>CM022675.1:12582752-12737752 GCA_012295275.1 Chrysomallon squamiferum
GATATTGTCACTGTTTGTTTTTAACAATCTGATTGGTTGCATTATTGGAAGGGGCGGGCAAAAAATAAATGAGATTAGGTGAGAAGATGACAGTGATATTGTCACTGTTTGTTTTTAATGATTTGATTGGTTGCATTATTGGAAGGGGCGGGCAAAAAATAAATGAGATTAGGTGAGAAGATGACAGTGATATTGTCACTGTTTGTTTTTAATGATCTGATTGGTTGCATTATTGAAATGGGCGGGCAAAAAATATATAAGCAGATATAAATGATATTTCTACTAGTTGTTTTTATTATCTGATTTTTTAAATTAGTCATTAACTTTTTATTATTAGTTCAGTTTTACTGCTGTCAGATTCAAAGTAATTATTAATTAGTGATATTTTCAGTAGTTAACTTTTCATTATTTGATGTTAAAAACCAAATTACTAGTAATTAACATTTTATTATTTCAATTTATGATAAGTTTTAAATACCAATTAATTATTGTTATTATGTTAAATTCAAGGTAGGTATTAATTACTGATATTTTACAAAATTATTTTATTAGATTTGTGTAAAGATGAGTTGCACATTAGAAATATATTGAAAATATTACATTAAAAATATGTTAAGAATATTACATTAAAAATGAGTTTTATGTTGAAAATATTACATCAAAAATATGTTAAGAATATTACATTAAAAATATGTTGAAAATATTACATCAAAAATATGTTAAGAATATTACAGTAAAAATACGTTGAAAATATTACAGTAAAAATGTATTGAGAATATTATATTAAAAATATGTTGGAAATATTACATTAAAAATATGTTTAGAATATTACATTAAAAATATGTTCAGAATATTACATTAAAAATATGTTTAGAATATTACATTAAAAATATGTTGAGAACTTTACAGTAAAAATGTATTGAGAATATTACATTAAAAATATGTTAAGAATATTACATTAAAAATATGTTGGAAATATTACATTAAAAATATGTTAAGAATATTACATTAAAAATATGTTCAGAATATTACATCAAAAGTGTGTTGAGAATATGTGTATTAAAAATATGTTGTATTTGAGCAATGTGTTGTAACATTAAAAATGTGTTGCGTGTGTTGTGCATTAAAGCTGTTTGTGTTTCTCGTGTTGCAGACAGTTGTCAGGTGCTATAATTAAAATTTCCAATGCTGACGAAGGTTGTGCAGACAGAAAGGTGACAATCACTGGAACTGCAGACACTATCGGACTAGCTCAGTATCTCATCAACACAAGGTTGGTTCAGTCTTCATACTGCTATTACGCTACTGGATGTAGATAGACTATTGTTGCCATGGCTACAGTCTTCCCAACATCTGTCAGTCATACTCAGTCACTGTAGTTGGTTTGCGTCCTGACTAAATGTGATAATAGATGAAAAATCACTGTTTTGCTTGTTATGTGTTTTTTTTTTTTTTTTTTTTTTTAATTTATTTATTATTTATTTTAATTATTATTAATTTTTTTAAATTGTTTTTTTTTTTGGAGGCATGCAGTTTATTTATTTAATTTTTTTTTATGTACAAATTTTTATTAAATAAAAAGAGTTGTTTTTTTGGAGTGCTGTTTTTATTTATTTTGTAAAAATATTTTTTGGGTGTATTCAGTGTTGCAGAGCTTGTTTATGTTACTTTTGTTTTGAAGATGTACAAATTTATAAAACTGTTTTGGAAAGTTTCAGTTTTTTTATGTAAATTTCAGTTTTCTATGCAGGCAGCAGAGTCAGTATAAATTAAATAAAAATAATCAAAATTTTAATTAATAAATTTTTTTTTTTTTATTAAATGTATTGATTTTTACAATCACAAAAAACATTATTACAACAATTTACATCTTGATAACTGAGCTGGAATGGGAAAAACAATTTGATGAAGAGTTATTATAAAACCATAATTTGAAACTTTTTATCTATGTATGAATTTAAAAAAATGTATACAACATTTCATGGTTTGTGATATTCAGATTTGCTCAAATATCTAAAGTTGTGACATTTTTAACCAAATGATTATAAATACATACAGTTTACCATTTTGTGTATTTCATTAGTAATGACATTTGTGTTATAAAAATTAATATTTCATGAAGAAACATAAACACAAATACATATATATATATTGAAACAATATCATATTTATACAATAAAATCATTAGCTGAATTTTTATAAAATAGTTTTTAAATTTGAAGATATACACTAAAATGTTGTTAAATGAAAAAAAATGGTAATTACAAAAGTACTGTGATTTGACTGTTTTATAGAAAATAGTTTTTTTTTCTTTTTTTTTGGCGTGTGTGTGTGTTTGATGTGTAGAATTTGTAAAGTAATTCTAGTATTTATTTATTAGTTAATTTATTTGTAGATTTATTCTTCTTTTGATATTATTTAATTTGTTGTTGTTTTGCTTGATGTGTTTTTTCACTTTTATTTAAATTTTAGAACTTGTTTTGTTTACACATGATCATTTTACATATAAATTTTTATGTTTTGAATCTGGTACAGACAGACAGATAGACAGACAGACAGACAGACAGACAATGGATATAAAACCACTTTGTTTCTATGACAGTTTACATGGATCCATTTTTATTTCAGTTTTTACTTTATTTGTGAAAATTTGGGTGTTTTATTTTCCATCTTCTGTTTATATATTACATATATAATCTGAAACTCTTGGAAGCAATATGAGCCAATTTATTTATTTATTTATTTATTTATTTATTTATTTATTTATTTAATAATTTGGTTGGTTAGTTTGTTAAGTTAGTTATTTACTTTTATTATTATTATTACTTTTACTATTATTATTATTATTATTATTATTATTATTATTATTATTATTATTGTTATTATCATCATCATTATTAGTGGGTAAAATCTACCATATTTGGTAAATTTTATAACAATGCAAACAGACATTTTCTGTTAAATGTTTGTCATTTTAGTTTTTACTCTTATGATCATATTCATTCATAACCTTTTAAAATATTTGTTTAGAAACAATTTTTACTTTAGCTGTGTATAACATTAGAGTCAACATGAAGTTATTTGCCCTCACACAGAACTCTCAGAGAATCTTTTAAAATATAAGTGATTATAAATTTTAAAATGTAGCGATATTTCTATTATAAATGTCTAAATTTTTATTCTGAATGGTTTGGTTCATGAATTAGGTGCACATAATTTCATGAAATATTAATAACATTTCATTTTTAGTCAGATTCAGTGATGAATGTGTGCAAATGCTGTTTAAAGCTTCATGAATTATGATTAAAAATATTCATGAACAAGTTGCTTATATAATTCATGATTCAAAAGCCATGCATCATGTAGCCAATCATTAATTAGTGCAATATTTCTTCATGAAGTTGCAGTTGTCATAAGGAACATTATAGGTTCATGAAATAAATACAATATTCGTAAATTACCTGCAATATTATTTCACAAGTTGTACTGTTATATTCATGAACTGATTTTAGTAAAGTTTTCAAAATTTTGTACAGTAAAATTTAAGATCTGGTTGCATTAAGGTTTCATGACTTAGTTGCTATACTAATTTATAAATTTAGTGCAGTAATAATTCATGAATTTACTACATTAAAGATTCATGAATGTGAAGTAGTAATTCATGAACAGGGTACAATAACTGATGGATTTATAACAGTAATTCACAAAAATATTGCAGTTTTTTATGAATTAAGGTAGTAGTTCATGAATAAGGATAATAATTTTTGAATAAGTTGTAGTAATTCATGAATAAGGATAATTTTTGAATAAGTTGTAGTAATTCATGAATAAGGTGACATGATTCATGAATAAGGTGACATGATTCATGAAACAGGTGCTGTAATTCTTCAGCAGGTTGTTAATAGTTCAAATAAGGTGCAGAAAAATAAGGTGCAGAAATTCATGAATAAGGTGTAATAATTCACGAATAAGGTGTAATAATTCATGAATAAGGTGTAATAATTCATGAATACGGTGTAATAATTCATGAATAAGGTGTAATAATTCATGAATAAGGTGCAGTAAGGTCTCATGTACTAGCTGGATGTAAATGAGTTAATAATAAGAATTTTTGTGACTTGTATTCTAAATAGATCTGAGGAAGGCATTTGTTTGTTTGTTTGTTTGTTTACTGAAGAAGAATCAAAACTGTGATGATACAAATGTAAAAGTTAAGTCCAATAACTAATTAATATGTTGAATTACCCCTACAGGATGAAATGTAAAATTAATATGTTGAATTACCCCTTAAGGATGAAATGTAAAATTAATATGTTGAATTACCCCTTAAGGATGAAATGTAAATATCAGTAGAACCTTTATTGTAAGTAAAACTGATTTTCAACAAAATAAGAGTTTAATAGTAGAAGTATTACTTGTTAAGTTAGTTTATAATTTAAATTTTGGCTCAAAACAACCTCATTAATAAAATAATTTAATTAAAATTTTGTGTAAAAGTAGGAAGAGCATTTAGAAGATTTTTTCTAATAAAGGTTAAAAGTTTCATACAAGAAATTAGAAATGTTGTTACTGTTTACAGTTCTTTAGCAGATTAAACCTTAAAATTAATGTGCTGTCATTTTCTTCATTGCATATATTCAGTTGTTTATTTTATCAGGTCAGCTTAATGTGATAATTTATGTATGCAGAGAATATTTTATAGTACCTGTAATATCAAAGGTTACCTGTTTGAAATTGGCATATTACCACAATGTTTTTAAACAAATACTAGATAATCATTTTCAGAGAGTTATAGGAGCATTACCTGGTATTAACACAATTGACAAAATACTGGCATTGTTATTTATAAAAATAAAAACAGGTAAAACACCTGAAAGTGACCAAGGATATTACAACAAAAATGTCTAAGATTAATCAGATGTTTTGATTATAAATTATGATTTTTATATTACGAAAAAAAAGGTTAAACATATTTAAATATTATAAATTATAAATTTTAAATTATTAAAATACAAAATATTGCTAAAGTTGTTTAGTTTCTAAACTTATGAAAAAATGGCTAAGAGTGATTGGAGACAGAGGATGTTACGTAAATCCAGTGAGGTTTGGACGATGTTACGTAAATCCAGTGAGGTTTGGACGATGTTACGTAAATCCAGTGAGGTTTGGACGATGTTACGTAAAGCCAGTGAGGTTTGGACGATGTTACGTAAATCCAGTGAGGTTTGGACGATGTTACGTAAATCCAGTGAGGTTTGGACGATGTTACATAAATCCAGTGAGGTTTGGACGATGTTACGTAAAGCCAGTGAGGTTTGGACGATGTTACGTAAATCCAGTGAGGTTTGGACGATGTTACGTAAAGCCAGTGAGGTTTGGACGATGTTACATAAACCTGTGAGGTTTGGACGATGCCCAGCTAAACCTGCCCGAGAGGCAACATCTTCATCTGTGGTTCAGGGCGTGTCTGCATGAACACCGCACCGTCTGTCAGTCCTGTCACTTGAACAGGAATTAACTACGAATGCTTCGTTACTTTTATTTTCAATTTTCTCTTTAATTCTGCTTCTTTTTGTTATCATTTATTATTATTATTGTTATTATTATCACTCCACTGAATGTTGTGCTCTGTGTTTGGCTTGGGAAAAAAAGGTCATATTTTTGTTTCTTTTTTTAAAAAAAATATAAATTTGTGGTTTTGGAAATTTTTAGTTTAATGTCATTTCTGTTTTATGGGATTAAGAATATTTGTTGTTATGTTTTAGATACATTTCGAAGTTTTCAGATCTTTACAACAAATTTTTTTTTTTTTACTTTTTCCCAAGCCATTCATTTAATACATTCAACTGCAGCTTACTGGATGAACATTTTTTTTTTGTCTGTTTTATGTTTTTGTCTTTGTAACCTGAAAGATTATTTTATTGTCAAAACCAGAATTGTATTGTAATGCAGATCACTATTAAACAGTTATTTAAAATGAAGTTATTATTTTGGTCATTACTGTTAAAAGATATAAGGTAATTGTTAAATAGGTTGACAAATAATTAAAGAAAAATATAAAAAATAATTATTTAAAAGTTACGAAAATAATAAAAGAGATAAAATTTGGAATCAAAATAAAATCTTAAACATGAATTAAAAAATCATTATAATTTTTTTTTTTTTTTTAAATGTATTTAATATTCAGTATGTAAGTTTTAGCAAAGGGGATTTTTAATATAGAAATTTATTTCAGTTACTGTTTATTTTTTTATTCAAACTTCTACACAGATGATAAGAAACACATGAAATTCTATGAGATTTAAGAAATTTATTCACATTTTAAAATTCTGTTTGTCTTGTCTCTGATTCAGTAAGTGTCTGTCACATTCATTTTTGTTCGGTGATGAAAGTTGTTGTTTATTTACATTTTTGTTTTCATTGTTTCTCCCACATAAAGTGCATGACCTTGCTTACTAGCTGGCTTTAGCAAACTGGTGAAATGTTATATAATTAATTTACATAAATAGACAAATAATTACTACAATACTTTACTGGCTGTTTCATCATGGAAACTTCACTAACTGGAATTGGTGATTATTATTATTATTATTATTATTATTATTATTATTATTATTATTATTATTAAGATTATTATTAAGAAATAATAATAAGAAAAGTTACAAACAACTGAAGGTTTAATCATGAGTTTTGTACGAACATTCAGTTTCAGAAGCAATTATCTCCCTTCTGTAAAGAAGCAGTTATCTCCCTTTCATGGCAAACAATATTCTATCTTCATCAGAATTTGTTTATCTTTCAGACTATTTATTTATTTGTTATACAAAAATGCATTATCACCATGAACATTCTCATTTGAACCTTAGAATTAAGTCATAGATATAATCACATTTATTTTGTTATCTAGTCAATTTTACCATAAATAAAGGTTCACACATACCAACTGATATTTACAAACAATTTGTTTTCAAACAATTTGTTTTCAACTGTTTTGCTGAGATACATATATATATAGACAGTAAACATGACATTATATCACATATATAACACATACCCTCCCATAAATCAAAACTACATGGTGATGGATAATGGTATATAAACTTTTATATTACATATCTAGTGTATAATGCAGTATTTATATATAGATTTATGTTTTCACATTTTGTTACACTTTGTTATATTGGCACTGTTGTTTCCATATGTTTATCACAAACTAACCAATTATATTTTATGGCCTAACAAGCTAAAGAGTTGTTGTGCTTGTTCAGTTCCTCTCATTTGCATATTTATTACATGTGTACTGTTACCTGTTTTTTTGATATTGCCAAATAAACTTGCATGATCCTTGGTGTTTGTCTTTTTGGCATTTTCTACCATTTTAACTGTCCAAATAACAAACCTTTTCCCTTTTTTTTTTTTTTTTTTTTTTTTTGTCCACAAAGCCAAATTGAATACAAAGTTTTGTTAAATGTTTTTTAATTTGATAAAAAAAAATAATAATATTTTGGGACAATTTTTAAATTTGTATTTTTAATTTTTTTTTCAAATCTGACAATTATTTTCTATCAAAATTATTAAAAAAAAAATAATAATTGAACCAGTACTCGGAATTTGGAATAATAAAAAAAAAAAAAAAAATAATATAAATAATAATAATTTCAAAAGAAAAAAATCGTAAAAATTGAATCTGAAATTCTTGAATTAACGGAAAATTCCAAGAAACCGATTGCCAAACACCAAAGCCTCCCAGTGAAAATCAGTCTGATGGAAAACAGTACACACTGAAAACAAAAAAAGCACAACCTCTCTTACTTGTTGGCATTTAACTGTTGTGGCAGCAAATAAATGTTTTGTAGCAATTTGGACTGTGGACAGTGTTCTTGTCTAATACTGTTTTTCCCTCCCTTTTTCTCTACAGCATGGAAATGCATAAGAACTTGACCCTTGACCCAGCCTCGACCCAAACAACCTCAACCTTGACCTCTGTACAAACCCACGCTCCCTTGGCAATACCGTTGAGCCAGATGATGAAGCCGTTGCCGTTACTCGGATTAAATTTTGGCGTTTTGGAAGCAGCCGCTGACCATAAAAATGTCACCACCCACAAAATGAGGGTTGGGGTGATGCCTACAAGTGCTAACACATTGAAGAAGGCAGAGAGACCAAAATTTGCTCCATATTAATAGCAGCCTGCTTCTTATTTTAGTTATAATCGGGTTATTTTTTTTTTTTTTTTTTTAAATTACTTTTAATTTACTGTACTTAAAGCTGATTGGTTCAACAGACCAGAAACACTAAGAAAGCTTGCTTCTGATTGGGTTCCATTCATTAAGAAAGGCTATGAAAGCTTATTTTTGATTGGTTCAATTCAATGGGAAGCTACAAAAGCTTACATTTGATTGGTTCCTTTCGTTAGGGAGCTATGAAAGATTTATTTTGATTGGTTCAGAGACTTCATATAGATTGCTAGGTGAATAAATTATATATAATTATAAAAAAATGATTCTGATAGTATTTATTGCAAACTGAAGTCAAGTTTTATCATTTGAGTATTATTTTTATTTGGTGTTTTCATGGTGATAATTAAGAAAAATCATGTTTTTAGAATATTATAAAAATCATTTTGTAGGATATTGAAAATCTGTAGTTACTTTTGTTCATTATTTTAATTTAATTTTATTTTATTAATTTTATTATATATATATATATATATATATATATATATATTTTTTTTTTTTTTGTTGATTATCTTTTTCCTTTGCCAAATGTAGAGAAAATGTTGGTTGTTGAAATTTAATTTTAAATAAATAATTATATATATATATTCTTCCTGCCTTGGTCACCACTTGTATAAAAAATAAAATAAATATATATATTAACGAAAAGCGCTACAACTCTACCGACTAATAGACTGGTTTCCGTACTCTGGTGAACGTGTACATTCCATGTGCCATATTAACAAAAGCAGGGTACTGGTTCATTTCAAACACAGCCAGCTACTGCGCTTGGCCATATTTTATACTTGTCTTCTTCTTCTTCTTTTTTTTTTTAATTTTAAATTTATTTTTCTGTACTGGTGCTCTTTTTGGTGTTTATATAAACTTTCTCTGCATGTAAAAATAATAAGCAAGTAAAATTTTATATCACTATTAGATGAAAACAAAATTATAGAAAGATAAAAATTATATTTTGTACTGTATTTTTGCATGATCCTTTTTCGATGTTCTTCTATTAAGAAAGATTTTTTAGCCAGTTCATGTTAAATAATATATATATAAACATACATACATACATATACATACACATAAAATATATACACACAGATACACACACACGTGTGTGTATGCGTGTAATATATAACACACAGGATTCACAGTGTTATGAAAATATTTCACTAGTTTCTACAATTAATAACTTCAGTAATTTGTTTCTTTTGTTTTTGCGGGTTTTCATATTTTCTAAGATGTGATATGTTGTTGTGTAATTTTGCACAGATGTAAATGTTTATTATTTTTAGTTGTTTTCCTTCTTTCCATATCAGACTTCCATAATATGACTGTTAAATTGCAGTATTGTTTGTAGATGTCAAATATGGCTCTGAGTATTTAAACTATATGACTGTCAGGGTTATGTTGCATTGTGGGTGTGAAGATAAACTGAGTTTAAGAATATGCTGATTAAATTACAAAACTGATTTACTCTTAATTAAACTGCTGGTAGATTATTGTAAAAAATACATTAGTTACAACATTTAGTTAAAGGTAATTTATAAAATAATTTTTTTATTTTCAATAGTTGAATGGTAATAAGAGTTTGAATTGATGCAGTGATGTAGAGTTAACTTATAATCTGATAATTAAGACTTAAATTATAATAAAAATTAAAATAATTAAATGATAATACTGACTCATTTAAATTATGCTGTGGTTTTTAAATGCTAAGCATAAATTTGATACACAAAAGTAAATAATTCACTTTAATTTGTTGTCTCTTAAAATTAAAAAATAATATTCTTTTAGGATTTATAAAAATTGAAAATATGCTATTGTTTACAATGATTCTGTGTTATATTGTAGTTTAGGAATTAATATGCTATATTGTTACAAAAATTAAAATACAACATATTTATAAAAATAAAATACAATATGATTTCCAAAACATAAACTGTGTTATGCTTTTAAAAAATTACAATTTATTTTTAAATATTAAATTATTATATATACTTAAGTTAAAAGGTTTTAAGAAATACAATACGGTTATAAAAGTTATAATACAATATGATTTCTGACAGACAAATTACATTTTTTTACAGTAAATTTATAAAATTAATATATTTTCTATACTTAAATTTTATTATGTTTTTAACAAGTATAGTATATTCATAAAAGTTTTTATTGTGTTTTATTTTAATAGTTAATTTACTGTATTGTTTACAACAGGTAAATTTTATATACAGTACATTAAAAATTAAAATTCAATATGGTTTCTGAGAGATAAATTATAGTTATCAAAGTATGGTGTGTTTGTAAAAAGTTTTTACTGTGTTTTTTTAATAGTTAAATTACCATATTGTTTACAAGAGTTAAATTTTATATCTTCATATACAGTACATTACAAAGTAAAATTCAATATGGTTTCCGAGAGATAAATTATAGTTATCGAAGTATGGTGTGTTTGTAAAAAGTTTTTATTGTGTTTTTTTAATAGTTAAATTACCATATTGTTTACACATTTTATGTCTTTATAGGATAACAACTGAAGTGTGTGGCATGGGCATACGCTAGGTGACGGACATTGTAGTAGTTGACATTTACAAAATGTCTTTAAGCCAAAATATTATATTGCAAATATATCAAGGCAATAATAATAATAATAATAATAATAATAATAATAACAATACTGAACTTTTGACCTGGGATTCTGAATGCTGGAAACTGCAGTGAAATGGGAAGATTTAAGTTAAACTGGTTTTAATTTTGTTAGGAAGTGTTCGTGTTGATGCTGCTCTAGAAAATGTCAGTGTGACACAACAGAATTTAAACACAGTAATAAAAATATTAAATTTATCATAAGCATGGGCTAATAAGTGAATAAATAATAATAAAAGAAACTGATGCTTGATATGTACTGATATGATTAAAATATTCAGTGAGGTATTCATAATATTCTACCACACAGGAAATAATTTATTTTACATTTGCTTATAAAATTAATACATTATGGTTTTTAAAAAAACAAAAAACAAAACAACAACCACAACAACATCCTCAAATAACCAAAAGCAAACCCAGTAAAATTATAATTATTTAAAATGCTCATAATATTGAACAAGCATAATAATTACTTTAAAAAAAAACAAAAAAAACAAACAACATTTTTCACTGAAATTATGATAATATTGAGTGATATAAGCATAATTTACATTCAGACGACAATAATATTCAGTGAAAATAATATTAACTGAAATGGACATAATGCACAATGAAATTAACATAATAATGTTGTGATAATGACAATACTGAAATGCTCATAATGATACACATTAAATTGACATAATATTTACTGAAAAATACATCAGGTTGAATAAAGTAGACATCTTAAGCAAGCAGACTTTGTCATTTCCTTTCTAGAATCAGGGATTTTAAATTTCAGTACGTCCGATATTTTCAGTATCTGTTTTCAGTTTTCAGTACCCCATGTTGAAAACTCAGGTACATAACTTATTAAAAATTAAAAAAAATTCTGTGCTTGACCATGTTGAAATATTTTTTTTTTTTTTTTACCTGTTTATTTTTAAACGTGTGAAGTTTGGTTCCTGTTGCGTGTGCTTTCTGTTTTGAAAAAAAAAAAAAAAATGTATCTATCCATTTTGAGAGAGATACATCATAGTATTATTTCACTGCATGGTCTTTATATAGTGTTTGTTCTTTTAAAAATACAAGTTTTTTTGTTTGAGAAAAGTTAAATAGGGTAGATATCCTGGTTACAAGTTGACATATCATTTTCGTTAAATGGTACTGAAACCATTTTTCTTTTTTTTTAATTGTTTTTTTTTTAGTGTGGTTATTTAATGAGATGTGTATTGTAGATTATCAAAGAGATACAAGATACGAAGAGTATCTTTTCCATTAAGATTTCATTAAAACTCTTATATCCTAGCTGATGGCGTGGAAGTCAGATATTTTTATATTTTTAATCTTTACTGGAACTTAAATGAATTTCTTAACTTTAGAATATGTTGTACATTATAATTTTTTTTATTGTAATATTTTGTAATATATATTACATTTTTGAAATAATATAATAAATATAATAATAATAATAATAATAATAATAATAATTTAATAATAAATTTTTTGTATACAAATTATTTAAGGAGTTATCTCCCCTATAACAAAGGAGGTGAACTTATTATTAACATTAACAGACTGTTGTATGTTTTAATTAATTAATTGTTATTTTGATTATTTTACATAATTTTATTTTAATAATTCAATACTTACCATTGTGAAAATTTAAAGTTGATTTGTCCTTAAATTTAAAATGTAAAAGAAATTAATTATATAATTCTGAATATATTTTGGTAACCAATATACACGAAAAACAGAAACAAGTTGTTTAAAAAAAAATTAAAAATTAAAAAAAATGAGGATTTATGTTTGTAGCATTTTAATTTTTTTTTAAATATAATTACTATTTAATTGTTTATATTTAAAACTTTTGAAATGATAATTGTTATTGTACAAAAACATTTACAATTTTTAATATAATTGTGACAGTTAATTGTTTATATTGGAGAAATCTATTGTAATAAAAATTTCTACTTTTTATATAGTCATTACTAAGCATTTTCCTAATTCTCTATTCACAATCAGCTGTATTGGAAAATAACGATTACATTCATTATTTCATTATTTGTATAAAACATTTTTAAGTACTTAATTTAGAAGATATTCTGTTTATATTTATACATACTTAGAGTTTGAAACTCGCCACATAATAAAATATTATTTTAATGTTTTAACTACGCAGTAAACTATTTTCTGTGAAAAAGATAAAACAGTCAGTTCTTTCACATTACAGTCTGTACATGTTGGTCTGTTTTAAAACCACGATTTGGTTTTCAAATGGTTGAGATTTATTTTAATTCATCCTTGTTCAGCAAATGGTTAATTTTTGTTTTTTCTTTAAATGCATTATTTTTACAAAGGAAAAAGAATTTTATAGAAATTAATTCTGCAAATGGCAAAGATTTTTTATTCAATATTATTCTGCATGTAATATTTTATATTATTGAAATTTATTTAGTTAATGGTGAATTGCCAGTATTTTTAATATTTTGTTTTGCAGTTGTGTTTAATGTTCATTTAACTAATAAATATGAGTTTTAGAATATTGAAATTTATAGATTGTTAGTCAATATGTTATTGTTTGAAAATCTTTAAACATTGTTTGCAGTAATATATACATATAAATGAAACAAAACAAAACAAAACAAAAATATAAGGAAAGAAAGAATTTTGTTTTTTAAAATTTAACAATGCAGATTTCAAAACGTTGATCTTTAATAGACTGATGACACAGATGTTTAAATCCAATGCACTTTTTTTGTTCTTGTAGCTAAAATAATCAGATTAATGAAATATTTAAGCATTATATTTGTGTGTACAGAATGTAATTTTGTTTTCTAGTCACTGATCACACAGGTAATATCATCATCAATGTTCACATCCTGGATCCAGGCAGCATTTTGTCCCAAAAATGTGCAATTTGTTTTTGTAAAATTTATTATTATTATTTTTTTTTTAGGTCTTGATTAAGAAATTAAAACATTTTTTTTTTTGTTATTGTGCAGTTATACATTGCTGAAAGGTCACCTTTGTCTTGGTATTTTTACTGATGTAAATTTTGGTTTAATAATTCTTTTCATTCTGGTTAGTTTTTCATGTCAAAAAAGAAATATGTTAGAAATACGTTTTAGTGACAGATTTAAGACTGTTACTAAGTTTTTAAATGGTATTTGTTTAAAATAAAAAAAAAAAAAAAATTTATAAAACTTATTTATTTAAATTAACTGCTGCTATCTTCTCAACATAGATGATTACCATGGTTACAGATTAATTACTGAGAAAATAAAATATTAAATTTTAAATATGTTAAAAATGGTGGCATTTCTGCAATGGATGATGGTCACTTTGTATTTACGCAATCATTTGTTTCCGTGCAATGTGATTTGTTGTTTCAATATGAAAGCAATATACCTGTAGTGCATACATAGTCAGTATATATATAGATATACATATATTAAAACTCCTACTGTTAACCGTTCATGGATGAAGTTCACAATCATGGGCAACTGGTCCGAAATTTCATTAGTTGATTACTTTTACTTTAGAGTCTGTACAAAGCTTTTTCAAAACCTCATCAGTCCTGAATTATTTACTTCACTGTTTTATAAATTTATTAATTGTAATTAGATTTAAAAACTAGACTGATATGAAATTAGGAATTATTTTTTAAATTCTCATATAAAAAAAAAAATCATGCATAACGTTGCCTATATTATTATTATTATTTTTTTTTTTTATCATGCCATTGTTATTAAAGAAAGGTCATTAAAAAGAAAAGATATATTTTTATTGACTGTGATTATAATTGCCCTAAAAAGTCTGATTACCCAAATCCTAATAGGCTGATCTTAAGATTCATTTGAATATACGTGGTCAAGCACAGGTCATGTGATTCAGTTTCAGCCAATGGCTGGCTGTCAGGTCATGTGACCTGTTGTATGTACATAACGTCAGTTCATATTTTTAAAAACAAACCACTCTCAGTCTAAAAATAACTTATCATTAAAATACGTACATATATATATATATATATTTAAAAATAATAATAATAAAAAAATATATATAAAATTACTTAACTCATTTTTATCATTTGTCATATATTCATTTTATCTTCATCTGATTTTTAAAAAGTATTGATTTAACAGTATTGATTGGCAGGTCACATGACCTGTGTTAGTCACACGAGAATGGTCGACTGTGGTCACATGACCAGAGTTAGTCACGTGAGTGGTCACATGATCAAATGTTATAAATGTACAATGATTATTTATTATGTTGGAGAGTTGTTCTATACTAATATGTTTAAATATTCTCAACAGACTGAACTAAATGTCCAGCTGAGTGAGTCTGTACAGATGTGTTGCCAAAACAGGAATAAAAATTGAACTGTTTCAATCTTGCCTTGTTTTTTTTTTAATTTTTATTATTGTTATTCACACACACACACACACACACACACACACACACACACATAAACACATGCTATCACATTTGAAAAAGGAATAAAAATAACGTAACAGCTAAAAATAAGACAATTGATACACTTACAAGACTAACGCTGAGAAAAACAGACTTAGTCATTGTTTGCATATTTTTATTACAAGAAAGAATAATTTTATACAAATGTACAATACTAAAATAAGTATGTAATATAAAATATTTCATTTAAAAACTAGGTATTTAGAATTATGTACAATCAAAGGTGTAAAATAATTAAAAACAATGAATGAAATACTGTCAAATTTTTCCAAAACACATTACAAAAAAAAGATAAAAAAAAAGATAAAAAAAGAAAATTAAATAAATAAATAAATAAATACTAACAACAAAAATTTAAAAAGCATTAATGATTTTAACACTGCTTTTGAAGAAAATTATTAATAAATAAATTTAGTTTAAAATAAAATAAAAAATAAATATCTTTGCCTGATGGAATAACTGAAAAGATGCATTTCACTAAGAAAATTAAAAAAAAAAAAAAAAAAAAAAAAAAAAAAAAGAAAGAAAGAAAAAACAGAAAGAAAGAAAAAATAGAAAGAAAAGAAAGAAAGAATGAAAGAAACTGAAAAGAAAAATGAGTACTATAAATGCAAATTAATTTTAATATAGAAAATAAGAAATTAAAAATAATTCAGAATAAAAGGTATTTACAAAATGACTAGAAGTAACACTAGAACTATGTATTTTACACTAGTTTGTACAAATGTGTAATAAATTAAAAAACAGATTCTCCCTGACTGTGTTTTCAGGTAAATGAAACTTGATGATAATATTTACAAACATATTTACAGATATAAAAAAAAAACACTAACCAGAGTATTTTAGTAAAGTGAAACATTCCTCGATTTGAAATAGCTGTAACAGATTTACATTCATGTAACTGAACTGGTAAAACATTTTAAAAAAACTATTAACAATTTTATTAAATTATCATTTTATTTTATTTTATTTTATTCTATTTTTATTTTTATTTTTTTAAATTTATTTACTTACTTATTTTTATTATTTTTATTTTTTTTATTATTATTTACCATTTCCATTTATTCATTTATGTGTTAAATTTAATTATTTATTAATTTAAATTAAAGTTATTTGTTGTGGTTTATACCATTTGAATGTTTTTGCTTCACAAATCTGATTTTTCATAGACTTTTTATTTTATAATAATAATAATCATAATAAAAACAATAATAATAATAATAAATTTCATCCCTGCAATACAGTTTCTCAAATTTGTCCCAGTTTTCATGAACCAAAAAAATAATATAAAATAAAAAATAGATAAATAATTTTTGTTTTTTAAAAATCTAATATGAATAACTGGAATAAAACTTAACATATAATCCACATCTAAACTGATTCTAAAATGTGTTAAACTCTTTTAACAATGTAAAACACAGAACACAGTCTTAACACAATATACAAAAAACAATAACAAACACACAACATAGAAAATCAACATAAAATAACAAAACAGAAAAAGAAAAAACAAAACAAAAGAGGTATTTTAATAATTAAAAAAAAAAAACAATTTATGATGATGTTAATTAAGTAAAATAGTTTCATTATATTTAGCCCCAAATCATTAAAATTATATATCATCTTTGAAAAAAACATACATTATTTTTATAGCCTAATTAGCAGGAGCTAATAAAACTGATTTGTAAATTCTTCTGTTGCCTGTCATAAAGATGCTGCCATGTTATAATGGTGACATTTTTAGTTTTTAATAATAATAATAATAATAATAATAATAATAATAATAATAATAATAATAATCTGTAGTTGGTCAAATTAATAGTTTTACGGCTTTATATGGACGGAACGAAGAAATAGTGAAATGAAACGTAAAATGAAAAAACTGATGGATAACAAGACTAATACAATTATCTCCATTATTTCAGAAATTTCGAAAATTATGAATATATTTATACTGGTAATTAATACTGATTCACATATGATTGAAAACATATTATCTAACCTCAGGCAAAAAAATATAAAAACAACCCAAAAACTGAAAAACAAAGAAAACAAATGTGAAGAAAGAACGAAAATGAGAGAAAAAAACAAACAAAAATAAACGTTGAAGAAAATACAACAATAATAAGAAACACGTACAAGAAATGAACTTGCCAGGTACGATTACATTACTAAAGATGAAAACAGACAGACGAGTAAGATCGCTGCGCAATGATTAACTTCCTGTGCGCCATTTTCTAACGATGCCGCTTTTGTTTCTGCGAAGAATCCAATTTCGTTTTCACTCAACCCAAGCGTCGCCGACTCGTCGAAGTAAACTCGTCTGCGGGAACCAGCGGTGCTTCCCGACTGCAGATCAGTCACTAACGATTGCTGTGTTGTGTTGCTGACGTCATCACTTTCTGTGTGGTTTGATACCAGGGCTTTTTTCGTCGTTGTATTAAATAATGTCGTTGCAGTTGGGCTGGTTGTGACCGGAGCTGACGACGTCTGTGCTGGTCGAGGTATTGGTGGAGTGACTTTGTAGATTTTAGATTTTGTAATAGGGTAATATTTCATCGGCTTTGACGTCCACACCAAGTTATCAGCATGTTCGACTGGAAGCGCGGAGTAATCCGTTTTCTTTTTAGTTTCAGTCTTGTTTTTGTTTTTCATTTCTTTTTTATTTTCGTTTCTGTCTTCGTTTTTCTTGTCATTTTTCCTGAGAGGTGAAACCCAGGGATTCTCGGTTACAAATGCTGTCAACATCGGTCTGGTAACCCTGGCAACGACGGATTTCTGCAGTCGCAACCTCGATGCTGTTGTTGGTTTTGTTCTAAGCGCTGGAGTTGAGGAGGTGTCGCTGTTTTTGTCAGTGGATGACAGAATGGGTCGTGTGTTTCGTTTCGATTTTGTAGATGTGGCAAATTTTGAAGAAACTGTGGCGTCTTTTGACATTGATTGCTGATGTTTCGATGTTATTTGTTGTTTGGATTTTATTTGTTGGTTTGATGTTGGTTGTTGTTTGCTTGTTGCTGTCTGCTGTTTGGATTTCGTTATTTCTTGTTTTGATGTTGTTTTTTGTTGTTTTGATGTTGTTGTTTGTTGCTTTGGTGTCGTCTGCAGTGGTTTTGAGTTTGCTTTTTGTTTTGATGTAGATGTTTGTTGTTTTGATGAGACTGTTGTGGTTCTTCCAGGAGTGGCTATTTGTTTACCTTCATGTTTTTTAGCGCTCGCGGACTCTGATCGTTTTCCTGCTGTTGTCGTTGACGTTTGAGTCGTCATCACAGTATGCATCTTTGCTGTATCTGTACTTTCTGCAGTTTTCGTTTTCTGAACTGTTTTCGTTGTCTTGTCTTTGGTTGTAGAAGTTTGTGGTTTCACTGTAGTTGTTGTTCCCACAGTCGCCAACGTCTGCGTTTTTTCTGTTCTACCCGTTGCCTTCAGTTTTTGTTTTTCATTTTGTCGTTGTGGACTAACGGTTGTTGATACTGTTCTTGTTACCATGGTGCTGGTTATATTATCAACCGATTTTTTATCTTTATTTGACAAACCAGATTCATTTGTAGGAACAGACGAAACGGCCAGTCTAATATTAGCCGCCATATTGAATTTATCAATTCTTCCTTTGTCGCTTCTTGTTTTATTATTCACTTTCTTCATCTGACTAGTAGAAGTGTTTGCCTTAAAAGGTTCAATAAGTCCTTCTTCTCGGTCTTCTTCAATGATCATGTTAGATATAGAAACTTCTTCTTCTTCTTCTCTTTCTAATTCCTCCTCTTCTGATAACTCACCGGCATCGTTTCTAGGCCAGACCATTACACTTTGTTTTTCTTCGCCTAGTTCAACAAGCGATTCAGGATCAACCAGATAATCTGAATCATCATAGTACTCCTCATCGGGAAGACTGACGTCGCCATCGTTAGCGGTTGCCGGGACCTCAGCGTTGTTAGAAACAGCATCATCTTCCGCGGACGAAGAGACGTTTTCGTTACGTTTATCTTTATCAGCTTCGTCGCCATTTTCGTTTGTTAAACTGATTTTGTTGTCGACGTCGAGTTCGTACAGGTCTTCCAATCCACGCTGGTCGTTGATGCCTCGTCCGTGAAACGTGGAACTCTGGGTAGGTGACGTAAACAACGTATACTGACTTCCGGTGTATCCGCCGTACGCACTTCTCGGTCGCTCATTGGTTGTTCGCCACATGTTGGTTCTCGATATGAAATTTTCATACGCCGACCCCCTGCGACGAGAAGGCGCGCGCTGCCCTGGGTAGAAAGCTCCACTGTAAGATTTACCCAGTCTGTCGTGAGTCTGAATTCCCTTGTACACGTTCCTCTCGCTTTCTTTCTCTGTCGGGATTTCGCTGGCGTAGTTGACGGTGGGCAGGTACGTCGGGTCCGGGTTGCCGTTGTTGCAGAGGTCGTGCGTACACGATTCGTAACACGTCAGCAGCTTCGTGTCACGGATACACATGTTTCCGCGGGGCACGTTGTCGCACAGTCTAGCGAAGGATTTCACGTAGCCAGTCTCTGCAGAGAGACAAATGTGTCTTATCATGTTTTTATCTAGAAAGTTACCTGAGTAGTGTACTGACATCTTAAATCAGCAAATACTGTTATTGCTATAATTATTATGTTGTAATAACTTTATTATTATTATTATTATTATTATTATTATTATTATTATTATTATTATTATTATTTTGGTTTTGCTTTTATTATAGTGCTGATAATAACTGCAGTCCATTTTTATGGGTGTGCAAGCAGTTTTAATATATTTCATACTAAATCAGTATTTGTTTGTTATCGAAACTCTAAACTGATTTCATTTTGGTATCGGTAATTGTGAAGAACAAATGTATTTTACCTGCATCAATAACTTTAGCTGACAGACAGAAATTGGCTCTGCAGTTGAGATACACAGGTCCAGTCTTAGTAGCGTAGGGGTGATTCTCACACTCCCTGTCTTCCCCCACCCCACTGCACCAGTAGCACATCACCCCAGCCGCCTCTGAAATGTAAATAGAAATACATTTAATCTAACATATTCTTTATTAAGTTTAATAAGCTGAATAAAAAATGAAAATAACGACAATGAAAGATATTAAACGTTGGGGTACTTACATTTAAAATAAATTATCCATAAATATAGACAAATATACACTAATATATCCACACACACATACACACACACATGTAAATATTAAATAACAATAAAACCAGTTGTAATTATAAACCAATGATATTAAAGATAACGAAATAAACATATTTTTGTTTGTGTTTCATCCTTAAAATCATTCCAAGACATAATAACACATTTACAGACCTACACACAAACACAGAGACAGACACACTGACACAGACGTGTAGAAAACAATGCTAATATTGAAACGGATCGAGCCCGAGGAATTAAGATGTCATCAACGTTTACCAATCCACTTTATAAAACCTCTGTGTAAACACGCGATTCGAAACCTACATCCGTTGTCAAGGTCACAGTACAGCCCGTGTCCCGACCCCGGTCCTGCCTAATCGACTGGGACTGTGAGCAAGGACTGCAAGCAAGGACTGTTTGTTCACTGTTTGACTGGTTTAATCGTTTAACTCTGCTAATCTGTACAACAATCCACGAGATTTGAACATCTGACAGAAACTTGCTTGTCTTGGCGTTTCTCTGAAGTGTTTACTTCCCTGACAGATGCCGGTGACCCTCCTGCACAAATACGTTCAAGGCATCGTGTTAATAGTTTCCGCAGTAACTCGTGGTTACAGTCCACCCAGTGAGAATTTTTACAGATATATAAAACAAAGTAAATAACGAGATATGTCTGCTGAGTTTTGAAACACTAATTCATAAATATAGGAAGAAAAATTAAAGAAAAAGGAAGACCCCTCCCAAATAATAAAAAGCGTCAGTCCTTCACAAAAAAAAAAAAAAAAAAAAAAAAAAAATGAATGAATGAATGAATAAATAAAACAAAAACCCTGACTGCAAATATGACTGAATGTTTGAACGAATGAAATGATTAAATATAACGAAATAAATGAATGAAATGAAAGAAAAGAAAAGAAAGAATTCTCTCCCGACCTACTTCCCTAATACCAGAAAACAGAAATAGATAATTTTTATTTTGAAAAACAAAGAAGACGATTACTGTCAAGGCTGCAGCAGAGTAGCTGGTTTGTCATTTGACGTTAGGCGGACTAAGACGTCGTCGAGTTTTGTCAACGTGGTGCTAATACGGCAGCAACGTCGTCAACCTCCGCTTGCTATTTCCGCCATCAATCTGCCTCGATCCGGTCAGCGTACGGCCGATCGAATCCAAAGACATTAACATGACCTTGACATTGGTGTTTTGCCAGTTTCTTGCTGTTACTCGAAACGGTACTAAATTTAACATTTGGCTGGTAACTGGAAAAGCTTTACGAGTATATTTATTTGTTTATCGATTGTGTTTTTGAATCCTTCTTCAGGAAAACATTGCGAGATTTATATCACAGAGTTTTAACACCGAGTGGTTAATAACTAAATAAAGCATTGTGTGCTATTTAAAAAAAAAAAAAAGTGTTTTAGCATGTAAAAAGGCTCATAATTATTATTATTATTTTTTTCATTATTGTTACTATTACTATTACTGCTACTAGCATTAGTAGTAGTAGTACCACTGCTGTAACTAATTCTACTACTAGTAGAACTACTACTGCTACCAGTAGTACTAGTAGTACTGTTACTGCTATTATTATTATTATTATTATTATCATTATTATTATTACAGCAGTATCACTATTACTAGTACTACTACTACTACTATCATTATTGTTATTATTATTATATAAAATGATTTATTTAATTTTGTCTTGTTTGTTTGCTTATTATTTATTTATTTATTTATTTATTTATAATCTTTAATAACTGTTCAGAAAATAACTTTAAGAGGGTTTTGTATCTTGATTACCAGTTGTATTTGATAGTTTTTGTGTGTAGATTTTCTAACAAATTTTCACAATTATGTATCCAGAAATTATAGCAATGAAGAGAAAATTACGTTAATCACGTTAATTTAACATTCATTCTTAATCTATATGCAAATTAAATAAAAATATATAAAATAAAATAAATAAACAAGTAAATAAATAAATAAAACAAATATACATTAAAATATAATGAAGTAAAATAAAACAAACAAACAAAGAAATAATAATCTATATCCTTGTAAGATTTATTGTGTGTCGTATAATCCAAATAGTATATTGAATAAGTAAAAAGTTTTTTTAAAAAAATAAATAAATAAATAAAAAACTAAGACTAAAAATAAATAAAAATAATGACAAAATATTTATTACTTTAATTTGCAATTAAACAATGATTATTATATTGTCCAAATTAATTTAATAAATTATTGTTTTAAATAATGACCGTCAGTTACGTATTCTAATTTATCTCTTTAAAAAACAAAAAACAACAACAACAACAACAAAAAACAAAAAAATGAAAAAAAAATGAAAATTCTCACAAAACAACAACGACAACACAACTAAATTATTCTCGTAATTTCTAAAAATAGACTGGTTACATTCTCAGATGTGAAGGAGTGAACTAAACATTTGGTTCTCAGTTGACAACGAGCCAAACAGAAAGCGGGGCACGACTGTGATTCGGACTAAAGTTTGTCTGAGAAAAGTCTGGTGTGGGTGACACATTCTTTAAGCACAACTAACAAAGATGTCGCTAAGACTGACGTGGTCGTGAACAACGCAGGAGTTGGCGCAGTGTTAAAACAGTTTTGTTTTTTCTAATTCTTATCGCTAGGAGAACAGAATGCTAAATCTTTGCTCGACGCATTTTTCGATCTTTATAAACGTTTTGCGGTTAAGATGCAGGTGTGGTATTTGTGCAAGGTGAATAACTCAGCAAGGAATTTCGTAGGATTAGAGGGATTATTATTAATAATAAGACAATTTTAAAGCAAAATAATTTATTTTTCACACTTTTTGTTTTCTGTTTTCTTTTTCATTCCTTTTATTCTTTCTTTCTTTCATTATTTTTCTATTTCTTACATATTTCTTATTCCTTTTTGATCTGAAATTATATTTCCTTCGGTTGTTTTCTTTTTCTTTTTCTTTAAATTTTTTTGTTCACACCAGAACACCATAAAAATGGTCCAAGCAACTTCTAAATTATTTTCTTTTAAGCTTTCTTATTCTGTAAACTGTAAAATTTGTCATCTTCATTTGAACATGTAAACGAAATGAGTGAAGAAATACAAAAACCATGAAGTAAAAAATTGAGAGAGAAGAAAACAACGACAAATGAAGAATCAACAAAATGCAACAATTACTTATTAATAGATAGTGGACATTTTTTTTCTTTCTCCAATTTTAATTATTGTTTTAAATGATAATAATAATAAAATTAAAAAAAAAAAAAATTAAAAAAAAACAACAACAACAAAAAGTACGCGCTCAAGAATTAATTTTACTGCAGAAAATAAAAAATTAACTGAAATCTATTCACAAGCAAAACACAACAACTACTTGTTTTATTGTTTATTCCTACAAAACATTGCATCATGGGAAATAATTTGTCACACGCTCCGGTGTTTAGACGAGACCTGAACTCAACAGAAAGGTAAATACAAAAACAGGATTGAGAAAGAATGCGAAAAGAAAAGTTTCTAATTTAAGTACAAAGAACATCTTTTCTCGAAAAATGTCTATTGTTTCAACGTAACCTTGAACGTTTAATGTTGCTATGGAAATATTTCACGTTGGTTAGAATTATTTTCTGTTGATCATTTATTCATCGTATGTCTTTATTTCATGAACCTTTGATAGAAAGTTCAATGTTAAAATTAATAAATATGCAGTTTGCTGATTTTTATGTTAAATTATGTTATAACACAATTTATTGATTTTCAAAGAACATTGTAAGACAGTTTATTGAAGTTTGATATTTAATTACGTTCTGTTCAGCCATTGAATCGTGAATGTTAATTGCTATTTTGAACGGTTGCTTAACTAAAATTATAGTATTAGAAATATTATTATTATTATTATTATTATTATTATTATTATTATTATTATTATTATTATTATTATTATTATTATTATTATTATTTCATCTATGGAAAGAACGATAGACAAACGTATGTAATTATCCCCTTGTATATTTTATTATACATATATATTAATAGCAGTGATTGTGAAGATTTTTTTGTAATTACTAAATGTCATCAGTAAATTATAAATGTATGTAGGAGGTGTGAGATAACATGTAAATAAAAAAATTATTTTTAGGAAGAGGGTGTAACAAAACATATCTATATGTAATTCTTCCAAGCATTTAAAACGTTAATACTTTACACAAACATTGTTAATACAACCACACAAAGCGTTAATATTTTCACATAAAGCGATAACACACTGGACGCACAAAGAGCTGATATTTTACACAAAAACGTTACAACTTCATACAAAGCGTTAATACAGATATACACATTTTTCAAACAGAATATATACAACGTAAACAGATTCTTAATACTTATATACAGCTCGATAATTCTTGTACACAAAGCGTTAATACTTACACACAATCGTTAATACTTACACACAATCGTTAATACTTACACACAAAGCTTTGATACTTTACTCATACAGCGTTACTTATATATATCAACAATATAAGCTTTTGTCAACTTCCTCACAAAACCTAAACACATCTTTCTACGACAATGGCGACAACGCCAAATTCCAAATAAATAAAAGAAGTAAATAAAATCGTTTGAAATACACAGTGGAATATGAACGGGAAAGTTTACGACATTTGGATTTCTATTTTAGTCAGCTGAGAAAGACATAAAAGCGAAATGTTTGATCTGATAGGTTTACGTTGTAGTGTGAAGATTTTTGTGTGTTTTTTAACATTCAGTCCACAACAAAAAATAAATAAATATAAAAAAAAGTAAAATATTTATGTTATTTATACAGTTTGTTAAGGGTATTCAAGTCGACCAATTGTTTTAATAATTCGAGTTAAGAATATTAGAGTTATTATTATTATTAATAATAATAATAATAATAATAATAATAATAATAATAATAATAATGATAATTGTTCTTGTTATTATTATTATTATTAAAAATAATATTGAGCAATTATACGAATAAATAAACAAATTATAAATTGTTCATAGATTGTTGCAAATAATTTTTTCTTGTTGTTGTTGTTTGAAAAAGAGAAAAATAAAAATAAATTAATTTTAAACATCTTTTGAAATATTTAAAAAAAGAAAAAAGAAGAAGAAGACGAAAGAAAGAAAGAAATCGTATAAATAATAAATTCATCCTTTACACGCTAATACGTGCACGGCATCAAAGTGGAGGAAAATACCACAGAATGACACACGTTCTCCATCCAATGAAGTTTAAACTTTTTGGAATTATGCGGTAAATTAAATAAAAATAAAAATGTTGTTTTGTATTGTTAATGAAACAAAAAAAAAAAAATCTATTTTGGGGATATCAAATATAGCAAGTAAACGAAGGAAGAAAATAGATAAACGACGAAAGCGGGGAGCTATAAATAGATGTGATCGCGTGAAGGGAAGAAATCGATATAGAGAGAGAGAGAGAGAGAGAGAACCAGAAGAATTTAAAAAAAAAAAAAAAAATAAAAAAGAAGAATAAGAACTAGCATTTCATTGGTTAATATGAGTTATTTAACATAAAAGAACCGCTCGATTATCCTGAATTTATATTAAAACAAGTCTCTTTGTTCATGAAACACTGGACAATAAACAGATCGTAGATATCAAACAACATAAATACAAATTTATAAAGACGTCATTTGACCAGCAGGAAACGAAAATTCTGACTTAATCCTTTAATGGTCCGATAAAACTATTAAATTCCACTGGATAATTCTGTTATGGTACAAAAAAGAAAACTTTAATGTCAAAACTAATACACTTAACTCTTAGGTAAACGACAAAAGGGCTGAACAAATAGAATTGTTTTAAAGTTAAAAAAGTATCGAGTATACAAAGATTTTATTTAGGACAAAGACGTCTGTCAAATGTTCATGAAGAAAGCAGCCATTATTGTGTATCTGGGAATCAAATTCAGATGAATTCTTTGAATTTAATAATAATAATAATAATAATAAATATTAAACATTAACATGTAACCATTTAAATAATAATGATAATGATGATGATAATGCTTATGATTATTATGATTATGACGGATAATAAAAATAGTAAAAATAAAACCACTACTTAACGATCTAAATGAAATGTTTTAGAATACTTGTTCGTTTATTTATTTATTTATTTATTTATTTATTTATTTATAAACATTTCACATTAGGATTTAGGATGTTGGATGTCACTTTTGTAGTATCTGTTCTCTCTTTCATTTACATATTCATTTTAATTCGTTCGCTCATTCATTCATTCATTCATTCAAACAATCATTTAATCAGTTATTTACTTCAGGTTAGATTATTTCAAAACTTTATTTATTTACATTATAAAAATATTCCACTTTTTTTTATCGCCGCTCATTATCTCCCCTTTTCCGAATCTCCAAAACAACAAGTTAGAAATCGTTTTAACTGAAGCAGTCTTGAGAAGCAAACGTCTCAAACTGCGAACACAATAAACAAAGAGACTGGCGTGACGGGGTTCTTGTCGTTCACACGTTAATACAGAGAACACAACGAGATGGACGTGAAACACTGACTGACTCATTACCGACGACATTTTTCAAACGGAGTTGTCGAATTGAATTTGTTGACAAAGTGGACATACTTGCACTTGACTGCCGACACAAGCACTCGGTGACATTCGAGCCTGGACATTAGCGAGGGTCAGTTGTTTGTACTGGACGTTGTCCAAGTGTGTGATGACAAATCACTGGCTGGACGAAGTCCTGGTCAGTTGATTGACTGGATGTTAACCGAAGTCAGTTATGATTATTGTCTGGGTTTTTTTCTATCAGTATTATTGTTATAATAATGATTATGATGATGACGATGACGATGATGATGAAGATGATAATAATATAAAAAAGAAACAAACAATCAAAGCAACAAAAATAATATAAAAAAAAAAAAAAAAAGACAAAATAGATTACATATTATAAAACTCCAACAAACATCTATCACAGATTCATTACAATAACTGCTTTGTTTTTAATTGAAATATATAAATAAAACAAAATAATAAATAAGATGTTGGCGAACCTGCTTGTATTCGGTTCAAGACACAGCAGCTAAATATTGTTTGAATACCTCAGTGAACATTTACAAACATCTTCTGTTTGCTCATTTTATTGCTCAGACATGAGAACTATCTCGCAGTGACGTTACAACACTGTCAGTGACGCGACAACAAAGAACAAAAGAACTCTGAACACAAATCCAGACCATAATCCCACAAATCGGGGGCATTAATTCCAATTTTATGACGTCATTTTCTCATATTAAATACCGCTCGCAATTTTTCTTTCTTTATTTTTTTATTTTATTTGTAATTTGTTTTCGCTTTGTTAAAAGCTTGTATTTAATCTGTCGGGTTAGAAGAAAGACGAAGAAAAACAAAGATAATATTTTATAATCCACGCTGGATTGCTTGTTTTGTCTTGCAAAGAGAGGGTTGTACAAATAACATTAAAATAAAAAAGTAACACGTGGTCGTTACTGTGTATCATGTTTGTTGTAGGTTTAGCTCGGGTACACAGTTAGAACTGGAAAAACAATGAAAAAAAAAATGACAACAAAATTAAAACCAGAATTAAAAAATACAACAATATATATATATATATATATATATATATATATATAAATATAAACGATTCTGTTTTATTTGAGTTTGGTACTTTTATCATGTTTGGGGCTAACATCAAAGACAAATACAGTTTATTTATGCTGTGTGACTACGTCTACAGATTTCATGACTTTATCTTTGTCCAATTACACGTGCAAACGACGGCATCCTGTCCACTGTGGCTCGCTGTCAACTCTGCAAATTTAACTCTGCTACGTCTACACTCAACAACAAAGCGACGTCTTTGTTGTAGCCGAACAACAACAAACACGAGTTTTGTTTTCTCGGCAAATGAAAACATCGGGGTAAGAAAGAGAGTGAAAAAAAATCACAAGACAATTTCTGATCTTTAGATATTTGCTTTTGCTGGTGCCAGAATGTTAAATAATGTTCTAAGATGACGTTTAGGAAATAAAAGTTAATGTTAATAGTTAAAAATTCAGAACGTTTTAACAGTTCTTTGAAATAAGCAGTAAGTATGATCAGTATATAGCACATAGTTTTAAAGATGTATTTATTTATCTATCTATCTATCTATCTATCTATCTATCTATCTATCTATCTATTCTGTCTGTCTGTATGTATGTCTCTGTATATCTAACTATATATCATCTACCTTTCTCTTAATTTATTTTTGTGGTAAAAATTCTATGAAATGTAATCAAATAAACTAATTTATTTATATTAGAAGATACTTTTCGTGTCATAAGTAATAAGTGAAAACAAACCATTGTTGATAAAATGAAAATGTTTTCTTTGTAGATATTTTATTTGTGGCTGTTTTAATTCTACTTATTTTATTTAATATATTAGTGTTTTCTGTTAGCTTTTTAAAATTGTTTTTCGTTTCCTTTTGCTTTCTTTCTGTCATTGATTCATTCTTTATTATAATTTGAAAAAAGATACATTTGTATTTAATAACCATAGAGTGAGTTTGTCAGTATAAGTGAATTTATTAATGTAATAACAAATTAAATAAATAAATAATAAATAAATAAATAATACGAAATAAAATAAATATCTAAGGTAATAAGATCAAGACTAGAAATATGAGTAGTTCTACAATTTGACAAAATGATTAAAACCATTATTTCAGTTTCATTCTCTCTCTCTCTCTCTCTCTCTCTCTCTCTCTCTCTCTCTCTCTCTCTCTCTCTCTCTCAACAAATGCATCCACATGATAATGCAGGCACGCGCGTTTTGGACACACCCACACAGGAGATTGAATTATCTATCACAGACATTTTGTTAACGTTATTAAACACGACGTTTTTACGTTACTCCATTACACTTCAAATGTAAACCAATTACCTAACACGTGTTTACCTGGCGTCACACAATCCCAGCTAAACACTCGTACTAGCCACGTTTTACAAACGTTTTCATCAACATCAAATACAGTGTGCATTAGGCCAACACACAACCAGCACAAGATGCACGCACTGAGCATGTATGTGTATTTACTCTCTGAAATCCAGGGTCTTAAAATTAAACAGAATATAATCTATACTCCTTCACGTGTTCTGGCGAATGATCAGAAATGTATACTAGTACACTGTTCAGCTAATTCTAAATCACACAAGATAATTGTCTGTGTGTACAATATACATCAGTTACGTCACGAATATTGATTATTTCTGTATTTCACATGCGAGTGAATATTGTCTTGTATAAAGAGTGCTCAAATAGAAAATGAAGAATAATAATTTTTTTTTTTTTTTATTGCTGTAATTATTATTAATTTTTGTTATGTAAATGTTTATTTACTTCTGTTTCCGTTATAATTTTTGCATTATTTGTTATTGTTATTATTAATACTGTTGTTATTGTTGCTGTTATTATAACAGTTGTAATTATACTCATCACCATCATCATCATCATACTATTACTATTATTATTATATTATTAATTGTTTTTTTGGTGTTATAACTCACATTATTTCTGTTTATTTATTTATTTATTTATTTATTTATTTATTGGTAGACCTTGAGTGATTTTATAAATTTTAAAACAATTTTCTTCTTCTTCTTTTTTTATTCTAGTTGCTCTTAATTCGAATCTCTACTCAGAATATTTACAAACTGATAGACGAACGGCATAGATCAAATAAATTAAAATGTAAATAATAAAATAAAATCAAAATGATAAAGAAAACAACAACGACAACAACAATATCAACATCAACAAAAACAACGTCGACAACAGTGATTACGGAAATTACAAGATGAGAGGGTTGTAGACAACGACGACAACTGAATGATGCTGTAAGCGAAAATAAAACCAACCAAACGACAACAACAAACAAGTAAGACAGTGTTTTAAAAGTCGTATACTCCATCGAAGATCGAATTAAGCATCTGTTCTCATTTACATTTTACAGTTTTCATAATAAATTAGTAAACGAGTGCATTCTTTGTAATCCATGTTAATTTATCAAATACAGACAGAGTAAATACAGCTACAAACAAAGTGAACAACAAATACACAAACTGAGGTCTCTCTCTCTCTCTCTCTCTCTCTCTCTCTCTCTCTCTCTCTCTCTCTCTCTCTCTCTCTCTCTCTCTCTCTCTCTCTCTCTCTCTTTTATTTTTCCATCTATTTGTCTGGATACCCCGTATAAATTTTATTCTACTTCCTTTTAAAACAACATTTTTAAACCTTACCTATTTTTCACATATTTCATAATTTTCACTGCAAAAATAACATTTCTTCGACCTCATTTTTTTAATTAAAAAGATTAAAATATTCTGCAGTTGGGTATAAAACAGTATCTCTATGCATTTATAACAAATGTAAAAGAAATATCTGGGAAATTAAAATAGTTTCCATGGTACCTTGCGCAGAAGATAAAAAATACATAGTTAAAAACCTTTCCACTGTGAATGAATTCAGTATTTTCACAAAATTAGCATTTATATTAATTTTAGTCTTTCGATCCACAGTGATTTTAAAAGATACATTTGTATTTAATAAATTTATGTGATGTCAGAAGAAATCAAAAATGTCTTGTGTTTTTTTTAGCGATGTCCTTTCACTGTATTTTTAAAAGATGTAAATATTTTTATTGTTTTTTTTTCGGTAAAAATTAAATTTCTATGATTAATTTAAATGATATAGTACGTTACAGTTATCTTTAAATTTTCACTTATGATAATTTTTATTGTTTTATTTTGGTAATTCCATAATGAGCGATTTCTGTTTTGTTTATTCCGGTATTAAAACTGTTACGAGTAGTTTGCGGTGAAAAGAAGTAAGTTTGAAGATTAACTTGATAACTGATCAAATCAAAACGTCTTAGCGATATTCGTTTTGGACCAGTGGCTCGGTAGCTCAGTAACAGCGACCACGTGTTAATAAGCGGCAGTTCGATGCAGCTACTGGGATTGTTCTCGTTTCAGCCAGTAAGTTTTCCTGTCTACGAGAAAACATCTTCATTTCCCACAGGTAAGAGTAACCCGTGGAAAGATAAAGATAAAATAAAGTTTTCATCGCTTCTGACTGTCATTTCATAGCGACAGGTTTCCTTTTCTAGACAGAATCGTTATATATACGTTTATACAGAAAACTGAGCGTATTAATACCATTAATTCATCTTCTTTCGTTTTCTCTTTCATAGCTTTTAACTGGCCTGAATACATCAAAATAAGTATGATTATTTCTAAACAAGATTAATTATTAACGGTTGCAGGTAAGTTCGGAAATTCTTGATTATTCATATCGATTAGCAGCAAAGGATTTTGTGTTTATATACATCTTCCTATAGAAAAAAAGTGTTTGACAAACCAGTCATGACGCACTATCTAGAACTGGACAAATTCATAAGGAGCATCGAAGAGGATTGATCCTGAAATCTACGATATTTCGATATTGGATATTTGTAATTGGAATAAAGATGAGTAGAATAAACAACAATAACTATAATTGTAGCAACAAGCATCTGCATTTGTTTGGGTTAAAACAGGCAAATCTGTTGTACGGATTATGGGTGACAACAAGAAAGACAAACTGATTGGTAAACACGTCAAAGCGAGCTTAAAAACCTGGATACCAGCACCAGATGAAAAGCAACAAGTCAAAGCAAGATAATTAAGGAATAGACAGTACTACTACAACAACAGTTACAACAATTTTAAAGTGAAAGAAAAATCAGGACGTACCTTTCCAGCAGAGTGACACGAGGAAGATGAACACTAATTTCTGCATGTTTTCTGATTTGTAGTCAAATATATTACAGTCAAAAACCTTTCTCGATGAAGTCTTCTCCAACATTAACAGCCAGTAATTTTTGTATTTTTTATTTTTGTTTTCACTTTTCAAGATCGTCCAGAACAGCGTCTTGTAAATTCACATTTAAATTCTTCAAAACTGCAGCACTACTTAGATGCTGTTGTCTTGCACGAGGTTGAAAACACTGCCGTCGTAGTGGAGTAATTATTACTAGAATGCCGATCCTACGCGGGGCTTCTCCTTAAAAAGTGGCCAGTGTTAATATTGACCTCCACGAGAAAGTAACTTTCGCTGTTGTTTGTTCAGAGTCAAAGCAAAGCATTCGTCTTTTGTTCTAAACTTCTGACCCGAATAACGTCGCCAAACTCTGCTGTGTCTAAAACATATCGTTACGCAAAGAGCGACAACTCTGTGACGGTAACAGATAAAAGATGCTTGTTTCTTTTTTTTTTTTTTTTTTTTTTTTACAGCTATGTTTTCAGATGTATTGCCTGGTTTCCAAAAAGATTAAAAACGTAAAGAAAAAGGGTGGACCAATGTTGGCACTTTTAACAGCTGATCTATTGTTCAGTGGATATCCAAAAATATAATTTATGACAAATTAGGTTTAAAAGGTATGGGCTTTTTTTTGACACCCAGTTTTAAATAAACAGTCAACGCTTTTGTTTTTTCTTGTAAATATCACTAACAGTAAGTACAATAGAACCATCAATGATAACACACCTCATATATCTTATATATTTTTTTATATTATTATAGCAAAAAATAATAGATAATTGATTGTATTATGAAATTAGTAATATGAAACAAACAGTGATGCTCACAAAAACTGCAATGGTAATTATTGTGACGATGATATTAACGATGACAATCTTGTTGACAATGAAAAGTAAAATTACACGGAATCATTTTGTGCTTTTATAAATAAAACTACAACAATAATAAAACAAAAGAAAAAAATCAATGAAAACAATCTAAAGTTTACGACTAAGTTATTTTATTTATTTTCATTTATGTTTCTTCGTATTTCTTCTGCTTCAAGATTCGCCTTTTATGAACTGAGTTTTAATTAGGATCTCAACACATTTCTATATTAATCCTGGTTTTTAACTGCCATTTGTATAATTTCATATCAACATCATGGAAGAAGAAGTCCGTTAATTTAGAAAACAATTTAAACTATTACAATATAATTCGCCGGAAAATCCTCAATGTTTATTCAAAACAAAATTAATACAAAATATGACAGCGGAATTCAGCAAATATCAAAACACACGAACAAACATAAATAGTCATGTTACGATAGTCAGCAAATAACAAGTAAAATTTATTTGATTGTTTAAACATAAAAGATTTATTATAACTGATTCGACTGTAGTGCAACAATCTTTCTTCGACGACATGACACACACAAAATGACACGTCTGTTATACATGAAAGTGGGACAGCAATGTATATTTTAAAACGGCTAAAGTCTTACGTAAATAATTATAAAGTGGTGACGATGAACTGATTGTTATGAACATAATAACTACGGTACGCTGGAAAAAAAAATCAGTATCGTTTCGAACTTTGCAATTCAGTTATTACAAATTGTAATGCACAATCTTGTTTTACAGAAAAGATTGTCATTTGCAATGTTTGAAACTGCTACTATTACTTCTACGTCTATTTCTACTACTACTACTACTGCTCTGCCATTGCTAATAGTATTAATAAAACTGCAACTTATCTACAACTACAGCCACAACTGCTCCTGCTACTGCTGCTACAACTACTACTATAAATCTTTAAAAAATTATATATTTACGTATCAATTAATTTTACATTCCTCGGAAACTAATGATTCATAATATTTTTTTTTTGACATTTTCTCTTTCCAAACATTTTTCTGAAAATTTCTAGTAAGACAAACAATCAAATGATAATTATATTAAGTAAAATGATTTATGATGATAGCAAACAGAATCATGTTTCAGAAATTCAAAAATATCGTTCAGCAACTTTCATGAAGCTACATGCAACAAGAATTTTAGTTTAATAATGTTTATTTTACTTTATTTATCTATTTATTTATTCTTTCTTTCTTTCTTCTTATTATTAGAAACTTGTATTTTTTCGAAATATTGCAAAAGGAAACAGTAAAATGTTTGCGGAAAAAGATTCATTTTCTCAATGTTCACAAATATTAAAGTGGCTAAAAGAGATTTACAAAGGTCATTGATATATGTGATTATTTAAAAATATTAAACTTCCCGGTAATCTCAACAGAGAAATGTAACCTTGACGAAATCAAGTCTGATTACAGAACAGTATGTACCAGAAGACATGAAGCAACAACTTCCAAAATATTCAAGAAATAAAACTTTTCATCGTCTTTAGAAAAAAATCAAAAAACTAAAAAAAAAAAAAAAAAATTTCACTATCACAAGAATGATAGCATTTTTCATAGACGTTCTATAACACAGTTTACAAAGAAAAACTATTGATTCTCAAACATATTCTAATAATTGTGTCTTGTAAACAATTTTTCACAATTTCTAGACGAATTAGGACAACGGTATTACTATGTTCGCGGTATTTCATAACGTCATTTTTACGTCTGCCGGAAAATGCATTTTCTGCGGGCCAGCAGTCGTGCAGCCAATCAGAATCGAGGGATTCACGTGCACTGTCTAGTTCCGTAAATTGCTAACCTGTCTGAATCCTTTACGTGTGTTTGCGAATTTTAAATATGATTGGAAAAAAAGACGTATGCCAAGGTCCACTGAAAAGGAATATTTTTGTGATTTAAGAACAAAAAACTTCACATAAAGATGATAAAATTCATTTTGTTGAGAATCGATATCTTTTGTGTTATGATTACTTTTACTCACGCTGACCACTGATCCGGGCTGTGCTGTTTTACTTTACAGTCATATCACAATAATGTCAAGGTTCCATTGATAAATGGCGTTATACAAGAATAAGAACAACATCGAACACGACAACAATAATAATTATTATTACTATAATTTTAGTAGCGACTGTAGGAGTAGTAGAAGTAGAAGTAATAGTGTCACTAGAAGAAGTAGTAGTAGATGTAGTAATGGTAATAGTAGTAGTAGCAGCAACAGGAGCTGAAACCGAATAATAATAACAGCAACAAAAGTACTACTGTTGCTATTATTACTATTACTACTACTACTACTACTACTACTACTACTACTGCTACTACTGCTACTACTACTACTACTAATAATAATAATTCAAAATGAGTACGTTTGCCAGAGAAACAGAATATTGAAATAACAAAAAATTAGAAACATCAAAGTAAGCTGTTTAAAAAATAATAATAATAATAAATAAATAAAAATAAATATACATTAATGTAAAAAGAGATGATAAAATCTACAAAGCTTTGACGATCAAACCCTAATTTATTGATAATGTCAATGTTTACCAGGAAAAAAAAACACATTAATATCAAATATAATATTTGTCATAATTCCGTAATTTCAAAATCACATTATTTGTTGATTTCTTTCTGTCGCTTCTGGTTTTTTGTTAATTGCTCGAGAAACTAACAAACAAACACGAACAAGTTACTGGTAGACAACAGTGTCATCTCGTGTGGTCATCACACCAGGAAGTCAGAGTTACACAAACACGAATTTGTATCTTCACGAAAACACGGCGGTTGTCAGTATACGTTTAGCCAAGCAGTCGGACGTGTTTGTTTTCCATCTGTTTCATCACACATTTAATTAAAGCTTCCGTATTCACTGTTCGAGGAAAGATGTCGAGCGACTGGCCATTGTTGACTTCTGCAACTGTTTAAGATGTACACGGAAGCTAAGCGTTGTTGTTTGTGGAAGGGTGAAAACAGTGAAGTACAAAACGATTAATAAGGAGTGTCGGTAACTCGGTTCAAGTAAGTAGAGATAGATGCTGGGTTTTTAACCAAAAAAAAATAATTTCGTATTAACCTGGAAACAGTTTCAAAAATAAAACTGTTATACAAGAGTAACACTCGTTTCGTTAAACATTTCTTTATTAAAATTAACAGAAAATATAATTTATTATAATCATTGTTGTTGTTCTTTTTTTTTTTTTTTTTTTTTTTTTTTTTTTACCTTTTCCTTCTTTATATTTATTTTTTTTCTCATTTTCTCTTCATTTACCTGAATTTGAAACAGGAGACTGTCTGGCTGCCCAGATCAAATGAGCCTTGTCATTTTATTTAAGTATATGACAGTGTTATTATCATGTACACTGTATTTGACTACAGTATTATTATCATGCACTCTGTATTTGACTACAGCAGAATTATCATGTGATCTGTGAAGCACTGAAACAGCGACATAACGCATGTCCTGGATTCTGAACAATAAGCAGAAAAAAAACAACAACAAAGAAACCTTCCTCTGGTATAAAAGTTAGGAGGAAAATACTTGAATATTTTTATTGCTACACACTTCACAACACATCGGTTTAAGTCGGTTCCTACTCAGCATAATTTAACACATAATTTGACTACAAAACCAGCACCATGAATGTTCAGTTTTAGAAAGACTGATGACATTAGCATAATTATGCCAGTTTGTTCCCTTAATGATTAATGCTCTTTATGCTCCTCATAACGTAGAAGGTAGCGAGACCATTAAATAATAATAACAATAAACGAGACCATAATAATAATAATAATAATAATAATAATAATGATGATGATGATGATGATGATGATGTTATTCAGATCCATATTGTTTAGCATTTTGTTATGAAATAAACCTTTATATCCCATTCCATAATGTGATATAGTATAATCTGATCCCAATGGTTTTGTCTTTATATGTCCCAGATATTGTTTTGTAATGTGGTTTACACATCAGTCTGAGTTTAGATATATAACGATGAGTTAAAACAACTTAAATATTAGTGTTTATTAGACTTTAATGATGATAACTGTAAGAGTAATCCGACAGCTCACTCTTGTTTACGAAAACGTACGTTTTCTAAAGAATTTAACTGAATAAAATGTGCATGATTTTTTCAGTCTTAAGTATATCTGAGCAAATATGCTTGAAAAAATCTTGAATTATAATGCAAATAATACATATAATAATAGTAATAATAATAATAAATAATAATAATAATAATAATAATAATAATAATAATAATAATAATAATAATGGTGGTAGTAGTAGTAGAAATAATATTAAAAGGAAGAAGAAGAAGAAAAATATAACAACAACAAAAACAACAGTAGCAGTAGTAGTCGTAATTATTTTATTTTATTTCATATTTGAAATACATAATCAAAATTAGTGAAATACCTGCAGAGGACAATAGCTTAATGTGATAAGGTCTATGTCAAAATTTATTTAAAAATTTACTTTTAATAAAAAATCCGATTATCGAGAGAAAATTAATACAACTGATAAATGAAATCAGTACGTATGATAATACTCTGGATTAACGTGTAATTAATGCAGACAGAACACAGATTTCCATTATCGGTTATCTTTCTTGAATGTTCACGTTTTATATGGCCGAGGCAGGTAGCGTTTCTCCCTTCAAACCGGACAAAATATTGTCTGCAGTCAGTTTGACCATGTTGTAGCGGGTTGTCTCCGAAGCGGTGCTGCTGTGTGGAAGAATCAAACAGTTATCTAGCGAATGCAGTGGATGGCTAAGCGGAAGAGGTTCAGGGGAAGTGACATCAAGACCGGCAGCGAAAATGACGTCATTTTTCAACGCGTCATACAAGTCATCGTGGTTGACTAGCAGTCCTCTAGAAACGTTAACGAAAACGGCGGATTTCTTCATTTTATTGAAAACCGATTTGTTGAAGAGGCCTTCATTTTCCGAATTAACCGAGCACGTGGCAACGACGTAGTCGGACTCTCTGATCAGCGTCTCGAAGCAGACGTATTCGGCCTCCACTTTGTCGGCGCTTTCCTTCTTGCTTCTGGAATTATAGAGAAGTTTCGCCGCTCCGAAAGCTTTGAGAAGCTCTGCAACCCTGGTTCCAATGCGTCCCAAACCAAATATACCAACAGTTGAATCTTTAATATCTTTACCACACATCCACGCAGGATCAGCTGTCCTCTTTCCCCAGGTTCCGTCCGCTACATATCTCATACCTGAGTATTAAACATCATTACAATATATAACAACAACAACAGAGTCTTTTCTATTAGGGTTTCTTAAACTGTTTTCAATATCATTTCCTCTGACGTTACTGTCATAAAATGACATTCACCCCATACTACTGGTTTCGTAATTTTTGTCTCTAGTTTCGTTCACACATGGAAGAACAATTTATCTTTTTTAAGAAGAACTGAATTGTAAAATACAGTAAAAATAATGAATAACAGAAAGTTGGTAAATGATTAGAAAGTTGATATAGGTAAATAAATCTTAATTTATTCGGTATATGTCGATATTATTGGTTGGCAAAAACAAACAAATAAACAAACAAAAACACACAAAAAACCTCAACAATTACAAAAAGAAATAAAAAAAAAAGTGAAAAAAAATATATATATAAAAAAAGGTAAAGAAACAAAACAAAATTTCTGAAACAGAATATACTTATTTTCTCTCTCCCTCTCAGTTTGTTATATTCTCTGTTTCCATCTGTTATTCTCTCTCTCTCTCTCTCTCTCATTCACACACGCACAACCACAGCTTTCTGTCATTTAGAATAAAATATCAATAAATTATGCTTATCACAACCGTTTCAAGGTGAAACTGAAATTTTATAGCTCATTATCATATATATAAAAAGAAGAAATGAAAAATACGTTTTTACTTAACGAATACACACTCAGACTTTGTGTTATCTAGGACAAGTCGTGCCACACAATCAACATTTCAGTTAAAACTCGTGACTAGATTTAATTTTCAAATATGCGCAAAAGGAAAAAGCATGATAGTTGTGCGTTGTAAAAATTATACAATTATTGTGAAAGCATAAAACGCATAGTGACGAATAGGAAATTAAATAAATATAAAGCATTAAACAATAAAGTCCTTTCTTAAAATAAATAAACAGTTAATATTATTGACTCGTTTCCAGTCAGTTTTTCCTGTTAAACAGTTTTCTAAAAAAACTACTTTTAATGTCCTTTATTATTATTAAAGTATTATCATTTAAGTTATTATATTGTTATTGTTATCATTATAATTTTATTGTTATTGTTGTTGTTGTTGTTGTTGTTGTTGTTGTTGTTGTTGTTGTTGTTGTTGTTGTTGTTGTTGTTGTTGTTGTTGTTGTTGTTGTTATTATTATTATTATTATTATTATTATTATTATTATTCTGGTTATTTCTGTGTTAAGTTTTATCTATTATGTTGCTTAAATAATCAGTAAATAATATATGGAAATACTCTCTAGCTTATCTCAAATACTTTTATAATAAACTGCTATGGAAAAACAGAAAGAGAAACATTATTTATAAATAACGCAGTTGTAGAATAACTAAGAAACATAAATTAACTGAATACCACTCGAAAACTGTCGTTTCCAATAACCCACTAAAGTATGGAAGATGTGATTTTTAATAACGTACTTTAACTCACCATATATTTTGTTAATCGCTATTCAGATGATCTGAAGAAAAACATACAGCCGTTACGCAATTTACTGTCGATTTTCAATAAGCAGAAAACATACACCTTCCCACAGGTGGGTAAACACAAATCACTGCTTTAGATAAATAGTTATGGAACATGAACTAGATGTGAGAATAAAGAGTTTGGAACCCGCGACCTATGACACCCGAACATTGCACTTTAATAAACTGTAATTCAGTAATAGGAACAAACCTTCTTTGTACTTTCTTGCTGTGGCTATAATGAGTCCAACAGTATTCTCTGCGACGGCGTCGGTGACGATTCCCGGGGTGTACCCGACAGCAATACCTCGTCGTTTGCATTCTTCAAGGTCAATATGATTCAGACCAACACTACACGTGGCTATGACTTTTAACTGAGGACCTGTTGTAAAAGAAAACGCCAAACAAATGTACTGTATTTTTAAATAATAATAATAATAATAATAATAATAATAATAATAATAATAATAAAGAAAGTTCGAATTTCCCGCCATACTTGAGCACGTGTAACCTTTGACCCCGTGAACTCACCTGCTGCATCCAGAAGTTCCGCGTCCACTTTATTAGCCGTGTACAGAAGAATACCGTCTACCCTCAACTTTTTTAAAACTCGTAAAAGTTCGTCCTGCGCCATACTATGATAACTATCCCATAATTCAAGTGTGCAGTGTTTCTCAAGAGAAGTTAACCACTTCGGCGGACAAACTAGCGTAACATAAACAAGAGGTTTATTCTCGGTGTTCATTTTCGTTTTGTGTGAATTCCTCCTCCGGAGAGCACCAACTTCTTATTTAATTTGGGGCCATATAAGAGTTCATGCTGGATGTGTATTTGGTGTTCTGTATAACCCTTATGTGACTGTTGTTGAACATTACCATTATTTTAGTACTATACTGATAGTGTATGTTCGGAGCTAGCGCTAATACAGTTTCAAAAGTATCTTGTGTTTGCTGTGTTTCTACTGAACAAAAAGATGCTACTGTACACACACACACACACACACACACACACACACACACACACACATACACACACACACATATATATGTATATATTTACAGCTGAGTGGAATCCCCATGACACCCGGGTACAGAACTGTTGTCGTAATTAAGATATACGCAGAACGGTACTTTTATTACAAATATTTAGTTGGTTTTATTTCTAAGCATTCACACATATGTAAACAATACCAAAGCTAAAAACGTGTTTTTAAACAGGTGTACTTTCTTTCAATCATTTAATATGTCAGTATCTTTTCAGAAAGTTCAAAAATTCCTCGTGAACTCACCTGCTGCATTAAGAAGTTCCACGTCCACTATATTAGCCGCATACAGAAAAATACCGTCTACCCTCAACTTTTTTAAAACTCGTAAAAGTTCATCCTGCGCCATACGATGATAACTATCCCATAATTCAAGTGTGCAGTGTTTCTCAAGAGAAGTTAACCACTTCGGCGGACAAGCTAGCGTAACATAAACAAGAGGTTTATTCTCGGTGTTCATTTTCGTTTTGTGTGAATTCCCGTCCGAAGAGCACCGACTTTATATTTAATTTGGATCCATTACCTACTAATGATATTCAAAGTCATGCCAGTAATAACACTGGACACCTATTTTTTTTTTTTTTTTTTTTTTTTTTGTAACGTGTTTTTGAATAAGAAAATTATATTTATAAATGACAAATATTGTATACCAACAAAATAAAATAGAATGTAAAGAAATAAATTGATTTTGTAAAGTGTATAAATCTTGGAGATCAAACACATTATTTTAACGCCTTTGGCTGGAGTTACAGCCGTTATCGACTCCTTCTGCTTCAGTATGGTACACATCGTAGAAGTACTATGCTCGTATTAACTAGCCAAGTCTACTTCTGGCACACCTCGCTCATGTTTTTCTATGAATTCAAGCTTTAATTCACTGGACATCGTCCGCTGCTTCTTCTCAGCACTATCCTTTACACTCACTTTCTTAGGATCAATCGCCAGAAAAAGGAAATTTGGCAAAATACAACACAAGAGATTCTTCCATGGTGAGTTAACCACGTGAAGTAAACGAATGAAACGCGGGATGCTAGCCGGATGTTATATTGTTCATTGCGCCAACTAGCGGCGGCGTATCTGAAGCTCGAGCGTAACTCGGATTCTGGCTCGCAACTCAAAGCAAACTCTACCAGACGACTGCTACCAGTAGACTCTACCAGTTGAGCAGTCGTAAGTCGAGGTATCACTATATATGTGTGTGTCCGACGTAACTATCGAGATGACGAATTTTATTTATTTATTTATTTATTTATTTATTTATTTATTTATTTATTATTATTATTATTATTATTATTATTATTATTATTATTATTATTATTATTATTATTATTATTATTAGTATTAGTATTAGTATTAGTATTATGTAAATGAGTGACTTGGGGTTGGAGGAGGGAGGAGATCGAAAACAAAAATTTAAATGCAGTTTCTAAATATTCATTTCATTTTACTGGCTGAATATTTCTACACAGTAACATGACGTAAATTTATCAACAAAACAAATGTTTATTAGAGTTATTATCAAGATTTTCTTAACAGTTCAATATATATAAATACAGGTGTGCTTTTGAATATATACCTACACTTAATCCAAGGATTTCTTGGGGAATTGTTTGTGTATTAGTTGCATGAATAATTATATGCAGAACGTTTTGTACAGAGAAATGTTATGTAATAATGATAATAAATAATAATAATAATAATAATAATAATAATAATAATAATAATAATAATAATAATAATAAATAATAATAATAATAATAATAATAAATAATAATAATAATAATAATAAATAAACCTACTTGTAAATCTGAAACTAAAAACTGTTAGACTGACAGATTTGCGTTCTAAGAAACAGTCTTGACCCTGTACTTTTTTTACGTACTTGTTACAAACACAGCTGAAGTTCAGTTATTTATCAATAGTAACTAATTGTTAATGATGATAAAGATGGTAATTATAATAACAGTAGTAATAGTAGGTGTGGTAGTAATATTTATATATATATAAATATATACACACACACACACACACTCACACACACACACACACACACACACGCCTATACACAGATATATAAACACATGCATACATATATATATATATATATACCTACACAGACTTTACTGGGTCATAAAACAACTAATAATAAAAATACGTTCTCAGACGTTGTTATTAACACTTAATACAACGGAAACACATAAAACTGTCGATCTGTCTTCTAAGTAATAAGACACAGAATTAAAGGTCTAAGCGTCGTTTTTTTATATACGCCAGGACGTTATATATATCTGAGTATTTTACGCTAATATCCTTGTCTCTGCATTTTTCTCCAAAACTGGATACTAGTGACTAGTGTCTATACTTTCCTTCCTAATATTTATCTTTATTGTTCTTTTATTTATGGCTTCGTTATCTTCTTCCAGTATTTCTCTATAAGTATTTCATTCTGAGTGTTTTTCTTCGATGTGAATGTATGGCTTTGTTTTTCTTTCTCTAGTATTTTTCTTTGCACAGTTTTCTTCAGCGTACTTTTTTTTTCTCTTATAAATAAAACAAAGAAAATACTAACAAAATAAGAAAATGCAAAAATACATACATAAATAAATAATAAATAAATAAAATAATAATAATAATAAATAATAATAATAATAATAATAATAGTAATAATAATAATAATAGATGAGTGAAAAAAAAGAAGAAAAATCGACAAAACGACAGATGCTTTCATAAATTAATCGATTTGAAAACACTAGCTTGCACTGATTTCGTGTTGTGATAAATCGAGTGATCGTTTGAAAACAGAATAAAATCAGTAAAGGTTAAGGCTACAATAATAATAATAATAATAATAATAATAATAATAATAATAATAATAATAATAATAATAATAATAATAATAAAATGCAGAAGTACATTTAGAATGACAGATTTACATACTGAGAAACTGTCTCAACCGTGCACCTTTAATACGTACTTATTACAAACACAGCTGAAGTTCAGTTATTTATCAATAATGATTTCTCTGACCAGTTGGCTTTTTAAATACAAGTGTGTATTTATCACTTGTGTCATAATCTTCTTAGTGATCACTTTGAGACAAGGTAACCTTTAAATTAATTACTTTATTTCTTTGTTTGTTTATTTATTTATTTAGTTAGTTAGTTAGCTATTTGTGTTCTGCAGCAGATTAGAAATATGATGTATTATTTATAAGTATATGTTTAAGTATATGTATGAATGTGTGTGTATATATATGTATATAAATCTATATATATAAATGTATGTATGTATATATGCATATATATGTATACAATAAAAATACGCTCATAGCAATTTTAATAATGAAAAATTAATGTTACATAGCTACATGAAACTGTCTTGTGTGTTCAATAATTTCTTGTTAACAAAATACAGAATTAAAGATTTAAGCTTACCTTTTTTCCTAGACCAAGCCTTTATATATCTTTGAGTGTTTTACATTATGTAACGGAAATACTAGGAACTCTCATCTGTAATTAATTATTTCTTGTTAACAACAGTCGGATTAAAGGTCATAATTTATATATATACAAATATCTTTGAAATCCTTCACCTTTTCTCTTTTAATTGCTTTTCTTTCTCTCGCTTTTTCAAATAATTTTTTTACTATTCTTTTTCAAACGTTTATATTAGGCTTTTATTTATTTATTGTCAAAATCGTTATGATAATGATTACGAAAATAGTAATACTATGTGTGGTAGTCGTAGTTGTAGATAAAGTAGTATTAATAATTAGTTTTTGTAGTATTAATATTAGTGTATGTAGTAGCAGTACATATTACAAGTAATACTAGTAATACTTGGAAGCAGTACTAGTAGTAGTAGCAGCAGCAGCAGTACTAATAAAAAAGGACTTTGAGGATAATCACTGTTAGTAATATGTTATACCACTACAACCACTATTACTACCACTGCTATGAATATCACCACTTTTAGCAGTAGTAGAACTAACATTTGTTGGTATTTTATCTATATAAATCAACACACACACACACACACACACACACACACACACACACACACACACACACACACACACACACATTGTATTATATTACCATAAGGCTTTAACAGTGCTAATTAAGTAGGTCGAAATACAGTACAGGTTTATGTGTTGAAACTGGAACTTCTTGGCTGTACGGAAGTGTGTAATCAAGTTCTTAATGAGACAGCGAATTAGTATATACATTTCAAGTGAGACAACTTGTAACTAGCAACGTAATTTCTTTTATGTCCCAGTATACGCGCGTGCACATGTGTGTATATGTCTGTGTGATCAGATTTTGTGATTTGTGTGTAAAAAAAAAATTAACAATCTTTGCCAATTATGTTGCTTAAGTTTATGAAGCATGAAGGTTTTTGGGGGGTTTTTTTAAAAAGTAAAAAAAAAAAAATTATAATAAAAATAAAAAGTAGGTTTTGCAGCATTAATCAATATTATATACATATACGATAAATATTAAAATCAACAGCCCGCTTTAATATCTATTTTATATTCCAGTATCTGTAAGTGAAAAATGGGCAAGCGGGTTAATGAATTACTCGGAAATATATTTCAGCAAGATTCACAATTTGCTACCGAACACAGGTAAGAAAACACACAAACAAAACAACAAAAAACATAAAAATTCTAAATAAAAAAAAAGAGAAAGAAAGAAAGAAATAAGGAAAGAATGATAGAAAAATATTTAGATATAATGAAATAAAAAAATTCGATGGTAAATAAAATTTAAAAACAAAATAAAGTAAATAAATGTAGCCACAAAATATTTTATTAAACTAAGTAAAATAAAACAAACAAACAAACAAACAAATAAATAAATAAATAAATAAATAAATAAATAAATAAATAAATAAATAAATAAATAAACAAACAAATAAATAAATAAATAAATAAATAAATAAATAAATAAATAAACAAACAAACAAATAAATAAATAAATAAATAAATATTATATAACATTGGAAAACACAATGCAAAATTAACAAAGTTTGAAAGTAAACAAAATGTATTTAAATATTTAAACATACAATAAAAATGTACTTCGACGTGTTTAGGCTGGTTTCACGTAATGTTACTAATTAAAAAAAAAAAAAAAAAATAATAATAATAATAATAATAATAATAATAATAATAATAATAATAACTGTTTATGCCACAGAAATCTCAGCAGAACCGACGACGAAGAAACCTAAGTTTCTTTTAGTTGCGGCATACTTCCGCAGCGGATCTTCTTTTACGGCAGAAATATTCAAGCACCACGCAGGCTCTTTCTACGTGTTTGAACCACTTTATTACTTGTGGAAAAAGGACATAAATTTTCTGACGTTTCTGAATGGATCAAAACTGTAAGTAGAGAGAAAGCAAAAATAAAGAATAAAAAAAAAAAAAAAAAATGTACATAGTGAAAGAATAATTCTATGCTAATGTGTACGTACGTATATATGTGTGTGTGTGTGTGTGTGTGTGTGTGTTTATATGCATCTATCACTGTATGTATAAGAAATGTAATGGGAAAAAGTCAATAAAAGAAAAAAAGAAAAAGAATTAAAGTGAAAAGAAATGTTATGTCTTTTTGATTATACCGGTTCCTTCTACTGTTGTGAAAATTATTAAAGCAAATGATTAATTTTGTTCCAGCGTGTTGAAGGACATGGAAGTTAGGACAGCGGAATCTGTCAGAACTCTAAATAGCTGTTTTCATTGCCATTTCGAAGAGCTTGCAGTGGAAGTTTTGACACACAAAAGCTTTCTGATGAGAAATTTGAAATTAGATTCTTACATAAAGTGCATTGAAAAAACGAAAAAGCGACTTGAAATTAAAAAATGTCTTCCTTATTTGAAAGAGGAGTGTGAAAAGTCGTCTGTCCGAGTCGTAAAAATTATCCGTTTATCTCTCAGCGTGTTGCAGACGATGTTGGAGAAAAATGCTAATTTGAAGATATTGCACTTGATACGAGATCCGAGGGGAATTCTGTACTCTAGAAAAAATATCTTCAAAATCAAAACTTTTAGCGAAACTCTAAAAAATATGTCCACAGATCTATGTCAGCGTATGGAACGCAATCTCAACACATCAGATATTTTTAAAAAACTGTTTCCAAGCAGAACCGCGGTCGTCAGGTATGAAACAGTGGCGAGGAGCCCAGTAAATGAAGCTAAACGTTTATTCAAATTTCTCCGGATTCAGCCGACATTTGGCGACTTGGCTCATGTTTACTGCAAAGCTTACTCAGATAGCGCTGTTACGGACAGTTATGGAACGACACGACAGAATTCATCGTTAATCGCTTACAAATGGTTGAAAACGGCCAAATTCAGTGATTTACAAATTATAGACAGTTGCTGTAGAGGATTGTACAGTAAAGCGGGTTATCTCCCCATTGAGAATGAACAATCTCGGTCTCGTGAACCTATTGCTGAAGATGATTTTCTTCATTGAAACATGCTTCACATGGTGACTTTCACTTATAAAATTAGTTATAGAGAGTTAGTGTTAGAAGCGGATCGTAATGTTCTTTAAAAAGGGAGCACCATCCATAGAGGTAGCTGTTTGAATATGTAAACAAACAAACCAAAGAAAGAAATAAATTAAAAAAACAAGCACAGCACCAACCAACCAACCAAATAACCAAATAAATAAATATAATATTAAACGTATTTATGTTTTTGTTATATAGTTCAGTTACAACTACTACTACTCCTATTATTATTATTATTATTATTATTATTATTATCATAAAGTGGAATAATCGGTTGAGTGATTTCATCATACAGTTTAATTCTAGGTATCTGACAAGCATTGATACCAAGATTACAGCCTCTTGTTTAAGAGACGGAATTACTATCGTAAATGTAAGCAAAACACTGGCAAATATAAAAACAGAAACATAAGTTAATATCTGGTTACCAACTACACAAATACCTAATGCTGTATGTAAAATATACATACATGCGTGCATTACGTACAGACCAATTATCATTAAACGTAGGTGACGTCGCTTGATCAAAGCCGAGGGTAGGATTTTCAAATACCTGCCATCAGTATTCACAAGAGGTTATTTTAAGAATAACCTGATTACGGAACATGTTAAATAAATACAGTTCATAGTACAGATTAAATTTGAAATTCATGATTTCAGTAGAGAAACAGACCACGCACACACATAAAACAAAAACTGACAGCAATTACAGTTTAAATAAATAATTCTTGGTTTTCTTTAAGTGATATAGTTAAATCATTATTGCTGTTGTGCTTTATTGTTTTTATTTATTATTATTATTATTATTTAAGTTGAAACATGAAATTAAATCATAAAAACGGAACAAGTTAAATACACATGAAATAATCATTCAATAAATGTCCTGTTAGTCTCTATTTATATCTCCTGTCATCTTTTACTATGATCAAGTACGAATTAGAATGAACAAATGTATGTTGTTGTGAAAAGAAAACGTCAGCAAATTGTATAGTCAAAAAATAAAAATAATAATAATAATAATAATAATAATAATAATAAAAAATTAAAAATTAAAAAATTAAAAAATTAAAAAAATATATAAGCGAGAGGGGAATTTCGTATTATTGTTGTTGATTTTTTTAAATCATAATAAAACCTAAGTCATTCACCTTTCTAAACTCGTGTTTCCTGAATATCTGTTTGTGTATATATCTAACTAACGTAATAAAGTTCTGAAACAAAACAAGAATCTTAGGTATATATATATTTTTTTCCTTTTTGTAATTAAAACCGCTCTTCCCAAGATAAAAATTTTGATAGAGTTGTATTTATAAAGACGTCTGTATGAACTAATGCTAGTTTAAAACTTGCATAGCCCATTTTATTTACCCCCCACCCTTTTTCTGTACTTTAAACGCACAATTAAAAAAGAAAACATGTTGAAATGTTAAATATTGGCAGTAATGATTAAAAAATAATACTAAACAAATAATAATAATAACAATAATAATAATTTTTTTTTTTTTTAAAGTCTTTAAAAAGAGTATTCAACTTGTAAGAGAATAAATAAAAATATAATAAGTTAATAAAATACGAGAGAAGAAAATACACTTATGTTTGTTCAAGATTTGTTACGTCACCTTACTGGCAGAGGCCCGATTAGGAATAATCATAATACCACAACCGGTTGTAACGTGCTTATTGTTCACGCAAGATATATGTATTATCAAAACGAACTGATGCACGAGTCACAAAAATAAAAAGTCCTGATGCAGCGAAAAAAGTATTTATTGTAGTTCAGTTTGAAGATACAAATAATCCTTTTCGCGCCCGTTCAGATTTCAAGTTTCAAAAATCATTGTGTAGGGGTGCGTCGATATTAATAAAAACGAATGTAATGACTTAAAGATGCTATCAATTGACAAAATAACATGAATTTATATAAATATCTGATATAATATATTATGCTTTTTGGAAATTTTATTAAATATTACTTGTGCTTAAAATTATTATTCAATTTAAAAACCTCACACCCACATACTGTGTGGACTAGCTTAATTTCCGGTCAAAGGTGAACTTTGCTGTTGCGTCTGCTCCTAAAGCGGTTTTTTAATTTTTAATTTATGTTTTCATTTTAAATCGACAAACTGAAAAGAAGTATACTTAAATATGAAAGTTTCAGGTTTGCTATACATTTCTGTAAGAAAGTAAGATAATAATAATAATAATAATAATAATAATAGTATTGAAACAGAAAAAACTGTTCGTATGGGCCTTGGTTTGAGGCTGGGAAAAATGGTGAATTGTGATCTCAGAGTAAGCAGTAACCTATGTAATGCACAGATTTGACAATGTTAATATATCATATATGGCACCTGTAATATATTTATTTTATTTATGATAAGGTAAAAATCGCTATTTATTGATTTAGGCACAACGTACTAGCCAAAAACAGTCATAATTAAAGATCAATTTTGTTGTGCATATCTACCAAAAAGTAAAATTTTGAGCCATTTTTTTTATTTCAAAGCTTTCACTCAAGAAACAACCAAATAAATACAATACCAGTATTTGGAAAAATGCAGATACCAGTCTCCCAGTCTTATCTGCAGTTGTCGTGGGGTAAAACGGCAGCATTCAAAGCAGGCAGAACAATAACACTTGTTCGCTTGATATGTTTTACCAACTTCTTGGCTACATTTTCTGAATTAAATTTATTTCAAAGTCAGAAGTCCCACATATCAGAAGTTGAGGTCATAGTAATCCACATTGTTGCTATTTTATATTTCTACTGAAAATGAACCTCATAATGAAGTTGCAGCAGAATCTGAGGAGAAAGGTTGAAACTGCTGTTTTATTTACCAGAAATGGCAGTGTTTTATTAATGTTAACAAAATACTGAGTTAAACATTAATTAAAAGTAAAAAAATAATAATATAAAAATTAAAATTAAAAAGGAAAGAAATCTTATTTTACTATATTCAGTATTTTAACACATAAAGAATATATTTCTTAGCATTTAGATATTCAGATATTTAGGTTTTATTTCCAGTTTCTGATGTGATTGTAAATGTTAAACAAATAGAGGAGCCAAAATGAAAAGAGTTCCAAGAAATGTGTTGACTGTTAAAGTAAAGAAAGGAAATAACTCAGAGAAAGGGAAAAGAAACACATCTGAAGAAAACAAATTGCAACCAATTCAGAAACATAAAACTAGTTCATTTAAAAAACATAGCTTACTAACTCATGAAATATCAAATGATGAATCTAGACTAAGTATAATCAAAGAAACTCACTCAGATAAAGAATGTAAACTATCTGAAGGACAGGAGCCAAACACAGATGAAAAATGCAAGATAAGTTTGCTTGAAGGACATTGCTCAAAGACAGATACAGGAAAGAAATTAAACACTATAGAAGACTATGGGCAAAGGATTGAGATGGAAGATATTTTGAACACAGTCGGAGGACAAGGACCAAGGATGGAGACTAAAGGGATATCAAATACAAAGGAAAGACTTGAGCCAAACACAGATTCAGAACAAAAGTTAAGCCCTGTTGAAGATCACAGATCAACAATGGATAAAGAACAGAAGTTAAGGTCAACGGAGGGTTCCAGGCTAGGCACTGATACAGAACGGTGGTTTAGCCATGCTGAACATCTCAGGCTAAACACAGATAAAGAGAGGAGGTTTAGCCACAATGAACGTCTCAGCCCAAACACAGATAAAGAGAGGAGGTTTAGCCACAATGAACGTCTCAGCCCAAACACAGATAAAGAGAGGAGGTTTAGCCACAATGAACGTCTCAGCCCAAACACAGATAAAGAGAGGAGGTTTAGCCACAATGAACGTCTCAGCCCAAACACAGATAAAGAGAGGAGGTTTAGCCACAATGAACGTCTCAGCCCAAACATAGATAAAGAGAGGAGGTTTAGCCACAATGAACGTCTCAGCCCAAACACAGATAAAGGTTTAGCCACAATGAAGGTTCAGCCCAAACATAGATAAAGAGAGGAGGTTTAGCCACAATGAACGTCTCAGCCCAAACACAGATAAAGAGAGGAGGTTTAGCCACAATGAACGTCTCAGCCCAAACACAGATAAAGAGAGGAGGTTTAGCCACGTTGAACGTCTAAAGCCAGGCACATATACAGAGAGGAGATTTAGCCATACTGAACGTCTCAGCCCAAACACAGATAAAGAGAGGAGGTTTAGCCATAATGAACGTCTCAGCCCAAGCACAGATACAGAGAGGAGGTTTAGCCATGCTGAACATCACAGGCCAAACATGTATACAGAACGGAGATTTAGCCATTCTCAAGGTCACAGGCCAAGCATATATACAGAGAGGAGATGTAGCCATGCTCAAGGTCACAGGACAAGCACAGTTAAAGAACGGAGGTTTAACCATGCTGAAGGTCACAGACCAAACACAATTAAAGAACAGAGTTCTAGCCATGATGAAGGACATGGGCCAAGCACAGATAAAGAACTGAAATTAAGCTTTGTTGAAGGACATGGGGATATGACTGATAAAGAAAAGAAACAAAGTTCAGTTAGAGGAAAAAGACGAAAACAAGATAAATCGAGAGTTGCAAGCAGACTAAGATCTTCATTAAAAAAGGAAGAGCCAGAAAAATCCATTCCGGAGATGACAGTAATTCCAGTCTCATCCAGCAGTGACGACATTTTTTCTGAAATGCCGATGTATGATGTAGATGATTCAAAAAAACGTCGATTACGAACAAGCATCCGTGAAGAATTAGATGAAATATTTGAACGAGTGCTCAAGGTGAATTATGATTTATCTTTGCAGATAACATTTATGCTGCTAAACACATTTCACTATAATTCTTTTCATGTGATTATAGGTTTCCATATTACATAAAGTGTGACTGCAAGCTTATCTACACATATCACAAACATACAATACATACACACAGAGTTCATAATCAAAATATGTATATGAAAATTCATTATGTGCATGTTTTTGATATATTATTTTAGAGTTTGCAGCTTGGTGGATTTGATGATGAACAAAAAGAAAGCGAATTTGAAAAAGAGAATGAGGTATAACACACACACACACACACACACATTCACACACACTCAAATATATAACAGGTGCATTTTTTGTTTCTTTGCAGTTTTCCTTGTTTATTATCATCAGAGTGCTTTGAGATATTCAACTGAATTTTTAAAATTAAAAAAATATGTATTATTATTATTATTTAATTATTTTTTTAATAACTTAATAAAATTTTATTAACTTTTTGAATATTGGTTAATTTTTTTTTATATTTCATGTTTTTTGAAAATTTCCTCATCATTGAATTTATTAAATAAACTAGTATGATATATCTAAAAAAAAATTTAATTTTATATTTTATCACAATATGCTTAAAATATATTATACTTCACCAATAGACTGTTAACCTGAGACAGGACTAGTTTAAAGCGTTAATTCTATTTCTTGTTTCCAAAAATTGTTGTAACACAGGTTTATTAAAGACCATAGTTTACTAGTATATGATTTCCTGTCTAATGTATAAAATTATGCTGCTAATTGATATAATGTTAGTATTTGTGTACATTTTTATCTCACACATTATTTTACAAAAACTTTATTCTTGACATCAGATATTAAAATATTAATATTAAAATGTCAAGGAGTCATTAAACATTATTATCTTTATATTCAGTATTTACTTTTTTAATACTGTATCTTGTAGTTTGAATTGTCAAAGGAAAGAAGAAATCTGATGCAGGATGTACAAGAATATGTTGCAGACTGCAACGAACGATTTAAGGCAGTGTCGCAAGTCAATGACTGGATTGAATTGAAAAAAGAGGATTTAGTACGCATATTCTTACTATACAATTTTAATTTGATTTGCCACTATACAGTATATCTTGACCTATTATGATGCACACACTGAATGCAGCAGTTAAAAACATTAATAAATATACACAATATACATTATGTCAAATGAATTAAATGGATTTCTAAAAATAAATCAGTGGATTTTGGGAGGTATTTTATTTTTATTTTTTTGTATAATCATTGTTTTCTTTTATATCAACAGATAGATTTTATTAAAACGTTTGAGAAAATCATCAATGAAAATGAAATGGATATGACTAATGCAGAGGAAGCAATTACGTATGTAGCGAGTTTGATTGCTTAAGTTTAGAAAATGAACTGATAATAATAATAATAATAGTATTATATTAAATAATAATAATAGTAATAAAATACTGTAATGATGATGAGAAAAGTTATAATAACGAAATAATCAAAGTAATAAGGATGCAAAAATATAATGAATAAAGTAAAGATTAAAGTACGTAAGAATAACATTTGTTTTCATAGTCTTAGGGTTTTTTTATTTGCATTTATGAGATATCTTCATCTAATCATTCAAGCCCAAAAACATTTGATGAAATGTTATTTGCAATCAGTTTTTAGCTCAGAATTAATCTTTTTGAAATAGTATTCCTGAAACTAATATACTGTTGACTGATGTCATCTGAATGGTATATAACCAACACTCTTTTTCTCTTATTACAGACAAATTTTAAATGAATTTGCTGAAAAGAAACAACACATGGCCATTGTTGGTAATTATGTGTTGGCAAAAATCCGACACACCATTGATGGACCGTAAGATGTAGATTAAATGTATATTACATATAAACTGTCAAGAGTATGGTTTTAAAATATAAAGAATTATTTCTAAAAACCAATCTAAATCTTCGACTGAGTGATATTTATTTTATTTCTATTACAATAACAATACTTCATTGTCTTTGTTCTTTTAATTTAAAAAAATAATACTAATAATAATAATAATAATAATCATAATGTTTTAAATTTACAATTAGAATTTAGTGTTTATTATATATTTTTAAATTAAAATTAATATTTTCTGTTTGTCACCCATCTTTTATTTAGAATTATCTTTTATTTATCATTTTACATTTAAACAAATTTATAAATATCTGCATCATATTATTTTGGAAATTGTGCATCTGTGTGAACAGTATTTATGATGAGGAACTGTAAGATAATATTTACCAGAAAACTATACATGTATGTGTCTTGTTTTTCTTCTTTTTCTTCATACTTTGTTGTTTAAGAAATAGTAATAAATGATACAGATATAACTAATTTAAAAACAATTACCAGCAAATTTACATTTCTTGGCTATCTCATAACATCTCAAAATCTGTAGATTATTTGTAAGAAAAATCTTCATTAATTTTATATTTGTTTCTTCCTTTATTTCCTTTCATTCATTCACTCTTTTTATACTGTAGAATTTCAAAAAGTCTTGCACATATCAATGTATTGGGAGGTAAGATTTTTGTGTCGCTCTTTGTTTGTTGTCTAAACAACTAATGTGAAAGTATCATTAAGATGCTGACTGTTAATGATTTGCTGTACTTAGTATAATCATAAGTTATATTTATAAACACAAATCCACACAACACGTGTGTGTGTGTCTGTATATACATATATTTATAAACTAAATTAGTGGAACTTTAGAAGGGAAAATATTTCAGATACTTGGATTGTTAGAGATGATATTCAATATTTTATTAATTTAAGAGCCATAAATATTGTCATAACATAGGGTACTCTTCATTTTATTGGTAGTAGGATTTTTTTTTATACATCCTTTCCACTGACAGGAAAACATGGTCTATGAGCTTTGGTAAGCATGTTTTGGGGGAGGGAAATAGCCCAATAGTAGCAACAAAAAGGCATAATTTTACACCAGTTATGCTTCATTGCTTTTTTTTTAATTTCAGAGAAAATACTCATGTCCTCAATGGATAAATGGAATGAAGCAGCAAATAAAATTAAAGCTGTGTTGAATGAAGCCTATGAGTTTGTAGAAGCAGCACCATTAAAAAGTGGTTTGTATTCATATTCATAATGATTAATCCTGAGATTTATTCCATTTTGTTTCTGTATATTTTACTGTTTTTCACATTTGTCAGAACAATTTTTAAGACTCTATATGAGTTAACACTTGTACATAAACCTTTTAAGGTAAACTGTATTTTTTTCAAACATTTATTGCTTGGAGCTAACATCTAAGCTGAGATGTGGATCTAGGAAATATAAGAGCAGATGTGCTAAGTAGCCTGAAGAGCAGGTCAGCAGTTGTTGGCAAATACTGGAAGGATGAGCACCAAGTCCTACCAGGAGTGTTGGGGACATGACCCTCACTGAAAATTTAGAAAAATGTGATGCATTCTGGTGCATTTTTATGGGACAAAAATGTCAGTTTGAAAGTAATGAATGTGCATGTTTTTTTTTCTGGACACGTTTTGATAGCTGGGTTTATCAGAAAATTAATTTATCATCATTTTCACAATCATATGACTTTGGCACTGACTTTACTTGTGCAACCATCAATCACTGAGTAAATGTTTATCTCATAATTAACATATATATTCTTGTGCTGTACACATACATGTATATATATATAGTTTTCCTATTGAATGAAAATCACATGCAGTTAATACTGAAAATGTCACCTTGAATTGACTGATGTGTAATAACATGTTACATAATACAGTATTTATATTTTTACAGCTTTACACAACAGTGCAGCACAGTTTAACATTATGATGAAACTAACGGCAGACAAATTTGCAGAACTGGCTGAATCAAATGAGAAATTAACACTATATGGAAGTGTAATATATTTTCTATCTATTTATATTTATATATATATATACACATACATATTTCTTTGTTGGTTGGTTGTTGTTAACACACTTTACTCTAGATGTTTTAATTGAATATAGATCCCATGTTACAACTTGTATGTAATTTATTATATATGTTGTCTCTGTTTATAAAATATAATAACCTTTAAGTCTTTTAAAACAACATATCTTTGTGCATTTCTGTCATATTATCTTCATGAAAATGGTGATATATGATTTAAGAAAAAAAACTTATTAAATTTTCATTGAGTGGTGAGATATGTTGAAAATAGGCTTATTTAATGAATGAAAAATAAAAATCATCTCTATGTGGTAAACTTTTACAAAAGAAAAAATTGATTCAAATTGTGAAGAACAGTTTCAGATTGAAGCACTGTGAGTTAGAAATTGGATTAGAAAATATCAGAATCTTTATAATTGTCAACAAACATTTAAAATATTTTCTCAAATTCATAATGAAGTCCCTAATAAAAAATTGATGTATGTGAAATGATATCATACATATGTACATGTCTGACTATTACTGTGTATTGATATATGTCTGTATATTTGTGTATACAAAAGTATGCATTTGTTTGAATGTGTTGAATACCTATATGAATATATGTCTGTTTTTTAATATATATATGGATTTAAGTAGTTTTAAGTAGGAATTTATATATGGGTATACATAGTCCTAAATATGAATTTACATATGGATATATATATATAGGTCTAAGTACAAATTAAATGTGTACATATAATAAATGTGGACATTTATGAGGTGTACATTGTTGTCAACATTTCCTTTACTTATGAAAGGAAATTGTTACCCACTGTATCTTTTTTTTTTTAAATACTTAAGAAGTGTTATATATTATTTTCCTTTAGGAAAATATAGTTCTCAGGAAAATGCATTCAAAGGACCAGACCGAGATAGAAAATTTAAAACACAAATTAAATGAAGCCAGTGCTTCTTACAAAGAGCAGAATCTTAGGCTGGTGAATATATCTTTTATTTGTTCTACATGTAGTTCTCATATTTATCAGATATTTAGTTTCTTTATTTGTTCTACATGTAATTCATGTATTTAACAAATATTCAATTTTCTTATTTGTTCTACATGTAGTTCACATATTTAACAGACATTTTGTTTTCTTATTTGTCCTAAATGTAGTTCAGATATTTAACAAATATTTTGTTTTCTTATTCAACATGTAGTTAATATATTTAACAGATATTTTTTTTTATTTGTCCTACATGTAGTTCACATATTTAACAGATATTTTGTTTCTTATTCTACATGTAGTTCATATATTTAACAGATATTTTTTTTTATTTGTTCTACATGTAGTTCACATATTTAACAGACATTTTGTTTTCTTATTTGTTCTACATGTAGTTCAGATATTTAGTTTTTTTTATGTGTTCTATATGTAGTTCACATATTTAGTTTTCTTATCACTTTTTGTTTTGTTTTTAATGTTTTTAATCTTTTCTTCTTTTTTCTTTTTATTTTTTTAATTCAAATTTACAAAAGAAAAAAGAATAACACTTTTCAATAAATAATATTTGAATGGCAACAAAAGAACAATATGGAAATTTACTAATGACAAATTTCTGAACTGTTTCACAGGCCTTTAGAAGGATGATCTATTTATTGTATAACAAACATCTTTTTATAACTTTATTTATAGCAAATAAATATCCATATAATATTATTTTATCATTATACTGAGAGAAAGTGATTTAACTTTTTCTATTGTAGTCTCAGTCTGTTTACATGAATGAAAAGTTGATGAGTCAGGTATTCAAATTAAGAGCAAATGTGATCACCCTAAAACAGATGTTAAACAAAATGTATAAAAGAAAAGAAGAACAGCCATCAGAGGTAGTGTCCCAAATAAATCTTGCAGGAGAGGAACGTGAAAGAACTCGCCGTACGTTTATCTATATCTAAGTTTTTTTGTTTTGTTTTATATATTGTTGTTAATTTTGCCAACAGCCTGATTGTAATACGATGTTGAAGCATTGTATCATCAGTATTAATGAAAATGCTTTCTGAACGATTACCTCCCATCAGTCATATGCTTACTTGACATACAGTTTATAACAACACAGGTCAAGGTTTGCTTCACCCTTAATCCTCTGCCTTTACTCAGATAAAAAATGGTATGATCTCACATTGTTGTATACTGTATGGCTACTGGAAATAAATTAATGAAAGAAAGGCTTATAATTATTTATAAATTTTATTTCATCCAGATAACTTGATCATTCAAGTTTCAGTAGATAGCCTACAGCATCTGAAACTGAAGGGATGTCTTGACTCTCTGCAATTGATGCTTTAGTCTAACTAGTCCGTTTTCCATCTCTCTGTACACACGCTTATGGGATGGAGGAGTGGCTCCGAAGTCAGTCTGGGAAATCTTGGCACTGTCTGCACACTCAGTCTTCTTGATAATGTCCACAACTTGATAGGGTGGTAGTGGGGCATTGCTTTGTTGAGTTGGTTGTGGAATCCTTTCAGATTGTAGTCATTGAACTCTTGGGCATGAGGAAAATTTGGTGTCGAGTGCATGGTTTCAATCCATGCGTCCTGAATTTTGTCTTGTGGTAGTTGAGCTAGTCCGGCAGCCCTGTGGATCCACTGTCAGATGGGAGGAGCTTCCTTGTACTGCACTGCAAGTCCCAGGTCTTGCACCTTCCTCCACAATGCCTTACAATAATGGAAGTAACACCCCTTGACCTAGGTGTTAGGAAACTCCCTCTCAACAGCACATATGGTAGCCAACTCAAAGTCTGTCTGGACTGTAGCAGGGTCAAGAGTTAGGTTGAGTCCAGCCTTACCTTTGGTGTTGAGTTGACTGAACAGTCTGCAGTAGTGTTCCTGATGTGATCACCAACGGTAGTGCATCTTCCATTGCAAGTCTTGATGATATATTTCCAATGACTACAAGTTTCTTGAACAGCATGCTTGTTGTAGAGGTGACTGTCTAAGAGGATTTGTGGTGTACCCCTCAATTTTAAATTTAAATACTCCATTGTCTGAAGTACAGCCATGGTGCAAGAATGCCATGATTTGACATTCCAAATGTCACAAAAGCTACCAATTGAATAAACTCACTATAATCTGAGAACAATACTTCACAATTTGAATTCCGTCAAAAAATTATTTTTAATATATCTCATTGCTATATCAAAACATGTCTCCTTCAAAGTCCTTCTCCTATTTAAGAGCAACATCTCCATGTAATTGGAGTAACCAAGAACACGTGCTGCCCACCGGAGTTCTGACTACAACAGTTAGCAGTGAGACACAGCCAAGACTAGTTGATCATTCCCCATACAAGGGTGCCCAGCTTACTTACTGCTTGACTGCTTTCCAAATTGCATTATGACAGTATGACTATAGACCATATGACCATATGACTTCTGAACATTTATTTTTCAAATGTTCCTTGGCACATTTATGTTTTCATTCTGATGCAGATTCATCTGTCTGTTGTGGTGATTTACTATGAATTAGTGGAAACATACTGCCATCTAGTACAATTTACTTGTTCACTCAGTGCTGGTTGATTGCTATGGCTACAAACTATGGCAGTATTGGTGATTTTGCTAAAACAGTGATAAAAACTAATTTGCCTTGATACCTAAAAAAATAAACATTTGAAGCCTGTGATTATGGTAATGAAATTATTCATAATATATCTATCTATCTATGTATCTATCTCTGTAATCTGTATTTATGCATATCCACACACACACACACACAAATGTGCATATATATATATATATGTTTTTCTTTCTTTCCGACCAGGCCAGAGTCAAGAACATTCAAAAAAACAGAAGCCCGAAAAGGGTACATCAGAATATTCAGTTAGTAAAATATTTATTTAGAAAGATTATTTTGGATGTTGCCATTAAGGGTAGAGAAATTGTTCAATGACTAGTAAAACTAATCATAATATTTAATATGAATCATGTACTTCATATTTAATATGAATCATCTGACTAATAATTTCCATTCAGAAAATGACATGACAGTATCAAAGGTCTTTTAGTTGATGCTGTAAATTTGTTTCATTTATCTTAACAGAAAATTAATATTTCATTTATATTAAGAAATAGAAAGTTATGTTTAATTTATATTAACAAACACAAAATTACACTTTTCATTTGCATTAATGAACAGGAAATTACATATTCATTTACATTAACAAAAAACAAGTGTGCAAATAATTGATAGCTTAGTTGTTTTTAACCATATCAATATTATAATAATACCTTTTATTTATTTATTTATTTATTTATTTTTATTTTATTTGTATTTATTTTATTTATTTTTTTTTTTTTTTTTTATCTCAGACTGTAACAAAACTAAATTCAAAGATAACATCTCTGGAGGAAGAGTTAGCAAAAGAAAAAAGTTAGTTTCTTTATTCGTTTGACATTTGCATTGTCATTTTTATCATAATAAAAAACAACAAAAAAACCCAACAACCTACAAACACAGTAAGGAAAAGAAAAGAAATACAAAAATGAAGAAAGAAACCTTTATAAATTGGTACATAAACACATTCATATATAAATATCAAACCTTTTCATTCAGATTGAAAATCCCTTTTGCACTAAATTACACATACATTAATAAACAAATATAAATTTTAAAACTTAAACATTTTAATTTGGGAATAATGAAATGCCTAAACTAAATCTGTTTTAATTGTTAAATGTATTCCTTAAAATGCTCAATCTTAATGTTAAATCTTGGTTTAAACATTAAATTTTAGATTTGAATAAATATTAATTTGAACTGTTAAATTTTGTTTTGAAATAAATATTCATTCTAAATGTTAATTTTTGTTTTGAAGTAAAAAGTGATAATTAATGTTGAATCTTGAATTTGAATCAAATATTCAAAATAATAAATTTTGTTTTCAAGTAAATATTCATTCTAAATGTTAAATTTTCATTTCAAATAGATATTTAATTTAAATGTTAGATTTGTTTTAAAGAGCTAGTCATTCTAAATTGTTTTTGTTTTTTTTTAGATATTTATTCTAAATATTACCTGAAATTTATGGTGAACTACAAATTTTCACTTTACCTGTTAATTTAATATTTAATAATACATTTTAAATTTTAATTTGAAAGAAATTTTTCTTAAATTTTTAACTTCAGGGATGGTAAATTATCTAAAGCTTGTTGTCAATATGAAAAAGAAATCACATGAGGTAATTATGAAATAATTCTAACATTTTTCTTCTTTTCTTATTACTGATTTATTTTATATTGTTGCACTTTCAGTTTTCTCCTTTTGTTGTCATAAATGATTGTCTATCTTATTTTACCTTATTTACTAATTTATTGGTATGAATGTCTAAAACTGAAATACATACACACTAATTTATATACTGTCTTAACACATTTACATACACATGCAGCACACAAACTATATGTCTTACTCACAATAATACACATATCTTGGACTGAACTCTCTTGTAATGTCAGAAGTTGTATATGCAATCAGCATACTTTAAGTTATTTGAAAGAATGCCAAAAGAAGCTATCCACCTTGCACACACAACCTATTACTTCCCCTTCACTCACAAACACCTACATACCATTGTATGTAAGCACATATATACATGTACATATATATCGTCATTCTTTTTCTCTCATAAATATGTCCACTAACAAATTATTTGCACAGATACATACATATATATATATATGTATGTATGTATGTATGTATGTATGTATTCATTTGCATACATAATCCCCTCATTTTGTCTATCTACAACATGCATTCTGTGCACATTTTCATGCAGTGAGATGTTTATATATACACCCATGCTTTTACTCAAACTATTCTTATCAATCCTACACATACAGATATACATACACATTTTATCAGTTTAAGGTATCCAGTTAATAACAATTTGCTTATTTCAAATATTTCCAGATGCTTGACTCCGGGTTAGTTGCTTCTTCCAGTGAAATTCGTATTTCAGAAAGTCGCAGTGCGATAAGCAACAGAGGATCAGTAACACCAACAGATGAGATACCATCACTTACACTAGAAATTCATGACAATAGATTTGAAAATAAAAGTGTTGAAAATCTTCAAAATGAACTGTTGCTGCTGAAAGGAAATGTGTTGGTATGTTATGTTTCTTTAAAAAACAAACACAAAAACCCAAACAATTATGTTATCACATGTGCTGCTGAATGCTTATTTTGCATGGTTCTGTTATTTCTTTCCACCATCTGACACAAGGATTTGTTTGCAATAAAACTGAAGCTGACGTGATCCTTTTTTTTTATTAGATGTTTTTGCTAGCATATTATATAATGTTATGTTTCAGTCACACTGACAGTTTTTTTTAATGAATTTAACATTGTGTAATACAAATAATTAATTATTGAATATGTTTATGGAAACTTTAGCACAACTGGGTTCATTATTTCAAGACAATAGCTTTATAACAACTGTAACAAAGATAATATATGTAATCCGCCAGTAACTTTATATTCATATCTTGCACAATGTTATGAATACAGCCAATATATATATATCAATAAAATAAGTTTTATGGGTTTTATTTGGAGAGTATATATTTCATGTGAATAATACTTTGTTTAGTATAAAGCTGAAATCTTATGATCATTTATTTTTTATGCTGTAATTTTTGAATAATAACAAAAAATAAATGAAATTAACTATTTTATTTCTCACCTCACCAGTCTACAGTATCAAATTCATGCTTTTTGAATTTGTTGTCACTATAGATCAAACCTAAATAATTCTTAAATTACAAGTATATATCTGTGTTATCTATCTACCTATCTGTCTATCTATAATTTTGTTCTCACTTTTCTGGCATCAGCTGTTTATATGTTACTGTCACTCTTTCTCAGTGTCACTTTATGTATCACTATCAGTCTTAGTATTTGTAATTTTGTTATTTATTCTGTTTTTCTCATTGTCACTTTGTATGCCATAGATACACATTAATTATCATTTTAAATATTACTTATACACAGTAATTTTTTAAATGTCACTTTCTGACTGCTGATTCTCTCTCTCTCTCTCTCTCTCTCTCTCTCTCTCTCTCTCTCTCTCTCTCTCTCTCTCTCTCTCTCTCTCTCTCTCTCTCTCTCTCTCTATATATATATATATATATATATATTTATAATGCGGGATAAGTGGGTTTATCTCTTGCTCTTAATGATTACTTTGTACGTTAGCATCTTCTGTTGTTTGACCCTATTCTATATTGCTGACTTCACTTACATTTTAATCATTCAGTCTAATTTACCAAAAAGATATAGGTTTTCTTTTTCATTGTTTCATTTTGCTGTAGCTGACCTCCTTTGATTACATTGGAGTAGCAAAAGATCTGTCTGTAGAAGATGAGATTTTGGTACCTATAAATCGAAGGTTGTCCTGTGATGACGTCCTTATCCCTATGAAAGATATGGGAAGTGTTTCTCATGATTTGGATTCACATCAAGAAAAACGTGATTCACTTACTCTTCCAATAAGGGCGCAGGTAAGATTTTCTAGAAGCTATAATGTTGGAGATAAACAGGAAAGAAGAAATTCAGCAATAAGTGATTCTTCTGAAAATTTGAAAAGGTATGAACATCAGCTGAGTGGTTCATTTGATCATCAAGAAAATGTTTTACCTGAAAATCAACAGAATGTTTCAGTTGACAACAACAAACGTGTTCCACATGATAAAGCAAGAACAGTTTCACCTGAATTTCAAAGTACTTCTCATGAATATCCAAGGAGATTTTCTGCTGATTATCCAAAAGGTATTATTTCATCTGAACCTCCAAGGAGATATTCTGCTGATTATCCAAAAAGTATTTCATCTGAACCTCCAAGGAGATATTCTGCTGATTATCCAAAAAGTATTTTATCTGAATATCCAAGGAGATTTTCTGCTGATTATCCAAAAAGTATTTCATCTGAACATCAACAGAACATTTCAGTTGACAATACTGAAATTGTTCCACCTGAGCAAGCAAGATCTGTTTCACCTGAATTTCAAAGGAGTGTTTCTCCAGAATATCCAAGGAGATTTTCTGCTGATTATCCAAATATTTCACCTGAACATCAACAGAACATTCCAGAAGATGGGACTGAAACTGTTCCACCTAAGCAAGAAAGACATCTTCTACCTGAACTTGAAACAAATCTTTCTCCAGAGCGTCCAAGGCGTTTTTCTGCTGATTATCCAAGAAATGTTGTCCCAGAGCAAGCAAGAAGTCTTTCTCCAGAACGTCCAAGGAGTTTTTCTCTTGGTTACGAAAAAAGTATTTTGTCACTAAGAACTGCTTCACCTGGATCTCAAAGAAGTGATTCACCAGAACCTGAAAAAAGTATTACACCAGAGAGTGTTTCATCTGATATTTATCAAAAGATTCCTTCGAAGCCTGCTAGTTATGACAACATTTTGTCTGATGATTTGAAAAAAGGTTTAAAATATATTATATCTGAAGCAGGTGACAGCACTTTTCAAAGACCTGCTTCCGAAATAATTGTTGACAAATATACCATAAGAAGTGATACTGATATGAGAGATGCTTTTTCATTTGAATCTCTGACTGGCCCACATCATCAGGAAAGGAAAATGTCTCTGTTTGTTCAGAAAGCAAAAACTAATTTAGTTGAGGAAGTAGAAGGGAAACATCAGATCTTATCATTGAAAACAAGTTTGCCAAATCAGAAACGTAGAGAAAAAATGGAAACAACCCCTGTTGTTTTATCAGATATTACCACTAATGAACCAGAAGATGACATATCAAAGCATATTCCTGAAATAGTAATTACAAACACAAGTGTGGAGCCGAATGAAGGTACAAAAGATAAAGAAGATTCTGCAGAGGGTGACTTACAAATTAAGTATGTGATGTTTATTGATTTTTTTATTTATGTATAAATTATTAAAATTTATAACAGATAACAACTAAGTATAAATAATTCTATTAGACCATTTATTGATACAATCGCAATTAATTATTAGCAGAAAGTACATTAAAAAGGATTGATCTTCCAATCCATCATGTCTCAAGCAAGCACTATAAATAGACCCATTCTTCTGACAATATTTTGATGTTTGACACAATAATGGAATGTTTTGAGAGACTATCATGTATACTGCTTAAAAAGTACATTAATAAGTCAGAAGGCTGGAGTTTTCAAAAACTGAATTGTCCTCGGTTTTTTTCATTACCAATCTATGTTATAAACTTATGGTTTGAATATCATTTCTTGCTGATAGATAAAAGAATATTATGGTTTTGAAAAAAAGAAATTCTTAAAAAATGTTAATTTTAATTGCCACAGAGCTAGGACTCTTGTAGACATCCTGTAAAGGTTTTATAGACTGATTTCCTAAACTGCTAAAGAAAGAGACTGCTTCACTTTCAGAACTTTGTTTAAAAGATTTGATACAGTATACCTAAATTTGGTGACAATAAAAATAAATTTGTCTTTTTACTTAATTTTTTTTTAATTTCATTTAGGACTTCAAGTAAAGAATCATCAGAACTTCTTGAAAAAGAGATATTATTGATGATAAAGGACTGTGCTAATAAAATACAGCAAGCTATTTCAAATCACCAAGAATCCATATATAAAATTCTTAAGAGAAATCATTATGAAAGAGCAGCAACAAAACTGATGTCATTTTGTCCTAAAACGATTCTAAAACATGTAAGTAGTAATAACTAGGTAAATAAATAAATTGGGGTTTACATATTTTAATTATTTTATGTACATGTGTTTAAAGATTATGTAATTTATTTATTTACATTCATTTTATAATAATTAAAAATCATTATTTTCAGTTTACTGATGATGCTAAAGCATTAACTGAAAGTGTAATGAAAAACACTTGTGATTGTAAGTGATTTCGTTTTTTTCACAATAACTAAGAAAATGCTTACTTTTTCATTTCAGTTGTTGTGATGTCTTAGAAATGGAAACAGAAACCTGTAATAAAATTTTGAGATAATTAGACACTAATAGCAATTTTACTAGTATTTCTGCAAATAGTAGCATACTGGTAGACAGACAGTAATGTTTTCTATGTCCTTGTTTCAAAAAAAGATTTAATAATGAGCTCTTTTTATTAACTTCAATGATCTGCATTCTTTATTTCATGTGACCATATTTATTATTATTGCTGTTATTACTATTATTCAGTTTTCTTAAAAGATTTTTTTTTTTTTTTTTTTTTAGAAGAAATAGAAAAAACAAAAGTAGAGGGAAATATATATATGTGTGTTACATTCAATATGTCAAACTAGTCATCTGGCCTAATGACTACAATTTCCAGGAATTAGGCCAAACAACTGAAATAGACCTCTAGTCATTAGACAGAATGACTGAATGAAAAAGAAAGACTTGCAGTTGCATGAAATCATTTATTTTGAAACACATCCAGTTGTGTTTTATTTATTACAGCAGTCCAAACTTGAGTGACATCTTGAATTGCACAAAAGATTGTTCTTGAAATATTTACAATGTTTTGTTTGACACAGTTGCACTTCACATACACTTTGACACTGTATCCAACAATAGCAGTCTCTGGGGACACACATCAGACTGGTTCCTGCAGTCTTTGCCTTTCAGAATTCCGAAACAGATCTAAGCAAAGCATTAAACCTATTTCACTGTTGGTATTAAAATCATTGGTCTTTGATGTAAGAATAACACAACAATAAGGCAGCATATGCCCTGAAAAAGAGTGTAATTAATCTGTCTTTAAATTATATTTATCTGTTGTCATTGTTTGATACATATGTAACTAGTGTGCTGCTTTATGGTAGTGAGATATGGGGTTTTCAAAAAGCATATGTTATTGTGAAAATTCACTTAGATTTTTGTAAAAATATTTTAAATGTTAAAAGGTCAACCACAGATATTATGGTTCTGTTATGAATTAGGTAGATTCCCATTTTGTTTTGGTGATTGTACTTATTGAAGGATTAAATATTGGTTGAAATTCCTAATTCCTGGAAATTTTAGTCTGATGGTCTTGGGTGTTAGGCTAAATGCCTAAACGTTTTAGGCACTAAACCAAATGACTAGTTTGACATATTGACTGTAATATATATATACAGATATAGATATATATAATATTTGATTTAAAACTGTAGACCTTGACTGTGTGGAGAATGCTATTGTGATTCATTTTGACAATGGAAGTGAAGAAGAACAATCTAAACAAACCCAGGACTTGAATGAAAAGTCATTATCACTAAGCAGAAACATTGACATAGGGAATGAGGTACTTAACTGTGTTTTAACAAGGCTTGATATGAAAGTGCATGTCTGGTGTAAAACAAATAGCTTAAACACTACGATTTATTTATTTCTTTTATGGTCAGCATCTGATAGTGCTAAAATCGGACAACAAAATAACATGGCATTTTCTCTCTTTTTACTCTTGTATAGAAAAAACATACAGATATCTTGCATAATTGAGAACATAGCTCAAATTTTGGGGAGTCATTTTTGTTTGATTATTAATTATTATTAATATATATATATTTTTGGGGGTTTATATTAATGATATTCCAGTAAAAGTAAATGTTTCAGCAGTGCAGATCTTCAACAGGTTATTGTTGTTTTCTATCCAACATAATTTTTAATAATATAAACTGAAGAAGAAAAAATTACAAACCATACATTCAGGTTATGTTTAGTGAATGAACTTGGACATGTTCTGAACTAATTTTGTGTCAAAATTCCTTTGTCAGCTTTTGGTTTTACATCTAAGGTTTATTCTGTTGCAAATTTCTATCACTCAGTGAATTTAGAAATAGCTCCAATAAGTCTTAGCAGAGAGAGTTGAAATACCAGATTTATTTTCTCTTATTTTTGAAACTAATATTCAGTAAACATGCTCTGTTGTTATTTTATTTTATTTTATTATTATTTTCTCAAACTTTATTGTTATTTCACGATTATTATAGTTTTCATTTATTGAACTTGTAATTACAGTCATCTAAAAATGATTTTTGTGTTTATTTTGAATTTGTTTTCTAAAAATATGATTTTTGTATTCTATTCTTAAAAATTGAAATTGTCCAAAAACTGGTTTATGCTTTAACAAATTATATATTTTTTCATAGTTGTCCTCTGAGGAAAAGAATGAAAATGTAGATGCAATCTATAAGGGGCTGAGAAACCGAACAATCACCAGAGAGTTACATGATGTATAATATGTTTTTATATGAATAATTTTGTTCTCACTTTTCTGGCATCAGCTGTTTATATGTTACTGTCACTCTTTTTCAATGTCACTTTTTATATCACTTAAGCTTTCAGTGACTGTCACTGTATAGATATCTCAGACAGAATTACTGTCAGTTTGTATATCTCTTACACACTGTCACTTTATGTATCACTATCAGTCTTTGTATTTGTAATTTTCTTATTCTGTTTTTCTCATTGTCACTTTGTATGCCATAGATGCACATTCATTATCACTTTAAATATTACTTACATACAGTCATTTTTTAAAAGTCACTTTCTGACTACAGATGCATTCTCTAATCTCTCTCTCTCACCACACACACACACGCACACTCATTGCTATACACTTACAGACTATATGTAGTTTAATGGTCTCACTTAATACATTACATCTGACAAATCCAACATTTAAATAACAAATGCATTAACAAATATTTAATATGTTAGAATAATGACATATTTCTTTTTCCTTTTCTTCTTATTTAAACATAAAGATTGGAATAAAGCTGACTAATAACCCCAAGATAATGACAGATCACAGGTTTCTGAGAACAATAAATAAACTAATTTTATCTCGTGCCATGCAGATTAAAAGGACAGTGGTTAGAATTAAAAGTAAGAAGGTTAATTAGTCTCAAAATAATGTCTCAGTTTTATTTACATAATATTAGAAGTGATTTTTTTTTTTGTTATTAATTAGGATAGTAATAGAAAATAATTTCACATATGTTGATGCCAGACATAATTATGTAAAAACCGCCAAGTACAGACATACATTTTTTTAGACTTGATATGTGTGATATTATATCTCATAGTAATGACATACAAGGATGAAGCAGAGTAATAGATAATGTATTTACAAAGAACAATAAATAATATGTTACAAAGAAGAAAAATATCAAATAATATGTTATGAACAACAATAATAAATGATGTATTACAAAGAACATTAAATAATATGTTACAAAGAAGAAAAATATTAAATATGTTATGAACAACAATAATAAATGATGTATTATGAAGAACAGTAATACATAATAAATTACAAAGAACACAAAAACACTTTATTTCATTATTTACCATTTTACAACAGTACTTGAAATACCTTATTTAACTAAAAAAAATAATAATTATAATTTTATTACATATTTTTTTTATTAGATAAGAAAGTCAGGAAAAGTTGCACAGAAGACGGTGAGAAACTAAGCTGGAATAAACTGTTAGAGATGTATAAATATTTAGATGCTGCCAGTTTAAATCTGTACTTTGGTTATTCAACAAAAGATGAAGAATATGAAAAACTTAAAACCACGAAAAGCAACATAATGGATTCAGTGTACATGATGTAAGTAATGCTGTAAATATATTATTTGAATTTATGACAGTTTCAGAACAAATAACAACTACTTTTGATACGGCCAAGCAATAAAGAAAGAAACAGCCTGGTTTCAGTGGATGTCAATTAATCTGTTACTTGTGAGGCCTACAGAGGAACCAGATGTGTTGAACTTTTTGAACTAAACAGCATATAACTACTACCTATTGCTCACTGCTCTGAAACATAATAAACCTAGAGAGATGTAACTTACGAACAAAGTGGACTTCTTCTGAAGGTATTTTACGTATGAAACAGAAGTAGACAAGGTAAAATGTGTGAGAAGTGGACCCAGATTCGTAGAAATAAGAAAACAAAAACTAATAGACAGTTTTGTAATATATTTTATTCACATCCATGTCAAACAGGAGGATACAGTTGAGATTTTGACATCAGTAATTAGTTATTTGAAAATATTTTCTAGTTATCTTATGTTTTCTTCTTATTGTCTTTATACAAATATATGTTGACCTGTGAACTATAATGGTGACATTTATCACACAGTATTCCTGCTGTCTGAATCAACATACATAAAACAATGCAGTTGTGAAAGGCTAATATTCCTGCTACAAAAATAATTTGTTAAAGAAGACTATTCCCCTTCTGAACATTCTTTAAAAGCATTTATAGCATAATAAATTCATAATTTACTTTTTTGTTTTTTTAGATTTTACAATGCTAGCTCTCATTTTGATGTTCATATACTATATATACAGTATTGACAGTAGTGGTAGATATGTTGCTACTAGTAGTAGCTGATAGAATTTTTCCTGTTTACCAAACTATATACATTATATTTCATATGCTATGTATTATTTTTCTATTAGTTCTGCAATGTAAACTTAATGAATTTGCATTATTATATCACTACCAGCTTTTGTTTTTGAAGGCTTGGTGAAATATTTCAAGAAGCTGGAGTAGATGTTACCTTTCCAAAGTCAGGATCACATGCTGAATTTCATGAGTCAAGTTATTTCCTCTGCTTCAATATCCACATTTGCAACACAAAGGTCTTCAACAAACCAAGACCATAATCCAACTATTGGGCTGACAGGGCTACACATTCGACCAATACAAGTCACTTTTCCAACAAAAAAGGTAAGGGTATTTGAAAATGAGTTGGTTTAGGTGTAATCATTGAACCACACAGTATTTTGTGATGTTACATTGTAATCATTGAACCACACAGTATTTTGTGATGTTACATTGTAAACATTGAACCACACAGTATTTTGTGATGTTACACTAAACATTGAACCGCACAGTATTTTGTGATGTTACATTGTAATCATTGAACCACACAGTATTTTGTGATGTTACACTGTAAACATTGAACCACACAGTATTTTGTGATGTTACACTGTAAACATTGAACCACACAGTATTTTGTGATGTTACTCTGTAAACATTGAACCTTGCAGTATTGTGTGATGTTACACTGTAAACATTGAACCACACAGTATTTTGTGATGTTACTCTGTAAACATTGAACCTTGCAGTATTGTGTGATGTTACACTGTAAACATTTTGAACCACACAGTATTTTGTGATGTTACATTGTAAACATTGAACCAATATTTTGTGGTATGGTGCCTTCTCTCATTTGGAACTGAAATGTAAATGAGGTAAAACTAAGGAGGGTAAGAACCATGTAGCTCAGTTTTAATGGTTTTAACTTGTATTAGAAACAAAGTTAATGTTTCAGTCAGTAATCATTAAGCACCTTGATGTTAAATGTTTTATTTTTAGCTTCAAGTTTCAGTGAATGTACCTTCATATACAAGAAAATCAAAGGAAATGCGTCATGGAAAGTAAGAGTTTAATTTTATCACTGTATTCAGGTAGTAAAATAAACTGTTTTGTAGAGAGAACATAAAAAGTTGTAAGTATAATGGCATTCCTAATAAACCATAAACTTAATAAAATGAACTTCAGTGGATTTAAATGTTGAGAAATGAAAGTAACAAAAATTAAATTAATTATTAATTGGTATCTCCTAATTAATAAGCATGTAATGCATGACTATTTGCAGTATCACTTTATCCACAATGTGTGTTGTTTCACATTCAGAGACAGGCCCCTCACAGTAATAATTATTAATATAACAACATATTAAAACAATGATAAATGCTTGGGATTTTGGGGATGATTTTCTTTCTGCTTTTTTCTCTTCCTTCCTTCAATCTTTTTCTTTTTTAAAATGTTTTAGTTATATTTTTGTTTATTATTATTTTTTTGGATTCACTGTTGATTACTAATATATGAAAAAATGCAGATTTTTAAATTTTCGAATGATTTGTAATTTGTCTTGCAGACGGATTCTACCAATCACCAGCTGGATGTAAACCTGACCAAGCTGAACAAGTGTTTATAATCAGTGGAATAACACATCCATCCAACTAAAATACACAACAGCAGCTCATATTACAAACAGTTATTGCTATCTAAACTGCAAATAATGTGAATAGTAAACTGTTGTGAATGACATAATACCATCTTGTTTCTAGAGAAAGTTTTAAAGTAATGTTTACTGACATACTGTCACTTTGTTTCCAGAAAATATTAAAAAGAAAACTGTTTATGAATGAGAGAACATTATTTTGTTATTAGTATAAATTAGAATAAACTGTTTAGGATAGGTCTTATTCTTTTCATTGATAAATTTTCTTTATTTAATACAAACTGAGAGAACTGATTAAAAAAAAAAAAAAATACAAATAAATAATTAAATAAAAATTATATACTAAATTAAAATAATAATAAAACAGTAAATGAAAATACATTTTTAAAAGGAAATAGTTTTCTCTAAATTAATATTCTTACACGTAATACAGCTGCATGGATGTTTTTTTGCATGTATTTATCATGTTTAATCATCAAACAATTTAATCTTTTTTATTTCAGCATTTTTCCATTTCTTACCTGCTGTTTTTTCATCTTGAGGTAGATTCCCTGTATCTTTAAATTTAAAAAAAAAGCCTTTTTTCTGTCAGTCTTTCAGATCACATACAATTAATTTTTTATTTATTTATTGTGTATATATAAAAGAAAAAGTTTAATTTTTTATCTCAGGGAATACCACATAACAGCTTTATTACTCATAATTATATATTTTTATTTTTATTTATTTTACCGTCATATATAGATACAGATATATAGTGTTAATTTATATACAGTTTTAATGTAACATTTTACATTTGCATGAAATCATGTTAACCTGTTTTATAGTAATTATTTATATTCGGTTTTGTACTAAATATTTGGTAAATATTTGCTATTAATAATGCATACTTATGTATGATTTTATAGAGTTTTTGATATTTTTTTTTTTACTTCACATAACATTTAGAAAAAAAAATTACTACTAATAATATTAAAGAAAATAAAAATTACAGAAAGAAATAAAATTTATTTTTATTTTGTTTATTCAAGTCATTTATCACAGCCAACCACAAAACAAATCCAACAACATTCTTTACTATTTAACATCTCAGTAAAAAGCAAGAATATGTACAGCAGATACTCAGTTTAATAGAACAAGATACTTGAAGGGATCTCTTACACTGAAAGTGTTTTAAAATATACATCATTCCATGTGAAATCACTCAATAAAATTGATTTTGACAAAAAATTGATACACAAATTTGGTTTAGTCAGAAGCACCAAAATTATCATAATTACAATATCTGAGTATTTAAAATAAAAAAAAGTGGTTATAAATATGTAACATTTTAAAATACAGCTGTGTTTTAATTGGAGCATTATTAATAATTAATACACATAACATTTAATGAAAACTAGGCATAAATAATACAAAATTACTAATATTTAAAGTGTATGGTACAAACAGCTGGAATACATTTGTTATAGCTCACTGATGCATTTATTAGTCATGACTAATCTTTGCTAAAAATAAAGCATGACCAATAAAATAATAAAATGCTTGGAAGCTGAAATTGTTTCCTTCAGGTAATAATAACTTGGAAAAGATAAGAGTTCTAATTCTGTGAATGTTTTTCTATTTACATTACAGTACAGCTATAAAACATCTGTTTTACAATAAAAATATATTTCTTTAACATAAAGAGAAAAAATAAATGTATTTTATATTGTACAGAACAACAGTAAACAATATATTGCAAAGAGAAAAAAAAAAAAAAAAATAAATAAATATAAATTAGAAAGAACAACAATAAAGGATATACAAGAAAAAATAACAATAAATGATACATTATGAAGAACAGTAAATGATATGAATAATAATATATATCTAAGAAGCTATAAAATCTGAGCTCAGTTCATTTTCCATGGTTGTATGAAAAGTTGGAAGGGGATCCGTAAATCCATCTTTCCTCACCAGAAAATATGTCTCAAGTGTCTGAAATACAGTGAAGTTCAATGTTAATTCAGTTATAAATACATACACACACACATACATACATACATACATACATACATACATACATACATACATACATACATACATACATACATACATACATACACATATACATACATACATACATAATAAATAAATTATTAATGATAATGATACAAAAAGTTGAGAAATGAGTAAATGATAATTTCTGAGAACTGATAAAAATTTCACAATCTGAAAAAAGTTAAACAACTGAGAAAAGTGTGTGTGTGTGTGTGTGTGTGCAACTGCAACTGAAAGAATTCTTATTATAAATGGTTTGGCACAAACTGTGCTCGTGATTACATGCAAAAAATATATTGTCTTCATATTACAAAAATCTAAATATTGTATTTCTATTATAAAAGTTCTATATATTATTTGCATTATATAACATACATATCATATATGTATTACAAAAATTATGTATCTCATTTTTATTATAAAATTGTAAAATATGTAAGACAACCTTCGGGTTTTGCACACAGTGATATCCACCCAGTTCATCCAGTAGCAGTTTACATTCTTCACTGATATGAATCCGCAAAGCTATAATAAGGAAAATAATAAATAACTTAAAAAATAAAAATAAATACAATAACAGAATAGAATAGAATAGAAAAATACTAATTTAATTTAATAAATAAATAAATAAAAATATAAATAAATAAATAGATTGATTGATTGGTTGATAGATATATAGATAGATAAATAAATAAATAAACATACCAGCACCAGAAGATTCCATGTTTGATGCATGTGTGACAGTATCGCCAAACAGACAGTATCTGGGCATAGTGTGACCAACAATGCCAGCGACAATTGAGCCTAGAGTTTCAAACAGAACAAAAAATAAAATCTATACTCTTTTATAAATAAGTATTTAATATGCTGAAATACTAACATTAAATAATATATATATTTAAATTAAAATTCAAGGAAATCTAGACATCAGTAATGAATATCGAGTGAAATTTAAATATTTACTTGACAAACCCTCATAAAGTAACAAAATTAAATGCATTAAAATGAAAGACTAACATTAACTAAAATGTAATTACTAAACATGTCAAAATGAAAATCAAGGAAATATAGATTCCAGTAATGAATATCAAGACATTTAAACAAAAAGAAAATAAATTCAAAAAGTAAATTTTAATACAAATAGAATAATGTTACAGAACTTACCAGTATGTATTCCAATTCTGAGTTTGAGTTCTTTTTTGGCCTGTGAGTAATCTTGAAGCCTAGAACTGAACTCAGAAGCTGTAGAGCCATAGTGCAGATTTCTGCAGCATGTTGGATTCCATTTCGCTCTGGGAGTCCACTCACTACCATGTATGCATCTCCAATTGTCTCCACCTACAATACATCTCTGTTGTTTATATCAGGTTTTCCCAGGTGGTGAGGCATTATCCCACATTTTGAAGGATTCAAGGATTCAGAATTAATGATTCAGTATATGATCGCTTTAATAGGTCTGCACTTTTCAAATGTTTGAAGCTGCAACTGATGCCTTATAGAATCAAACTTAAAATTGCTTCACCACATTTAATAACATGATTTGAATATAGTTCATACTGCAGTGTCTCCAACCATGATGATTTTATAAAAGTCAAAGTGGAGAAAGAGATGAAAAAATCAAACAAACAAAAAAAAGAACAAACTTTTAAAAACACTGGTTTAGATGATAACTTAAAATAGATCTTTTCAAGATTGACAGAAGGGAAAATGAAGGCTTTTATTTTCAAGTTAAAATGAATACAATTATAAATATGGTGTCATAGATATAAATAAAATACAGTTTTATTTGACTCATCTTATTTTTAATATATAGTTATATAATAATGAAAGGAATTCCATTTTCAAAATGATTTCAGATATCTTCATTAAGCATCAAAGCATTTTTGACATTCACCTTCTCATTTGCAGGAAAAAAGAGACCAATCTCTGTTTACTTGCTGAGGTGGGACATGGCCTAATATATGACAGAATTGACAGAATTATCCCAGCCCTTTGTTTCTTAATGGTATATTGCTTATCTTAGTATTATGGTAACATTCTTAAAGCTTGTTACAGCCAGTTAGTGGTTCAAGGGTAATAGACTACGTACAGTTTACTAACACAACTGATAAATAGTTTGACTGTTTACCTTGTACACCTCAAATTTGTTGATAATTGTATCAAACAAAGTGTAGAGTGAGTTCAGTAGATTGACAACCTAAATACGAAATAACAGAAATAAATTTTTTAAACTTTTAAACATAGTGCAATAAATAAATAAATAAATAAATAAATAAATAGAATAAATAAATAATTAAAACAAATAATATAATATAATGTAATATAATATAATATAATATAATATAATATAATATAATATAATATAATATAATATAATATAATATAATATTATAATAAAATTATATTTAGAACATCTAAAACAATGCTAATATTTACATACAAACATCCCCTGACAAGATCTGATAACACACATATAGAAAATAATCAAGTACGTCCATTAATTTTCGATAAAGAAACCATCATAAAGTGACAGTGATGATTAAGTTTTTATTCAAGAAAGAAAGTGTCAGACGCTACTGAAAGTACGAAAGTGATACAAAATGTTACCTGATGTGGTGTGCTTTCAGCTGCAATTCGAGTAAATCCTACAATATCAGAGAAAAAAACAGTCACTGAAGCAAATGATTCTGGTTCAACAGTCTTTCCTACTTTGAGAATTTCTGCAACGTACCTGCAAAAAACCCAACAAGTTTGTATAGAAGTATGTTTGTAATTATGGATGTCTGTTTGTGTGCAGGTGTCTTTTTCTTCTTCTTTTTTCAACGACCCTCAGAGTGTATTTTAAAATGAGGTCATTTAGCATGACTGCAGTTAAAGACAATATGATTAAAAATAGAGGAAACCCACTTTATCTGCACATAGGATGAATAACATTTTTTTACAAGATGTAGAGCTGTGGTTGGAATTAAAACAAATAATTAAAAAATTGTTACTGGACATTCACATGTCTGTTTGATACAGTTGACACAGACACATACTTAGAAGTTAACTCCAGTTAACAACTACTTCAGATTGGTTCTTTTCTTCCTTTAACTTTAATATGTCTTTAGTATTAAGCATATTGTGGTCTTGTTAAAACAAATATAAATAAATAAGTAAATAATAAAAAAGAAGAAAGAAGTAGAAAAAAGATGGCTGACAGTGAATGACCTACTTAGGTAGCAGACGTGAAAGAACTTCTTCTGATCTTTTCTTTTCCTCCATTAACTTGATAGTCCTGTCCTCAACCATCTCTTCCAGGTGATCAGAATACTTGGACATCATATGGATGACATGATCCAGTATGTTCTTAGTTCTAGATAAAAAAATAGTAATAATAAAACAGTTTTTAGCACTCAGTCGTATACCTGAAAGTCTAAATATACTCTTAAAAAAAGAGAAAAATGTAAGGATTATTATTGTTTGTATCAGCTATTAAACTGAACTTGTGTTTTGACTACATATATCTTAGTAAAGAACATTCTGATCTGTTTAGCGGAACATGTCGAAGAGTAAACAATTATGCAAATATACAGTTAAATTATCAACATATCGATATTCTGCTAACATGGGCATAACAAGATTGAGGCAAATGAGGCAGATGCCTCCTACCGAAATTGATGATTTTTTATTTATTTATTATTTTTTTTAAACAAAGATTTTACGTAAAAATATAAAATATAAATCTCTATTCTGACAGAATAAATATCCACTGTATGAATTTGTTGATGTCTATGGGTACCGTTTGAAGTCTACAGACATCATTGCGATGAAAGACATAACTGACTTGAAAGACATCAGACATCAAACAGCTTCATTGGCAATTCAGTGTTTTTGCCTCATTTCAAAAAGAGTCTAGTACAAAGAAGCTAATTTAAGAAAGCTGGCCTTTTAGGATAAACAAGATTTGGAGGGTAATATCTTAACTGTTTCTGTGACCTAAGTCTTTGTTCTAAAAGGTGACACATTTCCACTTTGCCGCACGATACTTACTTGCCCTTTTTGAGTTTCTTGACGAGAACAAGAATATTTTCAAACGTAGGTCTGCTTGGTGGCAGCTCGTTCCAGCACAGCCTCATCATTTCACCAACCAGAGGCTCTCCCAGATGCATCTGAGGTACGTGGGGTCGAAACGGCGGAATCTGAACATTCTTCAACTTTTCTAAAATATCTGAGGAGTAATAATAATAATGATAATTATAATAATAATAATAAATATAATAATAATAATAATAATAATAATAATAATAATAATAATTATAATAATAATAATAATAATAATAAAAAATAATAATAATAATAATAATTATGATGATAATAAATAAATAATGATAATAAATAAATAAATAGATAACTAACTAAATAAATATAATCTCACAAAAAAAGTCTGATAACAACAATTACAACAAAAGAAACAGTTGTGCTTACTTTTGATTGGTTTCGTCATCATCGCGGTTGAGGAGGATGTTGTCGTAGGGCCAGTTTCTTGTCACAATTTCCTCGATGATTATTCCAAAGGCATAGACATCAGCCATTTTAAACCCTTTTAAGTCCAGCATTTCACCTCGCAGCAGTTCGGGGGCGGTCCATAAATATTCTGTCCAAAATATGATAAAAATAGAACTCTCAAACCAGTCTTATATAAACTTCAGATTCATCCAAGCATGTCTATCGAATCAAAAATAGACATTTGTACATGTGTGTATATGTGTGGGTCTGTGTGTGTATAGACATAATTTTTTTCACACATTTATCTGTCTCATTCTACTCTCTCAGTCCTTAACCCTACACATTCACCATTTACACACGTATACAAGCACTAATATATATGTGCGTGTGTGTGTGTGCATGCACTAGCACTCTCTCTCTCTCTCTCTCTCTCTCTCTCTCTCTCTCTCTCTCTCTCTCTCTCTCTCTCTCTCTCTCTCTCTCTCTCTCTCTCTCTCTCTCTCACACACACACACACTCTGTACTTACTGTAATAATGGGAAACTTCGTCCTCAACTTCTTTCTCCCCCTCCTTTGTGAGAGGCATCTTCATGTCTCCCACTTTACATATCCACCGATTGTTTATCAGTACATTACTTGACTTTAGACGACTGTGACTTCCCACTAAGGAATTGTGGATATAAGCCATTCCCTAGTATAATAATAATAATAATATAAAATAATAATAATAATAATAATAATAATAATAATAATAATAATAATAATAACAATAATAATAATAACAAAAATAATAAGAAAAAAAAGAAGAAAACAAACAAACAAACAAACAAACAAAACAAGAGAAATAATAATAATGTAAAATATAAAGCAATCATTGTCATAAAAACACACCTTTACATGACAACACAGCAACTTCAAGACACCAGACTAAACCCACACCTAACATAACAATTTATTTCGCACTGAAGGAAACCAAAGAAACATTTTCACTGACTGTTTATACAGGTCTGTGTGTGTCATTCACTAACCTCGGAGATATCAGAGATGAAAGACACTTTGAAAATCCAGTCCAGTTTGATATCCTCGTTCAGTAAGACTTCTTGGAGACTTCCACGGGCACAGCTGTCCCAAACCAGCCCGTTCATGCCGAACTCTATGAAAGCCCCAAATAACGTGTTCACATTTGGGTGCATCAGAAGTCTTATCTGGAAGAGAATAAAACAAAAGTGTGTTAACAAAAAATCTAAAAGGTGATATAATTTAACAGTAAATGTTTATAATAATCATCATTGTCATCAAAATTCTCCTTCTTCTTAGTCCTACCATCATCATCATGATCATCATAATTCTCCTTCTTAGAATTATATCATCATCATCGTCGTTGTCATCATGATTATCCTTCTTCTTAGTCCTATCATCATCATCATAATAATAATAATAATAATAATAATAATAATATTATTATTATTATTATTATTATTATATTATTATTATTATTATATTTAATTATCAGTAGAAACAAATTTTCATTAAGTGAAACAAATTTTCATTGGAAATCATCTCTAAATAGATAAAATATTTTAGCTTTAGTAAACCAATTTAACAAAATTTCCTGGACAGATCAACCCCCAAAAAAAAAAAAAAAAAAAAAAATAGATAAAAGATATTTAACCTTTAATTTATAGTAAACCAAAGAAAAAAAGAAAGAAGAATATGATGATGAAGACATAATGTTGATGATGATGATGATATGATAACAACCCCCTAGAAAAAAAAAAAAAAACCAAACCCCAGAGTGGCTGGAAATCTTCCCCAGATATTTAACCTTTAATTTACAACTATACTACAGTAAGGTACAACAAGAACTGTACTTACAGCATTTATTTCTACAACCAGTTCTTTTGTAACTGTTATTCATGGATGTTACTCAGTGATGTTAGAACTACTACTACTATTAATTGGTTTTACTATGACAATCTGACCATCATAGACTGCAAATCCCCACTCTTTTAATTGACCAGTCACCTCCTTATTGTACTGCAGCGTCAGGTGACTGGATGCTGTTGGACTTATCTTCCCCGTGATGAAACTCGAATGTCCAGTTGATGTAGACCCTCTGCTGTTATCTGACTGTAGATTACAACAACAGTGGTGTTAGAACTACAACTACTATTAATACTACTACTACTGCTACTACTACTACTACTACCTCTGCTGCTATCCTACTGTGATACTACTATTACAACAACAACCTACTATTGCTGTTAAGAAGACTTTGCTACTACTATTACTACTACTACTACTACTACTACTACTTTTGTACTACTACTACTACTGCTGCTATTACTACTGCTACTGCACTGTTATTATTACTATTACTATACTACAACTACTACTTCTACTACTGCACTCTGTTTATTACCGTGTTATGAAGAGACTTGCTGCTGCTGCTACTACTACTACTACTACTATTACTGTTGTTACTACTACTACTACTACTACTACTACTACTACTACTACTACCACTGCACTCTGTTTATTACCGTGTTATGAAGAGACTTGCTGCTGCTAATGGCTGTGAGGCTCTCAGGATTGATTCGCCAGTCACCTCTTAACATACTACTATTACTATTGAATCATCTTACTATTCTGCACAGAATCTGTTTTATTACCGTGTTATGAACAGACTTAATCAAAGTCTTTCAGGATTTTACAACATCTCACCACAGAATCTTACGCCTGCACAGAATCAACAAATCAAAAGTTTTAACATTTCAACATATTTATATAACATTTCTAAAGGTCTGTACAGAATACACATTGGTTAGATAATATCTCAAAATCATAGTGTTGAACATTGAAACAAATACACTGGTAGTTAAAGGTCTTTACAAAATCAGTCTTAGTTTTAATAACATTTCAACATATAATAATTAAATGTTTCTACATAATCGGTTATAGTTTTACCTTTAAACATATTGTAGTGTTAAACATTTATACAGAATAAAAAAATAATGGCTTTTTTTATTCACAACATTTCAACATATTAGGTATTATTAAAAATCTGCAGATCTCTCTCTCTTTCTCTGACAGACACACACACAATAAAATAAAATATAAAGCTCTCCTTGCCTCCAAACATAATAGATCACTGCAGACAGAAGAGCAGTGACTGCCAGGCTTGATAGTATTGAAGAAACCAGTATCGGTATAACTTGAAAACAAAGAATATACATATAATATTATATACCGTAGTTATACAGTTCTGTATCTGTGTATACCATTATTAACATCTATCTGTGTGCATTATGTGCGTGTATGTGTGTGAAAGTGCATTCATTTAAAAAAAATCATATTTAAAAGCAAGCTAAAACATTAAACAGATAAATGTTATACATTTTACAAGCACATTTGTTTAGACAAATTTATATAGTTATATGTGCAGGTAAATGTATACTTGTATAAGGAAATTTTACATTTAAGTTTATAAGTACATTTATACAGAACAATACATTTGTAATTATATTTATATAATACATTTGTAGATACATTTTCGATAAATAATACTGGTAAATTTCACCAATAATTTATAAAGGTAATATTTACAGGTAATTTGCAAAGGTAAATTTTATAGGTAATTTGCAAAGGTAATTTTCACAGTCAGATATTACAAGTGCTTTTTAGAGGTAGATTAGACAGGTAACCTACATAAGTAACTTTTCCTGGTAATTTAAAATGTAAATTTAACAGTTAATTTACAAAAGTAAATTTTTTCAGGTAATTTATACAGGTAATGTATGCAGGTAAATCAGATGACTGTGCCTCTCACCGTCATGTCTGCAGTGTTCATTGTCCCACCCACACTCTGGCTCACCTCTGGGTTGGGTCGTCACTCCCCCTGACCATTTTATTTTACTCAGATCCGCGATAAGTTTAAAACCAATTCCTCTGTAATATAAATAAAATATCACACAGGAAATATTAAAAATCAGATTTGTTAAAGTCAGAGGAGATTATGTTACTATAGAATTAGAGAATGTTAATTTTAAGCATCAGTATTAAACATTAATATACTAATGATGTAATACTGATGCTAAAGAAAGCACTTTATGAAACACATTATTGCAGATTATACCCAGTGCTGTGTAAATAATAATAATAATGAATATGAATATGAATATAATAACAATAATAATGATAATAATAATAATAATAAGAGTAGTACTAGTAGTAATAATAACAAAATCAGTAAAATGAGAATGAAATAAAACTATAATAAAACCATGATAATACAGATGCTGACACAGGAAGCTTCACATGGAAATACTGATAACCTCACGTACAAGTATATGCAGATCAGTATCAACAATGAAATGGTGAACGTTTTACTGTACTTTGCTTGTAACTCGTTTAAAGGTAAATCGTAGTATCTTACTGGGCTGTGACAGGTTGCTGCTACTTAGAGACACAAAACTGTGAGAAAATATGTGACAAAATTTTCAGCTGGAATTTCAACTGCATTAGTACTTCAGGCAAAAATCAGGACCAGCTGTCGCAGTTTAATTCGCGAGATCGTGCGACTGACGCGAGGATATTGAAAACCCTGAGAACGTTTCCAGACATTTTGGAAATTTGCTTGTGAATGCAAGGACCGATGAGGATTTGAAATATTTTAGTAGATTTCTGCGAGGTTCTAAAATGATATACTTTGTCTGTTTCATCAGATACTACTCCATTTTGTGGCAAAATTACTTTAACATACATTTCCATATAAGGACTACACAGAAGAGAGAGAGAGAGAGAGAGAGAGAGAGAGAGAGAGAGAGAGAGAGAGAGAGAGAGAGAGAGAGAGAGAGAGAGAGAGAGAGAGAGAGAGAGAGAGAGAGAGAGAGAGAGAGAGAGAGAGAGAGAGAGAGAGAGAGAGAGAGAGAGAGAGAGAGAGAGAGAGAGAGAGAGGGAGAGAGAGAGAGAGAGAGAGAGAGAGAGAGAGAGAGAGAGAGAGAGAGAGAGAGAGAGAGAGAGAGAGAGAGAGAGAGAGAGAGAGAGAGATTCTTACCCGCTTGTTGTAGAACCGATGGGGACGTATTTACCTCCCTGGATAGAATGCAGCATGTATGACGTGTGACGACGTCCACCAGAGTCAACAGACAGCAACCCAGTTATACCTTGTTACATAATAAAACAACCCAGTTATACCTTGTTACACAATAAAACAACCCTGTTACCCTTGTTACAGTAACAGAGCAACCCAGTTATACCTTGTTACATAATAAAACAACCCTGTTACACTTGTTACAGTAATAAAACAACCCAGTTATACCTTGTTACATAATAAAACAACCCTGTTACCCTTGTTACAGTAATAAAACAACCCAGTTATACCTTGTTACATAATAAAAAACCCTGTTACACTTGTTACAGTAATAGAGCAACCCAGTTATACCTTGTTACATAATAAAAGAATTCTGTTACACTTGTTAACATAATAAAACAACCCTGTTACACATTTTAATAGATAACAACCCTGTTACACGTTTTAATAGATAACAACCCATTTAACACATTGTTAAAAAAAAAGTCAATCAATCGATCAATCAATCAATCAATCAGTCAGTCAGTCAGTGTTTAAAATTTATCAAAAATCAAAATTGAAAAAGCTTTAATACAAATCAGAACACAGCTTGACGCTTTACGAATTGTAAATATAAATTTGTTTTCACCTTCTCTCTTCGATCCATCAAGAAACTTCACCATGTTGAGTTTAACTTCACACAAACCTCCTTTGAGTAGACAGTTATTAAGAGCCAACACGTACAGGTATATCGCATCCACTATTAGTGCTACTCTGATAGCGCTCTGTGGAAAAAAACATAATATATCTATAAAGCTTTGGTATTGTAATTGAAACCAAAGCTGACTACCTAACTCCCTCCCCTCTCGGCCCCTCCCCTCTCGGCCCCTCCTCCCTCTCTCTCTCTCTCTCTCTCTCTCTCTCTCTCTCTCTCTCTCTCTCTCTCTCGATCGATTTCAGACAGATGCACAGAGATAATATATATTTACACTTAATAAAATGTTATTTTAGACATTCATTAATACATACCACAGGGAAAGATATAACCACACACACATACACAAAGTGTGTGTGTGAGAGAGAGAAGAGAGAGAGAGAGAGAGAGAGAGAGAGAGAGAGAGAGAGAGAGAGAGAGAGAGAGAGAGAGAGAGAGAGAGAGAGAGAGATATTCTACTGAATCTCATATCAGTGAATCATTTGCGTGTACCTCGTAACTTGTGATGTTTATTCCTTTCATTCGGTTCATAGTTTTCATGAAAGTTTGGAACTCAGGTCTGTCGTGACGTACATCAACAGTGACATCTAACAAGCCTTGATAAAGAAAAACAAAATTAATTTCTTGTTACTCTGACAAGTGGATCCAGTTTGCTGTATGTAAGAATGGATTAAAAACAGTACTGAAAGCAGCTAATTTAAAAATCTTATAAACTGTATGTATTTAAAATCTCAGCAACACCAGCAACACCAGCAACACCAACAACAACAGTAACAGCTACAACAACGATGAAAATAACAATAATAAAGTAACAGTAATACATGATACTACTATTACTGCTTCTACTGCTCCTGCTATTACTACTATTAATGTTAATAATAATAATAATACTAATAATACTACTACTACTACTACTAATAATAATAATAATAATAATAAATGATTGATGTTTAACATTCAAAATATGTGCAATCACGTAATAAATATCTATATCTATATATTTGTATCTATATCTATCTATCTATATATATGTACATGTGTGTCTGTGGGTGTGGCTTTCTGTCTATGGTATGTCTATGTGACTGTATGACAGTATTTCCCTATATCTGTGTTTGATTGCCTCTCTCTCTATATATATGTGCTTGTACGTGAAATGTATGTTATACAGCTAAGTATACATTTGTGTATCACTAAATTCAAATGTGTTTGTCTATTTCATATATATGTCCATTTAAAATAAAAAAAGCAAAGAAAAAAAAAAATAATAATAATAATAATAATAATAATGACTATATCAATAAAAACAACCAGAACAACAAGAATGATAATAAATAAATAAATAAATAAATATATATAAACTGACTAACCTTCAAAGACTTCGTTCAGTGGGATGGTTGAGTTGTAGGATTCTGGGAAGGTCTTTGCCATATTGATGTAGTCAACAGCAATGAAGATGTAATCACCGTTCATCATACCAAGTTCATGGGCCAGGAGCATGAAGGAAATTATATCTTGTCCATACGCGCAGATAACAAACACTACAATAATAATAATAATAATAGTAATAGTAATCATAATAATAATGATGATGATGACGATGTTGATGATGATGATGATAAATAATGATAATAATTATTGTATTAATAAAATTCATAATCATATTTTAGTATAGCATAATCATATAAATATCTCTATCACCCTCTGTCCTTTTCTTTCTGTCTGTCTGTCTGTCTGTCTGTCTGTCTGTCTGTCTGTCTCTCTCTCTCTCTCTCTCTCTCTCTCTCTCTCTCTCTCTCTCTCTCTCTCTCTCTCTCTCTCTCTCTCTCTCTCTCTCTCTCTCTCTCTCTCTCTCTCTCTCTCTCTCTCTCTCTCTCTCTCATATATATTTTGGTTAGCATGATTTAAGATGTATTCACCTCTACAATTCTTGGATTCCACAGCTAACGTTTCACTTATAAACTGATCATACAGTGTTAGTCTTCGAGGAATCATTCCAGCTTTGGCAAACCCAATCTGAAGTAGAAATGAGATAAGCATGTAAACAAAAGACAACGAATTACTGCTGACAGATATCAAAAAATGATTATTTGTAATGGCAAAAAAAAAAAAAAAAAAAAAATGGCAACCAGTTAACCATAATGAGTACCGATCTATCGAAAAGCTGTAGATAATATATAATACTGTAATCAGTCAACAAATGTCATTATTTAAAATACTGATCTAAATGAGATCTGTCAGTGAACCTTACTAACTACAAGAGATAATATATCATATTATTTTAAAAACAATTACTAAAGTTATCATTATTTAACATAAATGAACCAATATAGATTATAGATCATTCAGACGATAGTATTATATATTATTATAATCATAATGACAATAGTCATGAAACAAGTAGCATTATTTAAAACAGTGTTCAGTATAACATAAAGAATAATCAGAACGGTATTGATAGTAGTGAGTAATACTATGATATTATAATCACAATGATGTAAGTTAGCAAAGAAATGAGTTTTACCGATATGTTCAGGACATTACTGGCAGATCACCAAGCAAACTTACTGATATGTTTGCCACTGATGACAGCCAGGAAGACTGTGGTCCTGTTATGAACGTGACACGTTTCCACTTGAAGAGGTTCATGATGTTTCTCACGAACAGACCGATCTCGCCAAAGCTTCCAGTTGTTCTGAGCAGAGTCCCGAACTCCTCTCTGTTTGCCAGCGTGTCACTCCAACACCCAAAACTGACGACAGGAAGCTGCCAGCGCGCAGCGAGCAGACCTATCGGCTGACACACGTCATCACAGGACGGACCTTGTACAACAAAACCACAACCCTGTACATCTGTATCTGTATGACTGTACAACTATGTACATCTGTATCTGTATGACTGTACAACTATGTACATCTGTATCTGTATGACTGTACAACAATGTACATCTGTATCTGTATGACTGTACAACTATGTACATCTGTATCTGTATGACTGTACAACTATGTACATCTGTATCTGTATGACTGTACAACTATGTACATCTGTATCTGTATGACTGTACAACTATGTACATCTGTATCTGTATGACTGCACAACTATGTACATCTGTATCTGTATGACTGCACAACTATGTACATCTGTATCTGTATGACTGCACAACTATGTACATCTGTATCTGTATGACTGCACAACTATGTACATCTGTATCTGTATGACTGCACAACTATGTACATCTGTATCTGTATGACTGTACATCTAAATCTATGTCTGTCTGTGTGACTGTACTTCTATATCTGTCTGTCTGTGTGACTGTACACCTATATCTATATCTGTATTTGTATGTATATCTGTCTGTGTGACTGTACATCTATATCTGTATTTATATCTGTCTGTATGACTGTACATCTGTATCTGTATCTATATCTGTGTTTATATATCTATCTATCTATCAGTCTATCTGTCTGTCTGTATATCTGTATCTGTATCTATATCTGTACTTATATCTGTCTATCTATAAGTCTATCTCTTTATCTGTTTATCTGTTTATCTGTTTATCTATTTATCTGTCTGTCAGTCTGTCTCCTCTATCTATCTATCTCTCTACCTATTTATCTAACTATCTTCTATTTATCTTGTAACAAGGTATAGACATATATTATATACCTGCAGCTCATACACCAATTATTAATTTCTTACCTATGACAACTTGAATAGTCCTGGACCCTGCGTTCATCCGATGTGTGACGATCTCCGCAAACTCAAAGAGCCCGACTCCACGATCACACTCCGAATCCATGATCAAGTAGTCGAAACCGTGACCAGCGCTTTGCAGAGCTGGAAATACATAAACCAAAATCACCTAGACCAGAAACAAAATCACAGCACTTCCAAACTGATTAACATCACCAGTCAGTAGCTGCAACACTAACAATAATGACAGTGATGATTATGATGATGATGACAATAATGTCTGTAAATATACGTATGTACGTATATGCATGATGTATGTATCGTGTATTTGTGTATGTATATGTATTTGTGATGTATGTGTGTGTCTGTGTGTGTCTCTGTGTGTGCGTGTGTGAGTGTGTGTGTGAAACAAAATAATACCTGTAAGTTGTTTATCATGTTTTGCTTTTTCAATGGCTATTTTCACGGCAGCCTGGACTTCATTGTATCCCATTCTTCGTGGACCGGCCAGGGGTACAATGATGGCCATTGTGAACGTATTGGTCGACACACATGGAAACAGCATTACCAACAGAGACACAGAAAATACATTAGCAGGCATCGCGTGATGTACCTATTACAGAAAACTCACATGTAAGATACATATGACAAAAGAAGAATCATGAATTCATGTATAAGATAAATCTGACAACAGATATTTCACGAATTCACGTATAAGATGTCTGACTTTTTAGATTTTTCACCAGTTTACCTATGTTTTTAACTTGACGTTATTCATTTCAAATATTGCTGTGTATTATTTTATCATACGCTGCAGCAGAATCTATGTGAACCAGCATTAGGTGTTCTAGTCAGAATAGTAATATATGTTATGAGAAGAAAGATGGGTAACAGGGTTGGTGCATATCGATTTGACTTTTTCAATAATTGTTCTTGTTACAAGTAACACCCACAGTTCTCCAAGCAGACACAAATCATCAATAGGGATCATGTTCCATTCCTCATTTTATTCAGCCAAGATGACATGAGTGGAAGGCAAGTCTTAAGACATACAGTGTTGTGGTGTTCTGTTGCTGCCAGTGTGCTATGACCAGTAGAATCCAGTGAACACAGGTGATGTTCTCCTCAAAAACAAAATGGAGTCCAGCCTGATGTACTGATGTCCAAGGATGCTGTCACTAACGCAGCTCATTGACCTTCCAATGAAAATTTGCAGATGACAGTCCTGGTGATGTCACTCCAGACCATGAGACTGACCCTTGACCAAGCACTGACACTGAGGTAGCCTTCACTGAAACGTTCTCATCTGTCGTGGTGGTCTAGAATAAATCTGGTCTTGTTGAAAAACATGACCCGAGCCCAGTGTCTCTGAGGTTTATATGCACAATACACACACCACTGAGATCTGGTAACATGTCTGGCAATCAGATGAGTAACAAATGTGTGTGTGAATGTGACTTCTATGCAGCCTGGAAAGAGTATGCCTGACCAGACACTTGTAACATGGAGTTTCTCTTGTGAGTGGCTCACTGGCATCAATTCATCAATTTAAATTCCAATGATACAATACTAAATTGCCATCATGGCCCTTGGCTCTGGTTATACATTTCTTTCTTTCTTTCTTTCTTATTAATTTAAAAGATACTAACAGATTAAAATAAAAGATGTCTTCTTTTTTCAACCAGTAGAAAGGGATCTATTAAGGAAGTGACTACTCTGGTCTTTGTAGCAAGTAACAAGAACAATGATAGGTATATCTAATAATACCTAAAGTACATAACATACACAGTGAATGTTATCAGGATAAATAAATGAACAATTGTTTAGCAAAATCTAAAAAGCACGTGTGTGTTCTTGTCTGTGTGTGTATGTGTCTGTGTGCGTGCATGTATTTGAGTGTGAGTCTATAAAATGGTAACATTTAAGAGAAAATTAATTAATTTTGCACTGTCACAATTTTCATAGATTAACAGGCAGGTGTGTCTTTTTTATCACATTCTGTACCAGAAGTAAAAAACATACCAACACCTTTGTTATCTAGTCACCGAGTACAGCTTAGAATGAGAAATATCCAAAAGTGCACACCAAGAGGGTTTGATCTAGCAATCTATCCGGTTTCACACAATTTTATTTCTTAAAACTCGGTTAACACTAACACGTGCTTTAAATAATATTAAAAAATTGAATAATTATATACAACGTAATGAGAATCATATTCGGATAGTTATGATTAAGAAATATCTGATCAGTGAACAATAAATTCTGACATAACGAATAAGAAATATCTGATGAAATGAATATCTAAATAAAATAATATACTAAAGGATAAGAAATATTTGAATATGAAATAACTTATAATCAGAAACAAATATCTGATAAGTATTATTTTATATGTTGAACAAGAAATTTCTGCTAAAATTAAGAAATGTGTGACAAAATGAATATTAAATATTTGATGTATAAAATTATGATTAGAATAATTAATTAAGTAAAACAATAGATTCCAATCATCATACCTGTAGACTGTTTTCTTTCCAGTTATTCTTCCAACAACCTTTTCTGCTTTCTCTGAACCGAGTGATGTTGGCAATATATTCCTTTATTTAAATCTCAGCTTTTAATCTCCAAATTAATTAACTTACACATCTCCAGTGACCAACACCTGGGGTGTGTGCCAGATTAACATGAATTTAATTTACATCATGTCTGGTCATGTAATCAATTTAAGCTGAATTTTATGTAATAATAATATTGATTACAATGCAACATTAAACACCATCTTCATTTCTGAGAATTTAACTGAGTTAGCATTAGCATTTACAGTGAAATGAATAAAGTGACATAAAATAAAATAAAATAAACAAACAAACAAAACAAACATTAGTAAATAACGTGATCTTATTGAAGACTAATTGACAGCTTGTTTATTTATTAATTTTTATATCTACCTATGGTTAAAATCTACTTCTCGTGATATGAAGAAACTGTTTAAATACACCACAAACTTCCAAATTATGCTTTATTTGTTTATTCCTTTGACATACAGTATTTATTAACAACAAATACAAGAAAAGAGTTCATTAAACAACCTGGAAGCCACCATTTTTTAATTTTTTAATAATAATAATAATAATAATAATAAAGATGATGATAATTATTTTTAAAATCTTTGTAAATTAATTAATGCATGCAGTATACATAATAAAGTCATGATTTAAGAGGTGAATGCAGGGTTCGTACATCTTGGGATGTCAAAATTTCCATAACCCACAAATCTAGATTTCCAAAACCATTTCCACACAAACTAGATCATAACAAAGTGGGGTTTTATTTTTTTGCAGTTTTTAGACTGTTTGTTTGTTAAAACTTTTGCCTTGACTAAGCTGCATGGTATATACATAGGACTACTAGTAATAAAAATATTAATGTAATTTATTTTGGCGTTTTAAAATGCAGTTTTTTCCTTGCAGTGGACTTGACTGTGATAAATAAGGCAGATTGCCAGAAGTATGAAACAGAAATATTTCTTCACAAAATGTTCCTTTCTTCTTATTCCATTAATAAGCTATATCTTTAAAATACCTCAAATCCTACTCCTTATGGGTTTGTGGTCTGAATTATCAGTTGGAATTTTATTATTTTACAATTTACAACCTCAATTTCAAGTGTGTTTTATAATTTATTTTTTTGCTTTCATAGTCTTCCTGAAACTATTAGATTTAGTCAAACCAGTGAGATTTCCTTTTCTCTCAGCAGATTCTGCCAGATAAAGACAGTGATTCAATTTCATTTTCTAACTGCTCGCTTTTTCTCGATTTCAATACACTGAGTACGTTCAGGCGTTTCCCCCTCTATATATCACTCTAAACCCAACAATAAAATGAAAAATAAAACTTGCACAACTGTCCATTCAAATATTACACAACACTGTTCTTGTCATAATTAAACACCCACCACCCACACTTATAACACTAGACTATACAAAATGTAAGATAACACTCAAAGTGCCCCCCCCCAGCAACACATAAACAAGGCAATGTAGCAGTGTTTATTGCTGCAAGCATCACCTACTGTTGATAATTAAACAGAATTAAAAACTGGAAAACATGAAACGAAATACAGTTGTTTTTAGCAATACATGACTCCCATACAAGTACAAATATCTTGAGTTAATCTTTTGGGATCAACGGAAACACTACCCAAATGGAACCATTTTCTTTGGTTAGGCTATAATGACATCTCATTACATTGGCTACAACAGGGTGTTGGGTCGGGGCTAAATATTTGTAAAACAAACCAGTTTTCATTTTATTTACATCAAGGACAATTTTCCAAAACTTTTAAGGTCCTGGAAAAAAACTGATGAATTTCCATAATTTCCAAGATTTTCTGAAACACTTATGAACCCTAAAAAAAACCTTGCTATTAGTAATCCTCTCCTACTTGCAATCATTATTGATTACTTCAAATCAAAGAAAAACAAATATATTATAATAAAAAAATGTATTATATCAATCCTTCCACTTCCCCAACATCCTGGTATTGTTGGAAGGTTGAAAATTCCTTATTACAAGTTATGATGATATTAACAATAATATCATATTCAACCAATGTAACTGATTTTAAAAAGATAAAACAAAATGTTTTGTTGCAAAGTTATAGTTCATATATTGGAACATCAAGCATGTTGATTGGTGTATGAGACAATAAGCTAAGCATTCTAAAGATATTTTAAAGATAGCATCTAGTTTCACAAACCACATTTCAATAAAACCATCAATAAATAATTTTCTATTTCATTTGCTAAATTATTTATAACTGTTTATAGTTAGAGAAGTACAAACTAGATTTTTTCTTGTTATTCTGAGGAAATGTCTCATAGAAAGCATGCAAAGTTGGTTAAATGATGTTGTTTTTTTTGTCTTTTTTTTTAAATTGTAATATTCTCCCATCTTCCATTTGGGTACTGCCCAACATACTGCTGCTTTAAGTGCAGAGTTACAAGATGAATTAGAATCTGTACAAAAAGTGACTGTTTTTGTTGACAAGGATGTGCCTTCACAAGTCAATTTCTTTAAATTTCTTAATTACTGACCAAACAAAATTTGCTCCTGGTAAATCCACTATTCATGTAAAACAAAATTAGAGGAAACACTGTCAATGTTGTTCAATCTTAACACTGCCCATAAAGTTGGCCTGAAGAAATGTTTTAGCCCAAGAATTAACAATATTTACGTCAGCACATCTATCAGTCTGTGTTGTCATAATTTCTACATTTCTGTCATTAGCTGCTAGGTGTAAAACATAATTATTTTATCTTTCTATTAAATATGGATCAGCTCCATGTTCCAGCAAATACAAAACTACTTCATCATATCTGTAGTTGACAGCTATAAAAAGAGGAGTTTTACCTTCGTTGTTTTTAATATTTACATCAACACCTTTTTCAATCAGTGCTTTCACAATTTCTATGCTTCCCAGTTTAGCTGCCATGTGTAAAACAGAATTGTTGTCACAGACTGTTAAATTAGGATCAGCTCCTTGTTCCAGCAAATACAAAATTACATTGCAGTGATCATTATTAAGGTAAAGTTCATATTGATATCTGTGACAGTATGTACCTAAAAGAGCAAGAAGAGGAGTTTTACCTCTACTATTTTTCATGTTTACATCAGCACCTTTTTCAATCAGTGCTGTCACAATTTTTATTTTTCCACGTTCAGCTGCTAGATGTAAAACAGAATTGTTATCACAGTCTGTTAAATTAGGATCAGCTCCATTTTCCAGTAAATATAAAACTACTTTACAATTATCATAATCAAAAGAATCACAATAATTAGCTGTAAAAAGAGGAGTTTCATGTTTATTGTTTTCAATGTTTACATCAGCACCTTTTTCAATCAGTGCTATCAAAATTTTTATATTTCCACGTTCAGCTGCTACATGTAAAACAGAATTGTTATCACAGTCTGTTAAATTAGGATCAGCTCCATTTTCCAGTAAATACAAAGCTATTCCATTTTCTCTGTTTTTCAAAGCTCAAGAAGAGGTGTTTTTACCATCATTGCTTTTTTTATTTACATCAACATCTTTTTCAATCAGTGCCATCACATTTTCTAAATTTCCACGTGCAACTGCAAGATGTAAAACAGAACTGTTATCACAGTATGTTAATTTAGGATCAGCTCCATGTTCAAGTAAGTATGAAACCACACCGCACTGACTATAGTCCAAAGCTACATGAAGAGCAGTTTTACCTTCATTGCATTTTTTATTTACATCAACATCTTTTTCAATCAGTGCAGTCACAATTTCTGTTTTTCCATGTTTAGCTGCTAAGTGTAAAAGTAAATTCTTATGATTCTCTGCTATATTGAGATCAGCTCCATGTTCCAGTAAATACAAAAGTACTTTCGAACCATGATCATCACAGAATCGAGAACACCGACATCCATAACAATTTTTAGCTGTAAGAAGAGGAGTTTCTCCTCTATTATTCAAAACATTTACATCAACACCTTTTTCAATCAGTGCTTTCACAATTTCTATATTTCCATGTTTAGCAGCTATGTGTAAAACAGAATTGTTATCACAGTCTGTTAATTTAGGATCAGCTCCTTGTTCCAGCAAATACAAAACTACATTGTAATGTGTATCATCAACTAATTCATAATAATGACATACAGTATCATTTACAGCTGTAAGAAGAGGAGTTTCTCCTCTATTATTCAAAATATTTACATCAAACCCTTTTTCAATCAGTGCTCTCACAATTTCTATATTTCCATGATTAGATACTATGTGTAAAACAGAATTATTGTCATCATCTGTTAAGTTAGCTCCCTGTTCCAGTAGATACAAAACTACTTTGTTCCGTTTGTAGTGCACAGCTGTAAGAAGAGGAGTTTCACCTCTACTATTTATTATGTTTACATGAGCACCTTTTTTAATCAGGCCTGTCACAATTTCTATATTTCCATGTTTAGCGGCTATATGTAAAAGAGAATTGTTATACCCATCTGCAAAATCATGATCAGCTCCATGCTCCAGTAAATACAAAACTACATTGCAGTATTGATCATTAGCGTAATGAGAATATTGATATGCATTCCAATAAATAGCTTTAGAAAGAGGAGTTTCACCTTTATTGTTTTTGATATTTACATCAGCACCTTTTTCAATCAGTGCTGTCACGATTTCTATATTTCCACGTTCAGCTGCTATGTGTAATGCAGAATTGTTATACCTGCCTGTTAAATTAGGATCAGCTCCATGTTCCAGTAGATATAAAACTGCTTTGTTTTGTTTGTGGTTGACAGCTGCAAGAAGAGAAGTTTCACTTTCGCCGCCTTTAATATTTACATCAACACCTTTTTTAATTAGTGCTGACACAATTTCAATATTTCCATCTAAAGCTGCTGTGTATAAAACATAACTGTAATCAAAGACTGTTAAATTAGTATCAGTTTCATGTTCTAGTAAATACAAAACTACTTCCTGCTGTTTGTAGTTGACAGCCATACAAATAGGAGTTAAACCGAAATTGTTTCTAATGTTTACATTAACACCTTTTTTTATCAGTGCTCCTAGAATTTCTGTATTTCCATGTTTAGCTGCAAGATGTGAAATAGAGTTTTTGTCATTGTTTGTTAAATTAAGATCAGCTCCATGTTCCAGCAAATACAAAATTATTTTGCAATGATCATTACTAAGATAGTTATTGTAACTATCACAGTATATCCCTGTAAGTGTAAGAAGAGGAGTTTCACCACTACTATTTTTAATGTTTACATTAGCACCTTTTTCAATCAGTTCTCTCACAATTTCTATTTTTCCATTTTTAGCTGCTTTATGTAAAACAGAATTGTTATCACTATCTGTTAAATTAGGATCAGCTCCATGTTCCAGTAAATACAAAGTTACACTGCAATATTCATCGTAATCCAAAGCTGAAACGAGAGCAGTCTCACCTCTACTATTTTTCATGTTTACATCAGCACCTTTTTCTATCAGTGCAGTCACAATTTCTATATTTCCATGTTTGGCTGCTATGTGTAAAACAGAATTGTTATCACTATCTGTTAAATTAGGATCAGCTCCATGTTCCAGTAAACACAAAACTACTTCATTTTCTCTGTTTTTCAAAGCTCTAAGAAGAGGTGTTTCGCATTTACTATTTTTAATATTTACATCAACACCTTTTTCAATCAGTTCTCTCACAATTTCTGTTTTTCCATTTTTAGCTGCTTTATGTAAAACAGAATTGTTATCATTGTCTGTTAAATTAGGATCAGCTCCATGTTCCAGTAAATACAAAGTTACACTGCAATAGTCACTGTAATCCATAGCTAAAAGGAGAGCAGTCTCACCTCTACTATTTTTCATGTTTATGTCAGCACCTTTTTCTATCAGTGCAGTCACAATTTCTATATTTCCACGTTTGGTTGCTATGTGTAAAACAGAATTGTTACCAGTGTATGTTAAATTAGGATTAGCTCCATTTTCCAGTAAATACAAAATTACACTGCAGTGTACACAACTAAATGAATAAAAATGCTGACAATTTATGGCTGTAAGAAGAAGAGTTTCACCTTCACCGTTTTTAATGTTTACATCAGCACCTTTTTTTATCAGTGCTCCCAGAATTTCTATACTTCCATGTTTAGCTGCTAGATGTAAAACAGAATTGTTATCATTGTTTGTTAAATTAAGATCAGCTCCTTTTTCAATCAATGTTGTCGCAACCTCCACATGTCCAAGTTCAGCTGCTAGGTGTAAAGCTGAATTCTTATTTTTATCTGTAATGTTAACATCAGCTCCATTTTCTAGTAAAAACAAAACTAATGTATTTCTATGCTCCGAGTCCTTCATAATTACAGCATCGTGAAGTGGAGTTTCTCCCTTACTGTTCACTGCATTAATATCAGCATTTCTTTTTACCAGTGATTTCAACAAAGCTAAGTCACCACGCAGAACTGAAATGTGGAGAGGTGAGTCAGATGGCAATAGATGCAATATGGTCTCTGTTAACCACAGAAACATATTAGAAATACAGTTTTCATTGATAAAGTTAAACCAGTGAATCAATGTCCTATTAACAGCTATATGAGCATTAGGATCAGCTCCTTTATCAAGAAGACACTGAACAACATCTGCACTGTTAAACATCACTGCCACTTTCAGTACTTGACTTTTCTTCCAGTTGTTCTCATCTGTATCATTTTGTCTCTGGTCAATAAGAAAATTCACTGTGTCAGCAGAACCCCACATTGCTGCTGCTAAGAGAACTTCATCTCTGTTCTCATCATTTAAACAATCAGGTTTTACTTTTACTATTTCTCTTATAACATCTGAACTCGTCTGACCAGCGGCAATGACAGCAATGTTTTTAATTGTATTTATTATTTCAATGGTAACCAGTTTCTTAAGAAGATGGCTCATATCAACAACTTTGTTGACCAGAGATTTTATGATGTATACCATGTCGCTTACATCACTATGGAACCTAACCAATAAAAGTTTCAAAGCTTTTTCTTTGATTTCACTTTTGTCTTTCTCTGCATTTATAATGTCTGCTAAATAACAGGCAATGTTCATATTACTAGAATAAATTGAAAGAAACAATAACTGTGTGTATTTATTAAATTTTACCTCCTTCTCATACTGTAACAGTTCTTCAAGTATGGCAACATTGTCTGATTCTGAACATCCAGCTACACAGAATGTATCAGTTGATGGATTAACACCTGATTGTAGCAAAATTTTCACAACATCTTCATCACCAAACAAACAAGAAATATTCAAAAGTTCTTTTTTGTGATATGTTAACTCCATTTTACACAGATTTGATGTGAAACACTTCGACAGTGTTCTCAGTCCATTCACAACACACTCACTTGCAACAGATGAAGAATTTATCTTTATTTCTGTAACTGCCAAATATGGGAAGGGTATTTTCTGAGACTCTAAAAGATTGTCATAGAAATGTACAATTTCCTGAAATATATCAAGGAATATTTTATCTACTTCACATACACAAGAATATTCTATTCCATTCAGTTTCTGATTCAGTATTTCAGACAATTTACCATAAAAGTGTTTTTTCTCTATGATATACTTCACAAACTCTTCATCTTTCAGTGATGGATGAGAAATAATTTCTCTGGCTCTGCTTGATGCCAGCAAGTCAGTAAATCTGCGAGCAAGAACATCAAAGCAGTCAGGTCTCACAGTCATTGTAATGTGACTTTTGTTAGACACTCCAGGTGTCACAACATATTCTAACAACATGGAGACAGGACACACTTCTAGCAACTCTGCTGCTTTCTTTGGAAACTCTGATGAAAAGATCAGAAACAAACAGTCAAACACTGACTGGTGAATAAATGTGTATTTATTGTCGTAACACATTAAATAGGTGCCACACATTTCATCAGCTGTTTTCTTTATATCTGTGAGATCTGTGTTTTTTAGACTTGAACAGACACGCCCTAGCGGTTTTACTAATTTCATGATTTCACTGTCAGTATCGTTTTCAAATGGGTCCAGTGAATCAATGCTGAGACTGCCTTGCTGAAACATGATCAGCAGTAGAACCAGATAATTTATCTGTAAGAGTTCATCACTTTTCATATTTTCCAGCTGTTGTGTGAGATATTCTACAGGTTTCTTAAAAAATTCAACTCCTCTTTTTTGTGCATCACTTGAATTAACATAATACACACACACCTGAGGAAATCCTAACTCTGTACAAGAACTGACAATAACCTTGTATTTGTCCTTTTCATCCATTGGAACATCTTTTTGTTTCAGATATTTGTTTAGAATTTCTTCTTTTTCATCACAACCATAACTCTGCAGGAAAAGGAAATGATTCTCATTAAACAGACCAAGTTCCATCAAATGAGTTTCACTTTTTGTAAATACTTGATTTCGTAAGGTAATAATACATTTCACAGAACCATCCTGAACAAGACTCCACATCTTTGAAAATTTTGGTTGCCATGACCACATAAAATTTGAAATGAGATTAGTCTTACCAAATATGTCATCAATGAGAACAACACATTTTGTATTTGTAGACAGATGGATATCATTGAATTCAGAGTGATCTGTCAGCAAGTAAGATTCTCTTTCCTCTTCTTTTTCTATCTTTCTCATCATACTCAAAGCTAGAGTTGTCTTTCCTGAACCTGGGCATCCTACTACAATCACAACACCATACTGCTTCAAAACTTCAATACCTCTTTCTTCTGCTCTTGTTTCAACATAGACACTCCAATCAAGTGAGTTCAGCAATGACTTGGTAGACTCTGTATCACACGAAGTTAAAAGATTTTAAAATCTATTATAAATTGTTTTATAATTATTTGTACTATAGAAAGAAAAACATTATAATTTCTTAGCAGGCATCAATTTGAAATTTATAATACTCATTCATCAGAATTTAATGAAAACATCAGTGATAAGATTAAAAGCAACTAGATGATTGTTTTTATTAATGAACCTTTTCCTTAACTAGACAAGGAAAAAAATGTACCTTTAATATTGGATGTTCTTCCATCAGTCTTTGCTGAAATAATAAAAAAAGAATAAAACCAGTAAATTTCTATAACTGATAAGTAAACAGGAATTAACAAAGTGATCTGCACAATTAATCTGCAGTTTAGTCACAACAGAGCAAACTTTAAGATTAAAAGCAACAAGATGATTATTTCGTTATTAATACACATTTTTCAAAACTATTCAAGGAAAACAAAATTTACCTTTACTATTGGATGTTCTTCCTTCAGTCTTTGCTGAAATAATATAAAAATAAAACAAGTAAGTTTCTGTTACTGAAAAGCAAACATGAATTATTAATAAAAGTGATCTGTACAATTATTCTGCAGTTTATTCATAAAAGAGCAACCTTGTAACATCATTATTTTATCTTTCTGATTGATTTTACTGTAATTACTACTGTTGTCAAATTACTGCCATAGTTGCTGTTTCTTGATATTATTGTTTATTTATTGTTCTGATTATGTTGTAATTGTTGTTGCTACTGTTGTTGTTCTATATATGTTGTATAATATTTTAATATTTACTAGTGATAATAATAATTTGTATAGTGTTTCAGTAGTTACGGGTGATAATAATAACAGGTATATTAATTATATTAATAACTTGTATTAAGATGATAATCTACTTCTGTCTAACAGTGTGAGTGTGGTTTAATGACTGGGCAAGTTTCTACAGCTGCACTGAGACAGAGACAAACAACATTCAAATTATAATGAATAATTTTCAAATAGTTTAATAACCTCTAAGTAGTGAAAAATATTTATATGTGTGTGAATGTATGTGTGTGTGTGTGTGTGTGTGTGTGTGTGTCAATGTATATTTATATGTCTCACTAATTATATGTTTATGTCCTGGATTCAATGTAAAATTTACATAATAGCTGTTTAGTTTTCTATGAAAATGTATGTGTACACAGAACAGTCTATAAATTATAAACCTGTGTGTTGTTCAGGTCACTGTTTCTGATAGAAAAGTAATAATCATTACTGGGCTGTGTAGTTCTATCAAATGTACAAAGAAAAGAAAACTTACATCTGCTCCCAATTTCATTCCCTATCTCAACATTTTGGCAATTAGATATGTTGTAGTAATTGTTGACTATGCCGCAATTTGTATTTTGCTCTAACATTGATTGTCTTCTTAAAACATCTGTGAAACAGTAAATGAAGTTATTTAAATGTGCAATGTAGAAACAAAATTTGTGGAGAATTTTTTTACTTTTTATCTTTACATAGAAAAATGTCAGGATAAAGTATTAATAAAATCTGGTACTATTGAATATAACTGTGTTTTAGAACAAATTGTTTTTAATACTGTTAACTGATTATTTGTAAGAGCTAAAAAAAAATATATTACTTTAAAATATTAAAATGAATGAAATAAATACAAGAATTATTACAATGGTAATCAAACAGTAATGTATTTTGTTTTACAGTTTTCATGTGTCAAACTTTCAAACAGGACATTAAACTCTTTCAATTGTTAATTTATTATCAATAAAAAATCAGAAAAATGCATGTGTACAAAACAGTTTGTTTTATTTCCTCGGATATTGTTATAAGCACAAAATTGTTAGCACACACTTTAAAGTGAAAGTAAAAAGAACAGAAATAAATAATAATTTTGTCTCTTTAGAACTGGCCATCTAAATAGTAAACTACATTGTAGAGAACTCATGTGTTATAAATTACCTTCACAAGATGCGACACTTGACACTTGTGGCTGTAAATGGTGTACAGTATCTGAAGTAGATGAATCTGTGGTGTTTTCAGACAAAGAAACAGCTGCAGTGTTAGAACTGACTCCTGAATCCTCTTTTTCATCATCCATATTTGCTGAAGAGTAAAATATCGGTTTTAATACAAATCTTATGGATTGTTCATATTACATTCAGTTCTATAGATTATATTTATAAACAACATAATAACATCAAAAAATTAAACCTTACAAGTTTTAATGTATGTTCAAGTGCTTAAACTGTGATATGAGGTTCTGTTAAACACGCATACGTTTTTTTTTTTTTTTTCTGAATTCTAGATTATCCCAAAGGAAACTAGCCAAACATACCTGATTAAATTTTCTCAAAAAAATAAGACAATATCAACATTGAAATTTCTTGGGTACAGGGACTTTGGTGCTTTATTATGTTTGTAGTAAAACAGAAGCTACATTCTGAAAAGAGAGGTTTATCTGCATATCTGTCTGTCTGTCTGTCCACACACACACACACACAAACATTGTTGAAAATTGACTTTATACTAAAAAAAACCTGAATATGAGCAATACTAAAATAACTGACCATTTTGAAAAAAAACATCTAGAAACTTTTTTTTGTTGTTGCAACTAATAGTTTAAAAGCTTTGTATGTTTAGAAAACACATGACACAAAACATCAAGTTACACTTTCAACTGTGGAGAAAAAGCACAAGTAGAATTCTTTCTTTCAAATAATAATAATTTTTCTTTATTAACACACACACACACACACACACACACACACACACACACTCAAGCCCACACACAGGGTGTTCATTTTGTGTTTAGCTGATCACCCAAAATATCATCAGACAAGTGAAAACATATCTTGCAGCACCCTCCTGGTGATAAAAAATTTCCATATATTGCATTATGTATCAAAATACAAATAACTGATGTTTCTTAGACACTGTAAACTTATTTTATAATTCATTGTTTTCTGCTGGTTCCTACAGGGTTCCAGACTACTGATTTAATAAAAATTAGCCTGTCCAAGTGCTGCAGTGCTTAAGCCATTGTTTGCCTTGACAAATACAAAACAATGGGTCACTGATTAAGCATAATGAAATATGCCTGCTTCCAGCCTCTGTGTTTTTACAGTATCTTTACATAATATGTAACTGCAGACAGACTTCAAAGAACTTTTGCAGTTAAATGATAAATTTCACCAACTGATATTTGTTTTCTTTACAAACGAGTGTATTGTGTCAAACATTTTATTTGTACTTTTTAAATAGCAATTAATCTTTATATATATTTTCAATGTGAACATTCTCATAAAAGGTGCTTCACAACAGCTTGCTCTGATTAGCACGTTAATTTTTTTCCTATTCCTATTCCTATTCTCATAAAATTTAAGGAGTTTGTATGGAAGTACAGACTTTGTAATAAAGGACAATTTCTTTAAGAAACTGTGTAAACACACTTTTGTTAATTACTTTCATGGACAATATTTTGATCTGATCATTCCAGCACTCGGAGTTTCGAAAGACTAATTTTCATTAAATTCAGTGTTCTGGAACATTATATCATGTAGAATGGAGTATATAAAGATTTTTACATACTGATGTTTGATTATTCAAAGGTTATTATAATAATTATTACTAACTTATATAGTAGCTCAGCCAGGACAATACTCTCAGCTTGACAGATCAAGGTTTTTGAGAAATCAATAATTGAGCTACCTAAGTTTGATAAAAATTATGCACTTTTCAATAAAAAGATAATCATTTAATAATACATTAGTTAAATGTTACCTTATTGAAGGATCTGTGCATGAAACCCTCAAGTAAGCAACCCTCTTTTATCCAAAACAGTAAAAATAATCTGCAGTAGAGAACTTTCTTTTTGGTACTTTTTTAAACCTTACCTTTATAAACCTTTACTAACTAAGCTAAATTGCTAGTTTTCATTGCACTAAGCATAGAGAGACATTATAAGCCAATCAAAACAACAACTGTGACTTCAACTTTCCTTATGTGGCACGATATGTACAAGTTTTGATCAATTAAAGGTAGGATACTTCAATCATTTATACGTAAATATAGGTACCGGCAGCCTAGCCGATATAATTGGTCGAAGCTGTTAAAAGTTCAGATTTTGTCCATTTTCCTCCACTCCCAAATCCCTTCTGTAAATCCTACCATAAAAAACAAATACATGTAACTAAAGATCTGTATGTGCTCTTTTAAATAGTGTTGTTGTTGTCTGTTAAATAGCTTATATCAAAAGTTGTGTCCAAAAATGTACTTTTTCATGCTTTCAAACCAATTTTGAAAACACACTGGCTGAAAATTAAACCTATGTTCACGGGATCAAATGAAAGATCATTCAATTACCTTTCAAACGATGTGCGACAGTACGGTGTGTCTTCTTTGGCGAAAAGAAGCTCCGCGTTTGAAAGTAGCTCGTACTTAGCGAAATCGCCATTGCCTTACGTTTTCTACAGAACGAAATCGCCGTATATTTTATGTACAGCTAGAAAGGTCTAATTAACAAATATAACAGCTATAACCTCTGCATGGAAAGTGTCACGTTCCAAATTTAATAAACTAAGTAAATCGACTGATCTGTCTATCGTTTATATTTTTTATATTTATCTGTTAAATACACGATATATGTAAACTATTAGAAGTAATAATTAAGTGGACATTAAACATTTATATTTTAAATATATTAATGGTATATAATATTTTTGTGTAAAAGTAAAAATACTTTTTAAAACTGTTTAACTTTGAGTGGCAAACCTTTCTCGTGACCTGTAATTAATATTAAATGTAAATACAGTGATATATTAAAAATAGCAAGAAAAAAAAAACAAAAAAAACAACAAAAAAACTGAATACGAATAAATAAATTAAGTTTATCTTTACCTCCACAATGGAAGCAATTAACTAACCAGTTTCTTCAAATTTTTTAACTTTAATTTGCGCTGCAACACCCCCTAAAAACTAGCCGCCATTTTAATCGTCAGATTGAAAATCGCGAGAACTCGCGAGATTATTTTGTGCACTTTGTACCCGGTTACACCCGATTACATTCATTTTATGTGATAATTAATTATTTATTTATTTATAGTCATTGGGATCACCAAAAGCAATTTAATAAATATCATAATTTTATTTATTCTGTTAATTATATTACAATTATCTAAAAGTCGATGTCTTTAAAATTCAAAGTTGTATGAAGACTAGTGTGTGTGCGTGTGTGCGTGTGTGTGTGTGTATCTATACACACACATACATGGTGCTTTTTTATTAATGTTTCTGAGCAATAGTAATGGGAGGTTGTTTTGATTCTCAAAATGTATATTTCAGTTTATGAAATTATAATGAAATTATGAATAGAAGTGGAACTTTTATTAATATTTTATTCAATTTTTAAAATACGATACAGTCTTTTATTGCTGGGTTTTTTTTTTTTTTCTCTTTTTTGTATAGTTTCTGAAGTAAAAAGAAACGAACATATTGTATGTCTTCATTGTTCCTGTGTTAATTTTTTTTTTTTTTTTTTTTTTTTTTTTTTTTTTTTTTTGCATTTGTTATATTTTTTTTTTTATTTACTAACTTACTTACATTTTTATTTATATAAATCACGATTTTCTTCCCCATTATTTTTTCAGGTGTTTTTTTATTATTATTATTATTATTATTTATATATACATTTTAGTCTGAAATGATGAGTAATAAAAATGTCTCGTGTCACTTGTCAGGAATTCTATTTAAAAAAATAATAAAAAATTAAATAAAATATTTTAAAATTAAAAATGCAAATATTTTTAGAAGTAATAATAATAGAATTAAATTTTAGAAATTAAGAAAAAGACAAACTAAGTGAAAATTCAGTAACATCTACCGTTGACAAAGGTGTATTACAGAAATCTAGGAAAGGTAAACATTACATAAGTAGATTAGAGAATGTCAGTCTGAATTTATAACAAAGAAAGTCAATTATACAATGCATGATAGTATTAAGCAAATTAATCAGAATAAAGCAATCGAATGGGAATTACACAATCTTCTAGTTTTATTACGAAATAATCTGCATATTGTCGATCGATTTTAACAGAAAATATCTGCATGTATCAGGAGACTGATTTATATATTCACATTATATATCAGTAATTTATAACTAAGAAAATATCTTATTACTCTGCTGACACGAGAAATACACGACATATATATATATATTTATGTGTGTGTGTGTGTGCATGTAATTATTTTTCTATCTAGCTATCTGTATTTCTTTTCTCTCTCATAGAAATACAAACAACAATAATACAGTTATAAAATTTATTTCGTTGCATATTTGTCTGACAAGACTAAATTAAAGAAATGTACATCATCTCTGGTATTTACAAAATTAAATTAATGTTTTTTTAAACTGATCGTTATCAATATGTTTTCCATTTTTATTTGCGGGTCAACAAACAAATTTGACAATAAAATCAAGTCAATCTTCACATTTTTCTTGTTTTGATCTCGCTTTTAACTATTCTCATATTGTCTTTCTTGATTATAATTTGGAACAAGAAATAAAGCTATTGGATTATTTTATATTCTGACTGTCATTGTGCTTGTGATCCTCTTTACTTTGATAAATACTTGTACTGCCATCGTTGTTGCTGCCATGTTGACACTGAAGTCTACTTGAAAATGGCTAAGTAATTACAATGAAACATCAGGACAGAAAAGTCTTGCTGGTGAACAGACACGTTATGTTTTCTGTTACAAAAAGGCTTGACTCCTAAATTTGAAATCTTGTTTGACTTTTCACCTTCTAATCGAATTTGTTAGTTTTATTGTTGCGATGTCTACACAAAGAATGAAGCATTTTAAACAACTGAAACCCCCCCACAGAATTTTCAACGCTAAATAAAAATATACAGAGTAGTTTTTTTTTAATACCTAATTATTCAGAATAATAACTGTTCAGTTTTAATGGCTGTCATATTATAATACAAATACATCAAACCATTTGTAAATATTGAATAGCTACGTGTGGAATGCTTAATTATAATACACTTTAATAAACGAAAAATGTGAATTACGTTCTGTATTTTATTTGAATGTTGAAAGTTTTGTTTTTTATTTGACCTTTCTGAGAATCACACACGAAGTTGCGGGCTGCCTCACTTGTGGGAAATCGTCTTGGTCTACCCTACTTTAGTTATCAGACAAATATTTACCTAGTGTACATAATCATACGTGACTCAAACCAAGAACGTTTACTTAATTTAATAAGTACTTCTTTACAACCTGGATACGTTATCAGTGTTTGTATTATACTCTGTAGTCTGTAGCACTAAACAAACACAGATAGAGACTAACATACAGTAGTATATCTGGTCTCTCTCTCTCTCTCTCTCTCTCTCTCTCTCTCTCTCTCTCTCTCTCTCTCTCTCTCTCTCTCTCTCTCTCTCTCTCTCTCTGTGTCTCTCTCTCTCTCCTTTTGAATATGTCAGTCTATATCTTTGTTTCTTTGTCTATTTATTTCTACCTATACACAAAATTATACAGCATGACAAAAGATAATACAAAAAAAAAAAACACAGCACAACAAATAGCACACAATATAACAACAGCAGAATACAGAATAACAACAACATACGATAACAAGATACACTACAAATCAAAACGCTATAACATAACAGTGCAACACAAGCTAGCATAGTATCGTGTATCACAAGGCAATACAACATAACATAAGAAATACTAGATAACACAATAATAAAACACAACACGTAACAATAAAACACAACACGTGATGCATTGTAATACATCATACATTGTATATATATACAAACAGACAGACAGGGGTCCAGATAGTCAGAATCTGACTGATCCAGTTTTACCCCCAAAACACGTCCATTCTTGCAGATAAACAGACACACCTGACAACCAACCCAGAAACGGAGACAGAAAGAAACTGAAAATCACTGCATGTAAAGCAAACACTATGGAAATAAAGAAATGCTTTGACTATATTTTAACTTATATAAAATAATGAAGAAACAACTGCTGCTCAGTTACATTTTACAAAAAGGAAACATATTTTAATTTAAATTTTCTTGTTCACGTGAGAGGATATGTACACACATATCAAGTATTTATATTCTCCTTCATTTCACATTAGCTCGGACGAGTTATTTCTTCCAGATTCGCATTACAGAGTAATAACGTCTAACTTTTATTACTTTCCACTAGGAGTTGGGTTCGTTTTGACGTTTTACTCAAGTTACTAGTAACACTTCCAGATGAAATTCTAACACATGTTAATCTGAAAAGCTATCAAGAAAAATCTCATTTCTTAAAGTTTTTAAAGTCTAAAATTTCAAAATGAAATAAAAAAAAATAAAACATAAAATATAAAAAATGATAAAAAAAAAAATAATAATGGGTGTATCAGTGATATTTAATAATGACAGGCTGAATGATCAGTCCTACACATGTATTTGACGTGACATCTCTGTGCACACATTAGCAGTGCTTAACACAGCATTCATATTTTGCTTTCATAGCGATACAAAATATCCACATTTCACATACATACATACATACAAACGTACAGATGGCTACATACATATAGAGAGACACAAACAGGATCACATATATTAAACTATAACTACATACACACACACATACACACACACACACACACACACACACACAGAGTCACACACAGACACACACAGACAGACAGATATACTTACACAATAGAAATACATTCAAATTTCCATTCTATTTGAGAATGAGTTATGTTATGGTTAATCTGTTATGTTCTTCTGTAAAAAGTACCAAAGCGATAAGTAAAAGAAATTTAATACAATTCACAAAGTATATATTTTTTGTATGATTTATGTTATTTGCAAAAGTACTGTGATGCAATTAAGTCCTTGACAAAGCATTAAAATGAAACTTTAAACCCTTGTGTCTGCCAAACATTAGTTAGGGAGAAAAATAATAATACAGAGAAAAAAATCTGTTTTTCTTTGCTTTAAAAAATATTAATATGCGGTAATTAGCTATATTTCTACAACCGATAAAATATGAAACCGATGCTTAGGCGCTATGAAAATTAATAAAAAGAAGCAATAACATAAATAAGAAAGAAGTATGTTTCTCCAAAATTGTTATTATCATTACTATAAGAAAGGATATCATTATTAAAAGTCGCATTCGCAGTTTTTCTGTTGAAACGTTTTATCGAAAGAATCCGGACAGAAAAACAAGAAGAAAGTGACAATATTTCAGTGAACTGATACGACAGAATGCAGTCGTCAACAATGTACTTGGTGAGTTTATTTATTTATTTATATATATTTTTTTCTTATTTTTATTTTTTATTTGCTTTTTTCTTTCTTTCTTTCTTTTATTTTTATTTAATTAGATTTCCTTTTTATATGTATTTGTGTGTGTGTCGACACACATACTACACGTACATATGTATCTGTATTTTATATATGTGTGTGTGTGTGTGTGTATTTGTGTGTGTGTCGACACACATATTACACGTACATATGTATCTGTATTTATATATATGTGTGTGTGTGTATTTTGTGTGTGTCGACACACATACTACACGTACATATGTATCTGTATTTATATATGTGTGTGTGTGTGTGTGTATTTGTGTGTGTGTCGACACACATATTACACGTACATATGTATCTGTATTTATATATATGTGTGTGTGTGTATTTGTGTGTGTGTCGACACACATACTACACGTACATATGTATCTGTATTTATATGTGTGTGTGTGTGTATGTGTGTGTGTGTGTGTCGACACACATACTACACGTACATATGTATCTGTATTTATATGTGTGTGTGTCGACACACATACTACACGTACATTTGTATCTGTATTTTATATGTGTGTGTGTGTGTGTGTGTGTGTATGTGTGCGTATGTGTGTATTTATATGTGTGTGTGTGTGTGTATTTGTGTGTGTGTCGACACACATACTACACGTACATATGTATCTGTATTTATATATGTGTGTGTGTGTGTGTGTGTGTGTGTGTGTGTGTGTGTGTGTGTCCATTTCAAAATTTATGCCTAAACATTAAATTTATATATTTATGGATTTTTATTTCTAATCCTTTTCTTCTAATATTTTGTACTATCAATATATTATTTACTATGAAAAAGGCGTACAGAAATAATGCATAAAAAAAGTTTCATCGGCATTTTGTTGATATTTCGTGAGAAACACACACACACACACACACACACACACACAAACAATTAATAATCATAAAGATATTTTTTAACTCGAAAAGGAGTTATCATTGTTATTTTGAAATTGAAATGGAGTTATCATTGTTATTTTGGAACTGAAAAGGATTTACCATTGTTATTTTGGAATTGAAAAGGAGTTATCACTGTTATTCAGAATCTCGAAATGAAGTTACACTTGTTATTTTGAATCTTTAAATAGAGTTATCTCTGTTATTTTGTAACTCCGGATGGCATTACTGTTTTTCCGACATTTAAAAGGAAAACTTTACTTCTCATAGTCTGAATAAAGTCCAGCTTAACGCCTCAAAATCGGAATAAAAAAAACAACAAAAAGAAATGTTTTTATTGGCGCTATCTCTCGTGTCTAGGCTTGCTAGTCTGGAAAATTAATTAAACAGCTTTACTTATTGTTTCATAACATTTTAATTATTTCCAACGATGGTAGAATAACCAATAGTATTTTAAGAATAATAATGCTTAGGTGTGCCTGTATGCGACAATAGTATATTTTCGTTTGATTCACAACAGTTGATGTATATTTTTGAAACTGCGAGATTTTTAAACAGTCACTTACTTTTTGATTTATTTATTCACCGCATGATCGACTGTAATCAATCATTCAATTATTCAATCATTCAGTTCTTTCATATGTTTATTCCAGTTACCTTTGGCGCTCTATGTCAGTTTCCTGTTGACACTCCTGAGAGGGGAGGTAATCGACGAATACGATGAACTCGTCTGCTCAGTTATCAACCCTGGATATCACATCCACAGCGGAATTAAACAGTTAGTTGGGGACGAGCCGATAAAGAAACGAAGTGCTCCACATTCCAGCGTGTTGTCCATCCTCCTGCAGAACGCCGACGACGGTGACCAAATCATCAAATATAACGTAGCCCAAAAGCTGAAGAAGAAGCTAGACGGAGATTTGGAATCGTTATTCTTGTCCAAAGATTACGAGGAACCACATTCTGAAGGTTACGACTTACCGTGGATATGTGGCTGTAAAACACAGATCTATGACCTCGGCCTCGATGTCATTCCGAGATACATTTCCGGCGCCGTCTGCCCCAACAAGACGTGTTGGTACGAACATTACCGGTGTATTCCGATCACGACCGAAGAGACAATTCTAGTAAAGCATTATGGAATGTGCGTGGATAGTCGACTTCCCGATTACATTGGTGATAAATACATGATGTACACTGTGTCTGTCCAAGTGGGCGCACAATGTGGCTTGCCTTAGAGTTCTTGCCCTTGTTTATGTTACCAATGATGTCTCTAAAATATTCTGTTTCATTCTTTTTTCTGTTTGTGCGTGTGTTTGTGTTTGTGGAAATCTTTAATCAGATAAAAATGGCCATAATGAAGGACATTAAAAGAGAGAAAAATATATTTTTTTTTTATTAATGATATTTACCGTCAGCTATTTTAGATTCACTAAATGTCCATAAGCATACAATAGATAGTGATGTAAAGATGGAATACTTTAGAGCACAAAGCAAGGAATATATTTTTATTCTAAAATTTTGTTCAGTCAGTTATATCCAGGGTTAGCTAATAAACAATTGGAAAACTGACTTCTGTATGAGCCATCTACTTCTTTCTTTTATTAACAATGTAGGTATTACGTATACACTCAGCAGCACAGCACGTTCCACGACATTTAAAACATTTTTCTCAAAACCACATCAGATATAATATTTCGGTTAGAAAAAAATTGTTGTTTCTTTAATCTGACAACATACATAGTGATAGGTTGAAAGTGATTCACGAAGTTAGTGGGATACTTACTTACAATGTAGTTCTATGTGTACTGTTGTTAGTGATCAGAACGGGTAGAAGTTTTTTGCTTGTTAAACGAGTTAAACGAGAGTGTGCTTAAAAACCTTAGTTATAGATTTCGAATCCAGCATTAGGCGATGTGTAAAAAAACAACAACAACAAACAAAGAAAAAACGGTCACGTTATTTATGAAAATCTAATTTGTATGTACGTCTTTTAAACATGATGAGAAAAAAAAAATGAAGATTAAAAACAATTAATAATGCTTGCATGTGTGCACACAAACACACATACAGACAGACACAAACACATACTCAAACACACTTACTCACTCACTATCTCCTGTTGTTTTACTTTTTAATTTAATTAACCTTTTAGCCTATAACGTAAGACTTTTAGTCTACAGCATGATACATCCTTTACTATACTTAATATTACAGCTGTGACTCTCACACAGAGAAACCACTAAAAAATCCTTTGCAGCTAAAAAAAGTAATTCTCTTAAAAGTAAAGTTACATTAGAAGCTAAAACATGTCATCTAAAAACTGCAATTTATCTCTGTCGAATTATAAGTCTAGCTCGTAACATATCAACACTGTTTTAATGTCGGTTTCTGTAAATTTAATAATCCTCATTCAGAAGAGACAAAATAAAGTCCTAATTGATTTTTTACTATGAACTGTTATACAAATAATGTGTACCTCATTTAACTCCCATTTTACTATTGATTCGTCCCCGTGTACAGAACAAAAGACCCGCTGGACCGTCGACTAAATCATCAAATAGCTACTGCTGCCTTCGTTTTATGACGATGGTGAAACATAAAGAATGTTTATTTTGACAGAGAAACACGAAGACTTAAACAACTCTAAATATTTACGAAGTCTGAAAATTTGCCAAGATGATGTTTAAAATAATTATTCTACTGACAAATATGGTTGCACATATCTCAGCAAACGGTAAGTTTATTTTTGTTTATTTTTTATACAGAATTACTTTTTTAGGTTTTATTATGTTTTCGATTTTTTTTTTTTTTTTTTTGTATTCTATTCTGAAGTTTTCAAATTTTAAATTATATACAAATAATTTTTTGTTTGTCATTGACAGATATTATTCATTATTAATTTTAATTAACCATAATAAGTTTAAAGGAAAACTCAGGTTTAATAACAACAACAATAACATCATAAATTAACAAACATAGTGCAGTATCATAAACTGTAACAAAAACATCAGTAATGTGAAAAAGTATAAAAAAAAACAAAAAAAAATTACTAATATCTATAACGATACCATATAATCGGTAATATAAAAACAGTAAAAGACATTACAACAATATTAAAAGTTGTAGCAAAACAATCAGTAAAAAAACAAAAAACTACCTCAGAAACAACAAAAATATCAAAAACTACAAGAAAAGCAACAATAATGTTTAAAACTGTAAAAAAAACAATAACAAAAAGGAACAGTAATATCAAAAAATATAACGAAAGCAACAGCAGTATCAAAAAGTATACGAAAAATATTACAAAAATATCAGCAATATCAAAAACTAATACAAAAACAACAGTAATAAAAACAGCAGCTGTATCTAAAATAATACCAAATTCAACAGTAACATCAACAGCTATAACAAAAACAGTAATATCAACAACTATAATAAAAACAGTGAAATCAAAAACTATAACAAAACAGTAATATCAAAAACTATAACAAAAAGTAATATCAACAACTATAATAAAAACAGTAATATCAACAACTATAATAAAAACAGTGAAATCAAAAACTATAACAAAACAGTAATATCAAAACTATAACAAAAAGTAATATCAAAAACTATAATAAAAACAGTAATATCAACAACTATAATAAAAACAGTGAAATCAAAAATTATAACAAAACAGTAATATCAAAAACTATAACAAAAAGTAATATCAACAACTATAATAAAAACAGTAATATCAACAACTATAATAAAAACAGTGAAATCAAAAACTATAACAAAACAGTAATATCAAAACTATAACAAAAAGTAATATCAACAACTATAATAAAAACAGTAATATCAACAACTATAATAAAAACAGTGAAATCAAAAACTATAACAAAACAGTAATATCAAAACTATAACAAAAAGTAATATCAAAAACTATAATAAAAACAGTAATATCAACAACTATAATAAAAACAGTGAAATCAAAAATTATAACAAAACAGTAATATCAAAAACTATAACAAAAAGTAATATCAAAAACTATAATAAAAACAGTAAGATCAACAACTATAATAAAAACAGTAATATCAACAACTATAACAAAACAGTATTATCAACAATTATAATAAAAACATTAATACCAACAACTATAACAAAACAGCAATATCAAAAACTATAATTAAAACAGTAATATCAACAACTGTAACAAAAACAGTAATATCAAAAACTATAATAAAAACAGTAACATGAGCAATTATAATAAAAACGCTAATATAAAAACTATAACAAAAACAATAATATAAACAACTACAACAAAACAGTAATATCAAAAACTATTTAAAAAATCAGTAATATCAACAAGTATAACAAAAACAGCAATATCAACAATTATAATAAAAACAGTAATATCAAAAACCATATCAAAAACAGAAATACCAAATATTATAACAAAAATCAGTAATATCAAAAACTATAAGAAAAACAACAGCAATGCCAAAACCTATAACAAAAGTAATCGTAATATCAACAACTATTAAAAAAACAAAAACATCAGTAATATCAAAAAATACAATAAAAAGCACGTAATATCAAGATATTTCATCATACCAATCTTTAAAAAAAAAACGTATATTAAAAGAAATGTAGAAAAATCCTTGAACGGGCTTGTCAGCCAATCAAAAACGTGGTCACTGCTTGAGTGGACAAATGGATGATCTCGTTGTTTACTGGTTTTGGTTCAGCAGTCCCAGTGTTTCAAATAGGGAACATCGTTTTAACGCGGTCTCTGGAGAGTTTCATGGGTTTGTTACAGAAGTGTTATTAGTCGCACTACATTTACCAGTATGTGAAGATATAACGATGTTTTATTAAGTCGACACGCACACGAGTACACAAGTTAATGACATGTTAACAACGCAGAAATTATTAATACAGCAATTTAATATCTTTTCTTGTGTTCATCTCAAATTACACGCCAAAATGAAAGGTTATAAAGAAATGAGGTTAAAGTAAAATAATTAATTTTATATATATATAATAAAATGTTATTGTGTTTAGCTATTCAGTGTAATAAAATTAATCATAAAGAAACGATTTTACATCGTTAGAGAAGTCTCGAATGTTGTTGTCGTCGTTGTCGTAGTCATTTATTTTAATATCGTTATCAAACATTTCTAAATACAACGTGATCACTGGATGCGCCTAATGTATGAACACGTACAGTACGTTTGAAACATTAATATTTCTTTGTTCTTAGTGGTAAATTAAAAATGTAATTGTTAGCCTTTAATAATTAAAATGACAGGTGATGCAAGAAGCATATAAGACATTGCCTTAGATGATGATGATGACATGTAAGCAATGTGTAGGAACACAGGAAATCTAAACTGGAATTTTCACGCCAGAAGTTCAGTTCTAAAAGATGCCATTTCTTTCGGTGCTGCAAACGTTTTAAAAACCAGCTAAAATAATCCAACCATTGTCACAGTCGTTTATTATAATTATATATATAAAAATATTAAAAAGATAAATGTTTGTTGTATAACAACTAATAAATGTTGATGGTCTGTGAATTATTGAAACAAATTTATTTACCATTTAGCCTTTACGAAAATATTTGTCTTTACTTTCGTATCTGTTTAGTATTTGCTGTAATGCCTGGACACCATTATCAGCTGTTTAACAAGGACAATGAAAAAAGTTGAGACTTCTCTAACGATGTAAAATCGTTTCTTTATGATTAATTTTATTACACTGATTAGCTAAACACAATAACTTTTTTTTATATATAATTAATTATTTTACTTTAACCTCATTTCTTTATAACCTTTCATTTTGGCGTGTAATTTGAGATGAACACGAGGAAAGATATTAAATTGCAGTATTAATAATTTCTGCGTTGTTAACACGTCATTAACTTGTGTACTCGTGTGCGTGTCGACTTAATAAAACATCGTTATATCTTCACACACTGGTAAATGTAGTGCGACTAATAACACTTCTGTAACAAACCCGTGAAACTCCCCACAGACCGCGTTAAAACGATGTTCCCTATTTGAAACACTGGGACTGCTGAACCAAGGCCAGTAAACAACGAGATCATCCATTTGTCCACTCAAGCAGTGACCACGTTATTGATTGGCTGACGAGCTGGCGCTTAGCTGTGACGTCATTGACTGTCCGACATCGATTGACGACATAATTGCCGCAATTAGCCTTTTGTGTTACTAACGTGAACACTCATTCAGACTCAGTATGTTAAAAAAAAGTAAAGAGCTGGGTACACAGACTAAATTGAAGTAATTAATGACGCTATCTGATCAAGTAATAAAGTGCAGCGTTAATCTTAATGACAACTACTTTTAGTATCTATTTATACACGTTGAATACAAATTTTATATCACATTAATATTTTGATAGATAAATGAATAGATACAGAGATATTGAATTTTTACGTGTGTGTGTGTGTATGTTTGTATATATGTACATAATGTAGTCATATACGTATGCAGTTTATTTAACAACAACATTTTATCGCACAGCTTTTAACAAGGAAGTAAATGGTGTTATTTTATTTACACAGCAAACTTGATTTAACCTGAACGTTTAGCGAAGTAAATGGTAGCTACTTTTATTTATTCAACTTCCAGGCTGCCCAGCGGAGACGTTTGAGAATGACGTGAACGAGAGATGTTACTTTGTGTCCACTGAAACACTGACCTGGCTTCACGCGAAAAATGACTGTGAACAACGCAAGGGTAATCTGTGCAAAATAGCAATCCAGGCTGAGCAAGATTTTGTCAGCAACATCACAAAGTAAGCTGGTCGCGCCGACATCTGACTGATAAACAAATATACATTAAAGTCTGTCTATATATGAGTGTGTGTATGTATGTATGTATGTATGTGTGTATGTATGTATGTATGTTTGTATATATGTATGTATGTGTGTGTGTATATATGTTTGTATGTATGTGTGTGTGTATGTATGTTTGTATATATGTATGTGTGTGTGTATATATGTTTGTATGTATGTGTGTATGTATGTATGTATATATGTTTGTATATATGCATGTATGTGTGTATATATTATGTATGTGTGTTTGTTTATATATATGTATGTATGTATGTATGTGTGTGTATGTATGTATGTATTTGTGTATGTATGTATGTGTGTATGTATGTATGTATGTATTTATGTATGTATTTGTGTATGTATCTGTATGTATGTTTTTATTTATGTATGTGTGTATGCATATGTGTATGTATGTGTATGTATGTGTGTATGTATGTATGTTTGTATGTATGTGTGTATGTATGTATGTTTGTATGTATGTATGTATGTATGTGTATGTGTGTATGTGTGTATGTGTATGTATGTGTATGTATGTATGTATGTATGTATGTATGTATGTATGTATGTATGTATGTATGTATGTATGTGTGTGTGTGTGTGTGTATGTATGTATGTATGTATTTGTGTGTATGTATGTATGTATGTATGTGTGTATGTATGTATGTATGTATGTATGTATGTATGTGTGTATGTATGTATGTATGTATGTATGTATGTGTGTATGTATGTATGTATGTATGTGTGTGTGTGTGTATGTATGTATGTATGTATGTGTGTTTGTATGTATGTATGTATGTATTTGTGTGTGTATGTTTAGATGGAGACAAGGAGGGATGGATGAGATTACTAATCGATATTGTCGCCATTATCATTGTTGATGCTGCTGCTGCTGTTGTTGTTGTTATTATTATTATTATTATTATTATTATTATTATTATTATTATTAATCAGCAAAACTGAAATCTACTGGATCGGTGCTCGGAATCTTTCCACTGGATTGACATGGGCAGATAACTCCAGTGTGAGCTGGACTAATTTTGGAACTGGAACAAATGAAAATGGCTCCTGCGTCGCACTCTCGGGGGAAAAGTGGGTGATGCGTGACTGCAGTTCAAACAACAGTTACATTTGTGAACTAAACACACGTAAGTATTGTGAAACCTTTAGATATGAATATTCTTGTTTGTTCAGCCAACACAAAATCGTATTTATGAACGTGCTGTAACAATCGCAGACACGTGACCAACTCCGGCTGAGGGTACCGGTTACTCGGGAAGCAGCCCCGGGCCCCACATGTTGTTAGGGTGTGACATGTCAGGTCATGAATTAAAAAAAAAAAAAAAAAAAAAAATCATAATTAAAATAGTAGATGAAATAAATAAATAAAATAGAATAATTTTTTTTTTTTTTTAAATAAAGAAGTCACTTTACCTTGCATTTCATTATCAGTTTTTTTCTGTTTTGATGATCACGTGGTGAAGAACAAGCTGACTAAGGCTGCCGTTGTTGTTATCGTGTCAGGCGGCGTCAACAACACCTAGACGAAACAAACCGCAACAACGTAGCGAAACTGTGTTACAGAACTAACCGCATTGATTGCATTCGTTACTGCAGATGACACCGTGTGATCGCACTCTAGACGGCAAGCGACTGTTAAAGTGCAGATTTGATCGCTGTAATTGTAAAAATGTGTACCGCTCCCAGCACAACGCGACACGGTCAAGTTCACAATTAAATTAATTTATCTTTGTTTTCCGATCTCAGGCAACATCGATTTGTTCAAATCGCTAAATTGATTTGTTCAAAGAAACTGTTAAAGTTTGAATTATAAACTGTATACAACAGATTATATGTGTATGTGTGTGCGTGTGTGTGTGCGTGCGTTTACATTCATATGTACACTCACATTTTTAGGTACGACTTCTTGTTCTCGCTCTCTGATTTTTTTGTTCTCGTAAATATAAGTTATATGAAATGTATACAGAAAACAAACAAACACACACACCAACACCAACACACACACACACACCAACACCAACATACACACACACCAACACCAACACACACACACACCAACACCAACACACACACACCAACACCAACATACACACCAGCACCAACACACACACCAACACCAACATACACACCAACACCAACACACACACCAACACCAACATACACACCAACACCAACACACACACCAACACACACACCAACACCAACATACACACCAACACCAAGACACACACCAACACCAACATACACACCAACACCAACACACACAGTATTGATTCATCGTTCAATTGTTCTCCTATGGTAGATAACAGAGAGAGATTATATATATATATATTAAATTCGACACACATCGTAATCGTTACGTCTGCGGGACAGAATAAACTAATGATTTTATTCTGCGGTTTAATTGAGCGAGTCGACTTTGTCTGAAAGACAAATGAGTTTTTCACTGTTCCGTACACCGTGACGTACTGCTGTCTGTCACTCAATAGCTAACTGTTTTCTGTCACTCAATAGCTAACTGTTTTCTGTCACTCAATGGCTAACTGTTCTCTGTCACTCAATAGCTAACTGTTTTTGTCACCGTATTTTCACATATCAAGAGAAAAAGAGGCTGAACTGGATTAGCATCCTTTAACCTGTTTCACGATGTCAGTGTGAATTATTTTTCAAAGTACGTGTGTCCCTGGCTCCAGTCAGAGCACGCGCGCATGTGTGTCTGTCTCTTTGTCTATATCTCTATCTATATCTATCTGTCTGTCTGTCTGTCTATCTATCTGTCTGTCTGTCTGTCTGTCTGTCTCTCTGTCTGCCTGCCTATATCTCTCTCTCTCTCTCTCTCTCTCTCTCTCTCTCTCTCTCTCTCTCTCTCTCTCTCTCTCTCTCTCTCTCTCTCTCTCTCTCTGTCTCTCTCTCTATCTCTCTGTCTGTCTGTCTGTCTATCAATATCTATGTATCTATATTTCTAGACAGATAGATAGTCTGATATATGGGTATAGTTATATAGATAGACATTCACACACACACCGTCCTAGAGACAGGGAGAAAACGTGGGAATGTATTAAAAACATCTGACATTCTAGGTTCAATAATATCTAATAAGTTTGAAAATAAAGATAAAATATTGTTTTTCAGAATTAACTAATGCACGAAGCAGGGATCACTATCAGCAGTTTCATGTAAAAATATAACATTCATATATCTGTGTTATTTCAAGTCATTGAACACTATCTTCCGAAATCAATTCACAGTTTTACCTGAAGATACCAACTGGAAATTTGACACATTAAACTAAAACTTTACATTCAATGAACGCTTCAATAAAACATTTGTAATTGCAGTGAGACGTTTTATAATCTTTTTCTGTCATCTGCCAAATGAGAAGAATCAAATGATGTGTCAAATACGTTTCTATCATTTATTCGTTAACCCATAAATATTTGAACGCTCTTCGTAGAAAGAAATCTGAGAATAAACAAACAAACAAATAAAAATGGAGAGAGAGAGAGAGAGAGAGAGAGAGAGAGAGAGAGAGAGAGAGAGAGAGAGAGAGAGAGAGAGAGAGAGAGAGCGAGCGAGTATGGATCATAATCTTCAGTAAAGTCTGATAATTATTATTTCACGTCAACATCACTCAAGTTTTTTTATATAACAAATATGTTAGTAACTACATCAAACAACAGATACATGTTAAGCCAGGCTAGAGTCACCCACTGCATCAACTGGGAAGATTCATAACAGAGGTCGTTATACGTACGTTTCTCCCGTAACAAATCACCCAATCATATCATGAATTATTAGGAATCAATATCAGTTTTACTGCAAACTGTATAATAATAATACTGAAACAAAATTAGTAAAACGATTTCTACAAATAAACAGACTTTGTATGTTTTTCTTCTGCAATGGTTATACCGATCATGGTCTGTAATTGATGACAGAAAATAAGTAAAGGATACTGTAACAATGTCTATAAAATGACATTTCTTATCTTAAAATACGTTTTCACCAATTCTAACGTTAAAAGCTACAAGTTAAATGAAATAAAATCAGTAATGATGCTGCAGAAAATACTTTGCCAGATGTATTATCATTATATTATTTTTGTTGTTGTTGTCAGCGTTCTTGCTGTTTTTTATTTATTAATTATTATTACTATTGTTGTTGTTGTTGTTGTTGTTATTATTATTTTATAGTTCCGAAATGCCCAGAGTTGATAGTCGGACCTCTAATGTCAGTTGCTAACTCGACTGTTCCGGTCTTTCTTAACGAGACTGCAAAGGTCTTCTGTGACGTAGGCTACATTTTTAAAGACACGGGGTCAAGGTTACAGGAAATCATGTGCCAGTTTAATAAGACAACGGGAATTGCCGAATATAAAGAAGCTGTTGGTGACTGTATAGGTGATACTATAATAATAATAATAATAATAATAATAATAATAATAATAATGTGTGTGTATGTATGTATGTATGTATGTATGAATGTGTGTGTGTGTATATATATATATATAAGACAACCAACACTAAATGTTAATAAAATAAAATAATGACTAGAAAAGGAAACTGCAAAAGTTTAATTGTCGAGAAACAAAGGTTTTAATATAACTTAGAAAATAACTAACTAACTAACTAAAATAAATAATTATTCTTAAATATTGTTAGTTTTACGCTGATATATAACAATAATAATAAAAATAGTAAAACTACTAAAAAAATAATAATAATGATGACTATGATGATGACGATGTTTATGACATTAATGTTTTGTAATAAGCTAATGAACTTTTTTTTGTTTGGCTACAGCGGTCACATGTTCGACATTGCCAACGTTTTTTAACATGATCTCTTATTACAACACCACCAACTACAACAGCAGTCTCGTTCTGAAATGCACTTCCGGATACTACAGAGATGGATCATCGTTGATCAAATTCAGATGCAACGAAAGTGGAAGTTGGCAACCGGAAACTGAAAGTGATGCAAATTCCTACACATGCTCAAGTATATTTATTTTATTGTTATTGTTGATGCTGTTGTTGTTGTTGTTGTGGTAGTTGTTTTTGCTGTTGGCAGTGGTGGTGTAGATGGTGTTTCTTACTGTTGTTATTATTATTATTATTATTATTATTATTATTATTATTATTATTATTAGTTGTATTATTAGTAGTAGTATTAGCAGTAGTAGCAGTAGTAGGTATAGTAGTAGTAGTAGCATCAGTTCTAGCAGCGATTGTTATATTTGAAGCAGCGGAAGTAGTGGTGGTGGTAGAAGTATCATCATCATCATCATCATCATCATCATCGTCATCATCATCATCATTATTATTATTATTCCAGTTAGATACGACTACGCGGGGTGTTTTCAGAACGGGTCCCTGGCGGAAGTGAAAACCTCGGTCACCAGTTCTTACACGTGCTACGCCTTCTGTCGAGATAACCAGGCGGCGTACTACGGATTAAGCAATGGCGAATGTTACTGCGGAAACATGCGAAACACTTCGGGGAAAATTCCGGACAATACCGAATGTTCACTCTCCTGTCCGTACAGTGAAGTCTCAATGTGTGGTGGAAGCAATGGTCAGCTTACAGTATTCGAAGTTTTAGGTAATCTGTTATTATTATTATTATTATTATGATATGTATTATTACTTTGTACATAAAATAGTATTGGTGTCTATAAAATACATACAAATATACATACACTAAAACAAACATATATATATATATATATATACATACACATACAAAATACACACACATACATACATTTATACACACAAATCCCAACATTCAACGATTATTTATTTATTTATTTGTTTGTTTGTTTGCTTGTTTGTTTGTTTATTTGTTTGTTTGTTTGTTTATTTGTTTGTTTGTTTGTTTATTTGTTTGTTTGTTTATGTCTTACAGCTGGCTGTTACAAGTTTACAATGAGCGAGTTAGAGACAGATACGTGGACGTTTGAAACTTCTGGGAACTCAAAGTTGACTTGTCTGGAGATCTGTCGGGCACGTGACTCGTTCAAGTACGCCATTCTGTTTCTTGGTGGCCAGTGCGTCTGCGCAAATCGCACGAACTTGACCACGTCAACACCTAACATAGGCTGTTCACTTTCGGATGGTAGTGACGGCTTCGCTGACGAAGTTAACGTTTCGGATGGTAATGAATTTTGACGGCAATTTCTTTAGATAAATGTTGATGGGTACAGCTGACGAAGTTAACGTCACTTTAGATAAATGTTGATGGGGTTTACACTTTTAGATAAATGATGACAATTTACACTTTAGGTAAATGTTGAAGGGTACAGTTTACACTTTAGATAGATGGAGATAACTGTGTTCTCCATTCTGACACCACTTACTAAGAAATGTTAATCAGCAAAGTGTTGACGTGTACAATTTATAGTTTAGGGACGAACTTGTTTACTTTTTTAAATTATTATTTCAGGGTCATATCCGCTTGCTGCTAAGGGGAACTGTGACAGTTTGTATAAGAAAGGAATCAGATACCATGGTTTGTACTACATATCTGACGAAGTCAAACAACAGTGTAATTTTTACGGTAAGATAGTAAACTTATTATTATTATTATTATTATTATTATTATTATTATTATTATTATTATTATTATTCATCATCTATCATTATTATTATTATTATTATGATTATTATTATTATCATTATTATCATCATCATTATTATCAATTATCCTATCTTACATCGTCATCATATTATCAATATCCATCATCGTATCATCTACCATCATCTATCATCTATCATCATCATCATGATTATTATTATTATTATCAATTATCCTATCTTACATCATCATCAACTATCATCTATCATCACAATCATCATCAGACGGAACTGTGTGTGAACAGAACTGGTTAGGATATGCAGGGAACTGTTATTACTTTGACGCCGTCAGCGACTACGCAGGCGCGTACAACCGCTGCCGCGACCTTGACGCGCACATGGTCAGCATTCTGAGTGAACGTGAAAACGATTTCCTCATCGAAGCCATCAACACTTCACAGAGTAAGATTTACGTTTCTAGCAGTGTTTTCTTGTCTGTGTGGGTTTTATTTTATTTTATTTTATTTATTTATTTATTTATTTATTTTGTTGTTGCTGTTATTGGTTTTATTTTTTTATATTTTTTTAAAATATTTAAAAAACAAAACAAATAATTTATTTAATTTTGTTGTTTTGATAAATATTTTTCAAAAAAAAACAAAAAACAAAAAGAAAAAAAAAAGAAAAAGAAAAAAGAAGACACACGCAGCCACACAAACTAACACATGCATTCACACCCACACACCCCCACACACAAACACATACACACACACACACACACACACACACACAGACACACACATAATGAAAACTAAAACCGTTGAACACTGACAATCTAAATAAACAAACCACTTTACGTGTGAAATCATTCAGCTTTTACAAAAGAAACTCTCGAATTCTACGTCGGCCTCTACGATCACTGGCAACACGGCAGCTTTCAGTGGAACGACGGCGCTGTCTTCGGCTACAGCAAGTTCGCTCTGCGGGAACCAAACGGCGACGGCCCGTGCGGCTCCATGGTCGTCTTTCAGAAGACGAACTCGTGGTGGGCAGACACGCCGTGTGACGTCAACAAACACGTCATCTGCAAAAGAAACCCAGGTGAATAAAGTCTCTGTTAAGGCATCAGGAACGAATCCAAGTAGCGGCTCCTTCTCTAAAAAAAACAACAAAAAAAACAACAACAAAAACAACAACTTTCTAACCTTGTAGCATACTAACACTAAAATTATCCTGGATGAATGTTATTTTTTTTCGAAAAGATAGATCCTTAGATTCTTAAAATAGAGGTGTTTGAACTTTAGAGCTTGGAAGAACATTTTGAATCGCGTTGTTTAAGGTGTTGTGCGTTCATTTCTTTTGGAATTTGTTAAATGTTTGTAAGTGGGTGTTTGTATTTGCTAGGATGTGAGTATTAGACTAGTGATATATCTTTCCCCAGAAATCTCAGCAAAATATTTTATAAATTATTACAGAAATGTACGTCTGCCAACTTCTGACGTGTTACGTAATATTCAATTCCAGATACTTACTACGGATGTATAAAGACCTTGACCTCTGACATTGATCCTTATCTAGAGATGAGTAGTGACGTCATGTCGTTTACCGTATGCTACCAGAAATGCCTGGCTTTGTCTCGTAACTATTCCGCTGTGATGGAAACAGACTGTTTCTGTTTCGACGAGTTACCTGCCCATACCAATCAGTCATGGTCATCATGTGACTCGCCCTGTCCAGGTCATTTGTATCAGCCGTGTGGAGGCAAGACCAATGGCAGCACCACGAAACTGATTTTCGTCACTGGAGGAAAAGGTAAATTTATAATAATTAATCCGTGCCAAAATAACAAACTGACCTGGCTTGTATTCTCATCACAAACAGTTGTCTTACAAATACAATAATTCAAACAACCAATCATAAAAAAAAAACCTCACACACACTCATGTATATGTTTATGGCTGTTCGTGCATGTATGTATATGTGTGTGTCTGTGTGTGTGTGTGTGTCTGTGTGTGTGTGTGCGTATATGTGTGTGTGTGTGTGTATATATATATATATATATATATACATACATATGTATGTATGTATGTGTGTGTCTGCATGTATGCCTGTATGTATATATGTGCGTATGTAAGCATGTACGTATGTATATTTTATGAATGTATGTATATATTTATCTATTTATTTCTACACGGCTTTCAGATTATTGTCGGTTAGGGAGAATTAGGTGAAAGTAGCAGGGAGCTTGATTTATCAATATAACATTAAAATCATTGTTTTTTTATTTCACACAAGTGTATATTAATATAAACATTCAGTCAAAACTGATAAATCTTCTGTTTGTGAGGGTTGATGAAGTGTGTTTTTAAAACATGTCAGAAAGAGATAGTTATTTACGTCACACTTCATAGATGTCGCCCAAATTCTGCATAAATATAAAACAGAAAACTGTTTCATCCTCTTACTTAAAGCTCACTCAGCTTTACATCTGTTAACAGTCTTATATTTTTAATGTATCCAAATATCCTTACATACAGCTATTTTATAAATGATATACCAGATATCTTCAATCTTCCCAGTCAAAGATACAACGTATAAAAGAAAGGATGTAACGATTTTCATCCGTTCTATTTCTCGTCCGAAATGAACAGACAACATTGCAACCGATGATGCTGTGTTCCATGACCATTTCGTTCGAAGAAAATGTATACCTATTGTCGAGTCCTTCATAGTGTATGTGTCTGTGTCTGTGTGTGTGTGTGTGTGTTTATGTTGTGTTGTGTTGTTGACACTGTGCAGTACTGATGGATCAGTGTGTAAAACTGAGGGGTCTGTGTTGACAGGTACAGTGGGAATGCTTGCTCAGAGTTGTACAGAGTTGGAGCTGACGGGGATCACTAACGACACGTTTGTAATTGCCGCTGGAGACCAACTGGAGAACGTGCAGTGTACACCAGAAGGTACGAAATATTCTTCTCTAGTCAAAAAACAAAACAAAAAACAAATCAATCATTCACTCACCCGCACAGTTACTCTTTGTACTGTTATCCATCTGATAATTAATCATTTAATCATCCTCCCAATTATTCACTGATGCTTTTAATTACAATGAATCTTTTATTCAGCCCTTCACACTGACTCACAATAACTCACAATTACTCACTTATCTTGTTATTGACAATGAATCTTTCATTCACCCGTTCACATTCACTCACTAAATAAATAAAAATAATTATTTTAGCTATGCATGTATCTATAAATAGCTATCAGTTAGTTGACTACAGTTTCAGTAACTGACTCGTATGACGGTCATTTAACATATACTAATAACCGTCTTTTTCCAGGGGGGGTGATCTGTCCTCAGTCTTGGATCAGTATTAAAGGAAAATGTTACAAGTTCACAGTACCCAGAAGGGACGTTCCTTCCTTGGGCTGCAGCCAATATGGCGGCTATCTGGCAACCCTGGAAAACAGTGACGACATTGATATGTTACGTGACGTCATTAACAACGTCACCTATCTGCGGGCACCTGTTGCTTGGCTGGTGGGTTTGGTCGACATGAATCTGCGCGGAACGTACCGATGGGCTAACGGACAGTTTGTGAATATGTCTTCCGTTTCTGTTGAAGACGACGGGGAGTTGGCGTGTTTTGGATTTGTTCAAAATTCTTCATCAACTCTTCTACAGCAAATGGAATGTGATTCGAACAGTTACATATGCGAAATGAACAGAGGTATTTATTTTAATATATATATATATATATAAAAGAATTGACAGATAGCACCATTTAGCAGTTTCTCTTATGCTAAAGTTATCTTAATGATGGCTTCAGATGTCTGAAGAGATTAGTCTCTCACAACAACAGGAACCTACCTACCTTCTTAAATAAATAAATAAATAATTATGGAAGAAATAATAATAATAATAATAATAATAATAATAATAATAATAATAATAATAATAATAACGTTGAAGAAGATAATGATGATGGTGAAAATGATACATCAGTATTTATTACGTGTAAGTATGTGTGGTATAATGTGTTTGTTTATGTGTTTGTTTGCTTATATGTGTGTTGTGTACTGCATATGTCGGTGCATCATATCTGTACAATTCAAACTGATAGCTCATCGGATATAAAACTGTCTTACATATTTTTACGTCTGGTATGATTAACCGCTATATTTCTTTTATATTTCAATTGTTAGTATCTGCATCATTCTTAAAGCTAAATTATAAATTATAGCCAATTTTACAGATTGCTGTTTTCTGTTCACAACAATGTCAACTCTAAATTGTTTTTACGTAGAATACCTCGGCTGCTACACAGTTCCGACGACAACGCCAGTACTTGACAATTACCACGACAACAACATACTACAATGTGTTGAGATATGTCGAGGGTTCGGTACGACATACGCAATGGTGCAGGAAAAGTATTGTTGGTGTGAAAATGATCTGAACAATCGCACCGATCCCTCGGGCTGCTCGAATTTCTGTTTCAAAAATCTCATTCAGTCTTGCCCTAAGAGCGATACCGGAAACGTCGCGGTCTATTCTGTTGGTAAATTCCTCTAAAAGATTCGTCGCTCTGGTATCGTGCTTTATAATAATAATAATAATAAGAAGATTTTATTTATGTATTTATGCTTGCTATATATTATATATCAGGTTATTCATAATTTAAAAATAATATGGATTATTTGCGATAACTACCTATTTTTACATTTTTATAATCTTGTTTAAAAGAAAGATAAAATACGAGTTTATTATACAGTGTTGATTTACTGCTTCATTTTAAACTTCTTCCTCTTCTAGATGCTTACAGAACTTTCGCATTGTCCTGCGAAGATCTATTTAACCAAGGAATCATGGTTCCCGGAAATTACGTCATCAAATCAAACGTGACATGGTGTTCGTTCATAGGTATTTGCATACATTAATGATACAGTAAATGTAACATTAATAATATTTCATTATATTATTATTTTTAAATTTGCACTTAATTTCTATTAGTCGAAAGGTTAGGAAAAAGAAAGAAATTATATATATATATATATATATATATATATATATATATATATATATAACAAACAATAACTACTAGCATGCTATTGATTAAATGGGCCTATTCACAATCAAAATATTATCATACGTAATAAAAGTTAAAAAAAAAAAAAATAATAATAATAGCATTAGCAACACATATAAAAGTAATAATAATAATAATAATAATAAGTAAATGAATTAAAAATTATTCATTTTTCAGATAACAGTACAGTATGTGATTCAGCGGTAGACGGGAGCTCGATTGGATTGGGCGAAAAGGGATTTTGTTTCACATTTGACTTCAGAAAAGCCAGTCATTCACAAGCAATACAGAAATGTTCTCAGAAATCAGCTTTAGTTTCCATTAGGAACCGAGAACATCTGAACATTTTGAAACGCATAATTTGGAGTATGAAACACAATCAAATTTTTATTAAAATGTCCATACTATTAATATCACAGATTTGTATTTCATATGTATAATGTATTAAAATGTATATCTGTACATGTGTGAGTATGTTTGTATGTACATGTTTGTATGTATGTTTGTGTGAGTGTGTATATGCATGTATATATGTATTTGTATATTTGTTTCTGATTTTGCATATATGTTTGTATTTGTATGTATATGTTTTGTTTTTTTTTTTGTATGTATTATGTATGCTTTTCTGCATATTTGTATGTGTAAGTGTACATACTTGCATATGTGCATCTATTTCTATATTGTATATATCTGCATATATGTATTTATCTAAGTATATATTTATATGTACTTCTTTATGTATATCTGTGTGTGTGTATGTGTGTGTCTCTGTGTGTGTGTGTGTGTGTGTGTGTGTGTGTGTGTGTGTGTGTGTGTGTGTGTGTGTGTGATGTCATCTCGTTGTTTGCGAATCTATTTTCTTTTTATTAAAAACTGCGCCTGTAGTATATTAACAATCCTGTCGTTGCAGACTCCAAGACTTACAGCAGGAGAACTGTGTATGTTGGCGCTTTTGACCAGTTCAATCAAGGACTTTTTTCTTGGGCAGATGGATCGTTGATGAAATTTATTCCCTGGAATAAGAATTTTATAGCCGGAGACGGACGTTCGGTCGCTATGAACCCCTATGCGTATATGGTATTTTCAAATCAGAACCCCGAAGATAAAGAGTTGTTTTATGTTTGTCAGCAACTCAAAGGTGAGAACTTTTAATTAGAAAACCTTATTTCTGTATATATATATATATCTGTGTATCTCTCTCTCTCTCTCTCTCTCTCTCTGGTTGTCATTTTTACGGTTACAGTATCAGTAGTAGTAGTAGTTGTTGTTGTTACAATAGTAGTAGTAGTAGTAATAGTAGTAGTAGTAGCAGCAGCAGAAGTAGTAGATGTAGCAGCAGTGGTAATAATAAGTAGCTGTCATTTTTACATCAACTTCAGTGGCATTTTGTGTGTGTGTGTTTATGTGTCTTGCGGACAGAAAATGATAGGCTAATTTGTTGCGCCTCTACATTTCATCCTTATTGTCCCAGTTTATGGAGCACTGCTATATGATATGTGTGGGATACGACGTGCTCACTGGCAGCAACGTAAAGTGAGCTTTTTTACAGAATCCATTTGGCATACTGCGAAGCTGCACTCAGTAGTGATGTCATCTGATACTCTTACACATCCGAAACACTCTGTCATAGCGTATCTTGATCCCCAATCCAGTCAAAGTGTATTGATTTGGTCTGACGGACCAGTGTCACAATTCAAAAACAGTTTCATAGCAGCTGCTGTGATTTCGCTACAGAAGTAAATAAGAAAATCATCACTGGAATTTCTTTGTCGCTTATCAAGGGCGCCTACTGATGGTACTGGTGACTTTGTAAAGTGCTGTATCTCGGCTGCAGTGAAACAAAGGAAAACAGCAGTGGTGAAGCATTCATCTTCGTTGAGGAGTTTGTTGAGTTTGTTGAGGTGGCTATGAACAAGGCACTGGCCAGCGTATTTGAAATGAGGACCTCAGATAGAAAGAGCTGTTTGCTGATGTCAAAATTATCAGAGGAAAAACCTGGTTCCAGAACCTCACCACTGAGGATGGTCCCCATCAATCTGACAAATGATGAAGTGTAATGAAGAGTTTCTCCATTGATATTAAAACATTTTTCATCACAGTAGTGAACCGGTTAAAATTAAATAAGATGTAAATCTACATCAGGGAATTTGAAGACAATTTACTGTATCAATATCTGCATCACGGTATATTAGTTAAAGAATGTGATATGTACTGTACTGTCTATTAATAAAGTATCTTTTTTTCATTCGTGATAGTTTTTGTTTTATTTATTTATTTATTTATTTATTTTTTTTATTTATTACTGATTTTTTCACAGATTATATGGGTTGTTTCTACATGCCGGCCACAATGGAGCCAATAGCTTCAGAATATTCAACCATGACTTTAACTCTGTGCAAGCAATTGTGCATGGGTAATAACAAACAAGTTGCCATGGTACATCCAACCAGCTGCTACTGTGTCAACCAATCAGATCTGTCCTTATTTACGTCTGCTAGCGAGGCCCTGTGTGACCAGCCGTGTCCAGGAAATAAAGTGCAAATCTGCGGAGGAGAAAACACTCTGAGAGCTTTCAGTTTAGGTGAGTCTAGTGTGTCTAGTTTATTCCTGTAGTGCAGGCATGTAGCCTATACACACTATTTTTATATATTATTATTATTAACAACGTTTGATATGGAATAAAAAATAAATTAAAAAAAATTTATATACAATTATTCTTTGTTAATAATAAAGTATGATTATAATGTAACACGATAAAAATGATTCCCAGAGGCTTGTTCCATTCTTGACGAATTTGTTTTTAGAACAGAAAAAACATGAGTTACGTCATAGTTTTCTGTTTTTCTTTTCGTTCTCTTTCCCCTTTTTATCATCATGTACTCCTCCTTCATTTTTCTTCTTCTTTGCTTCAGAACATTTTCTCCTGCGTATCACATTCGTCACAAAAGTGATCGTCTTCGATTTCTTCTTCTTTGGAGTCGTCAAAATATTTATTTTCTTCATCTTCTTTTTCTCCATCATTATCTTCATAATCTTCATTGTTTTTCCGTATTCTTCTGTTTTTCATATTCAAGTTTTTTCTTTTTAATTTTCCTCTTCCAATTCAGTTGCAAAAAAGAAAAAAAAAAAAAAAAAAAAAAAAAAAAAAAAAAAAAAAAAAGAAAAGAAAAAAAAAGAAGAAAAGAAACTACAATCAGAAAACACTAACAACTAGAATTAAGCAATATGAACAATAATTGTAGGCACTAACTGTTTTTCATTCATTTTTGTTTGATTTCAGATTTCGATGACTTGGCTGAAAACTGCAGTGAGCTGTACACGAATGGAATCCTGTATGAGGGAGACTATTTACTTAGAAATTCCTCTACAGGACAAAATTACACGACAACATGCGGCTTCAGTAGTATGCTAATTTTGTTATTAATATTATCATGTCCATTAATAATATTATTATCATTACTACTATTGTTGTTGTTTTTGTTACTCTTATTATTGTTATTATTATTATTATTATTGTTTATTATCATTATTATTATTATATTTTAGTAGTAGTAATAGTAGTAGTAGTAGAAGTAGTAGTATTCTATGATCACCATTATTATTGTTAATACTGTTAATAAAAGTTGCAGTAGCAGCAGTAATAGTAGTGGTAGTAATAATAGCTGTGGTAAAAAAACAGCAGCAACTTCACTGGCATGGGTGGTAACATCAGCAGCACGGATGTCAAAGTAGAAAGAATTATTAATAGCTGTACGATAACAAGAAAGTCAAACAAGATTAGAGATCTGGCAGGCAGACACATGTATAAGAGGTGCTGTACTCTACGTCACTTTTTATTTTTCAGAAAATTCTACGTGTCATCCAGGCTGGATAGAACGCAATGGGAGTTGTTTTTTCTTTGTACCCAAAGAGGCCTCGTTGTCAGATGCCCTCACCGGATGTAGACAACACAGCGCCATTTTGTACACGCCGCACAGCCAGGAATCGTTAGAATTCATCGAGACACTGGTAAGACTAGTTCCGCCATGGACCACGTTCCAGTACTGGCATTTAGGAGCAGTGTCGCTAATGGACAACTCCTTCTATCAGACAGCAGACGGAAGACTCCTAGATCTGACTTCACTGGAGAACGACCGAGAAGGCGGATCTTGTCTGTTTGTGGATATCACGACTGGTGAATTTCACAGACAGGACTGCGAGAACAGTGAAAAATTACCTTTCATTTGTGTGAAATCAAAAGGTAGTTTAATTTACATTTATAATTATCATTTCCCCTCTCTCTCTCTCTCTATAAATAATACATTTGGTATTTTCCTCCTTTTATGTTTCAAGCTGGAGTGAAAAAAAACTGCAAAATGCACATTAATATTTTCCACAATTCCAGATTAATAAATACGTATACATATTTTATTATTCGCTTTTAGCATTACTAGGCTGCAGCAGCATTCCTCCCGAACCTGCATTTTCTACTTCACTGAACAGTATGTCTGCTGGACAATGTATCCACTACTGCAAGGGACACAACTCGTCCTTTGCTGGCGTTCTAGAAACAACGTGCTACTGCTTAAATAACGTCACGGCGACTCAGTCTGATGAGGTTTGTAACACGACCTGTCCTGATGCGTTTATTCAGTTGTGTGGATCTTTCGATCAGCAGTCAATGTCTTTGTATCAAACAGGTAAGATAGATCGCTACGTAACCTTTGTTTATTTAATAAATTTACTACACAGATTGTTTTAATCAGTGAGTAACACTATGTGAACATTTTAAAAGTAATCAGTTTTGTTCAGTAACTTGATGTCTAGTTTGACTAACAAATGTATCTGAAAAACAAGTAAAAGTACTAAATCATGGTTTTTTGTTATAATGTTGAAGATGATGATGAGGTTGATGATGAAAATGATTATTATTCTTGAATATCCCCTTCAGCAGTTATAACAACAACAACAACAACAGCAGTAATAATAATAATAATAATAATAATAATAATAATAATAATAATAATAATAAAACAATGTTTCTTGTTTACATATATAATTTCAGAATTAAAAGTTTAGTTATGTTTTTTTATCATTTAGGAATTTCAGATCTGGCCAAGCCATCGTCCTGTGACGAGTTATTTGAATATGGGGTGACCCTGCAGTCAAATTACTTCATCTATCTCAATGGACAGCCTTTTCTTACAGAGTGCTTTGCAGCAGGTATGATTTTTATTTTATTTTTTTAATCACTTGTTGACTACATGTCAAGTCCAGCAGTGACTATGAATGACTCTGATCTCTGTAGATCACATCTTGTGTCACACAGTTTCTTCTGAAAAGCTTTACTTCCTTGTTATTATTATTATTATTATATTATTAATCTTATTATTATTAATCTTATTATTATTATTATTGTTGTTATTGTTATTATATTGTTGTTTTTATTGTTATTATTATTATTGTTATTGTTATTATTATTATTGTTATTGTTATTATATTTTTGTTTTTTTTATTATTATTATATTACTGTTATTATATTCTTATGTATGTAGATATGTATATGTATATAACTATATAATTATATATATATATAGTTGTATATAGTTACATATATATATATATATATATTACACACACACAACATATTGATTTTACATAATTGTTATTGTACATATGTATGCATGAAGTTATGAATGTATGTGTTTGAAGTAAATTAATGATATGTTAAAGGTGTACAGTACATGGCTATAGTAGACAACAGTGTTGGAATATTCTCAGCCTCTTCAGAAAATAGTTCAGTGCATGCTGCAGAAAATGCCAGGTGGGTCATGATAATTTCTGATATGTGTTAACTTTGTAATAGTTGTTGTTGTAGTAGTGGTAACAGTGGTAGTGGTAGTAGTGGTAGTAGTAGTAGTAGTAGTGGTAGTAGTTGTAGTAGTAACAGAAGTAGTAGCAGTAGTAGTAGTAGTAGTAATGGTGGTGATTGTGATGAAGTAGTGGTAGTAGCTGTTGTAGTTGTTGTAGGGGTAGAAGTAATAGTAGTAGTAGTAGCCACAGCAGCACCAGTTGTAGAAGCAGTAACAACAGTAGTAATAGCAGAAGCAACAGCAATATCAGTGGTAATCTTGGTGTTGACGGTAGTAGTAGTAGTAGTAATAGCAGAAGCAACAGCAATATCAGTGGTAATCTTGGTGTTGTGGTGGTGGTAGTAGTAGTAGTAATAGCAGAAGCAACAGCAATATCAGTGGTAATCTTGGTGTTGACGGTGGTGGTAGTAGTAGTAGTAGTAATAGCAGAAGCAACAGCAATATCAGTGGTAATCTTGGTGTTGACGGTGGTGGTAGTAGTAGTAGTAGTAATAGCAGAAGCAACAGCAATATCAGTGGTAATCTTGGTGTTGACGGTGGTGGTGGTGGTAGTAGTAGTAGTAATAGTAGTAGTAGTAGAATTGATAATATTTCCTTAAAAAATCTTCAAATAACAAGTAAAAGAAGATGGAAGTGTTCATGAATCTTGCTGGATGCATAAATTTGGTGTCAAACTTTATTATTATCAAAGACTGGATTTGTGAATGGGGGAAATATCAATATACAGATGTATTACATACTGAGAACATTATATATTTATATATTATTATTATTATTATTATTATTATTATTATTATTATTATTATTATTATTATTATTAATTCTTTTTCTTTTTTGTTGTTATTGTTACTAATATCATTATTACTCTTTTTTATTCATTTTTTTCCCCAGAATTGGATCAGATTTCATTTCAAACAATGTGTGGAAACCAAAACCGACTGATACGAATCCATGGTTACAGATAGAACTACCAGCAGATTACATTGTTACTGCTGTCACAGTTCAAGGTCAAAAAATTTACTTCATATATTATCACTGAAAACAGTTTTAGGAGATATAGAGATTTTGTATGGGTATGTGTGTACTCTGTATGTATTTTTATATTTTCTGTGTGTGTGTATGTATATGCTTTGTATGTATATGTGTGTGTATGTGTGTAGATGTGTATGTCTGTCTATATGGGTAAATATAACTATATATGTTAGTACATGTATAGCATATCATACTACTAACTTAAAATATGTTTAAAACAATTTCCTAAATAATCCTCTCCTATTTAAACTAAGGATCAGTGATTTTGAATCGAGTGTTACGATTGAAAATTAAGACACTGTGTGTGAGAGAGCAGTATTAATAATTATCAGTCTGTGTTTGTTGTTTTTGTAATTACAGGTGGAAGAAAGGTTCTCACCGAATGGACGCCATCATTCCAACTTCAGTTTAGCATTGACAACGTTGCCTGGGAAACATACACAACTGAGGTAGCCATGTTGGCTTTTTAACACAAATTTGGTCTTTTACAGAGAGAAAATCATTTAAAATCATTATAAAATTAGATATAAATAAAAGAGGTGTTGGCTGTGGGTTTTAAAATTGTTGTAGATGATTTTGTTCATAGTGGTTTTTTTACACACACATACTTGAACACTATTAACCTGTACCAGCTAAAACCAGTGCCCCATACTTATTTTTATTTTATTCTAGTTGCCAGGCAGCAGCAACCCAGCAATACCTGTGACAAATTTTCTGCTTCATCCTTTTGTGTCGAGGTTTGTTAGGCTATTTCCTAAAACTGACAAGACAGTTGATGGCATTGCTTTACGAGTTCAGCTTCATGGACAGAAGTTTGAAGTTTTCAATTGTACGTGCATTCACTGTTCACTGATAACGTTACTGCTTTTTATATCTTGTTTTCACTGATAACATTACTTCTGTTTATTTCTTGTTTTCACCGACGTTTTTGTATGTCCCAGTTTGCAATACATCACAGCTATTTCATCAAATGATTTTTATTGTAGATTTCAAATTTTTGTCAGATTAATATTTAGGCAATTAATAAAAATATGTGTGTAATAAAAAATATATTCTGCAGTTCAAAATAATACTATAAGTATAAATAAAAACATTTAAGGTGTATTGTTCTGGATAATGAAATAATAATAAAGTAATAGTAATAATAACAATAATGATAATAATAATAATGATAATAATAATAATAATAATAATAATAATGATACTGATGATCATAATAATAATAGTAATAATAATAATAATGATAATAATGATGATCATAATAATAATAATAATAATAATAATAATAATAATAATAGTAATATAAAAATGTTTCAGATGGTGATCTGTTTGTAGGCTGCTTTGCCTACTCCAGTGAGTCTGACTGCAGTGAGCTCACTGAGCTAACTTCCAGTGAGCAGTGTAGTGAGCAGTGTGAGTCTGACTATCCATTCTTCATCACTGGTGAGTATAACCATCATTTATCAATGTCATTTATTTATTCATTTCATTTATTCATTTATCTTATTCATTACCTGATTTATTTTAATTCATTGACTGATTCATTTGTAAATTTGTTCATTCATTCATTGATGCATTTATTTATTTCTGTGGTTTATTCTTTATCTAATTTTATTTTGAATGCAATCAGGTAGCTCATACCATCATTCAGAATATTTTGAACTAGAAACTAGGATTTTAACTTTCAGTTGAACTAAACATGACTGCTTTTTGCGGATGTACAAAATATGCCAAGATGTACGGACAACTGGATGTATCTGCTTGCAGTTCATCTTCTAACAACAAAAGTAAACCCATCGGATCTGATACATTGCATTCCATAGCTGTCTTCAGAACATACAGTAAGACTCTGAACAAAGATTTTTACAATTTTAAACATTCAGAGGTAGAATGAATAAAACAGAATTTGTTTTTTGTGTATTCTGATAATTGCTTCATTTGTTGTTAGATTTGAGAGAGATTTGTAAATGTAAACAGCACAGATTCTGTTACTAATAACCAATGATATAGATTTTTTATTTTCAATTTTTCTTAAAACAGAGAAAAGCTGTCCGGAAGTTAATCCTGTTGGTAACTCAACTTCAACAATACTTCGACATTACAACAGCAGCAGCAACGCGATGATGTACAGAACCACCATTCACTACGTCTGTGAGACAGGACATGAGTTCCCAGACAGTGGAAACACAGAGGAGATGATCACATGTCTACAGAATAACACCTGGTCAAACAGTGTGCAGGCTTGTCAGAGTAAGCTGAATTATTAATATGTGAAAATATACAAAAAATATACCAAATAATAGATCAAATAGTTCAAAAAGATAGTAACAGAAGTTCTAATTTCTTCATTGTTTCTTTCAGAGCATGTAATATGAGGGAGAAAGGAGAGGAAAGGAAAGGAGAGAGAGAGAGAGAGAGAGAGAGAGAGAGAGAGAGAGAGAGAGAGAATTATGAATGAATAATGGTTTATTTAAATTCAAATTTTATGTATTACAGTTAAATACTGCCCTCCACCCGAGCACATTGCCAACGGCAGCACAACGTACACAACAATGTCGTACAACTCGACCGTGGTGTACACGTGTGAACTCGGGTTTGAGTTTTCAGCTGGTCAGCAGACAGTGGTCAGCAGATGCCTCGACACAAAACAGTGGAGCAAAACTTCGCCTGCCTGTCAACGTGAGATTTTCTTTTTAATTATCAACAATCGTTTTATTTTGATTACATAGCTCTCAGGACTGTCTGTTACACCAGTTCTTCTTGCAGTTTACAGAAAGATTTTAATGTATTTCTGTCTCTCTGTTTTAAAGGTAGACGATGTCCTGCTCCTCCAAGTATAAAAAACACTTACATGGAGAATGAAATGGATGTCTACTATTATGGAGACAGTCTGAGATTTTCATGTTTACCGAGTTCTAGATTCAGTGACAACACCACACAGAAATCTGTTGTCTGTACAGCTGATGGAAACTGGACTGAAATCAATGATGTCTGTGTGTGTAAGTAATGCATAGTCATAGATATTCATACACTTTATTATTAGCAAAGGTTGGGGTTGAGTTAAAGTGAAATCATTAAATAGTAAACAAAATATTCTTACGAATCCATAAATTAAAAAAAAACAAGTTTGTACATATGTGTGTCTATGTATATGCATGTGTATTTTAGGTTACTTACCGTCATCAAAAGAATGATGTAAGAAGAAGCAAGTAAAACAGTCAGCTGTGTATTAATGAATTATTAAAGTTATTTTTTCAAATGGACATTTTAATTATTTCAGATTTTGAGTGTCCTGCACCTCCTCTTATTACAAAGGCAAGCAGTGTGAGGACTGCTGACAACAAAGCTGTGTACAAATGTGTCCCTGGTTACGAGTTCTCCGACATGTCCACCACTGTGATGCTGGAGTGTGGTGTCAACTATGTGTGGGACAACATCGGCGTTACCTGTGTTCTGAAAGGTCAGATAATTAGTGTTGTACCTGAAAACAGATGATAAAAGTAATCTTTCTCTTGTTCACTCTGTCTCTCTCTCTCTCTTATTCTTTCTCATATTAAATGTTTTTTCTTTTATGGTCCCTTTTCTTCCAGTCTTTCTGTTTGTACCATTTTCTCTGTCTTTCTAGAAGTCCATTTCTGTCTGTATCTTTTTACTTCTGTCTGTCAGTGTTACTTACTACAGACAAACATACTCTCTCTCACTCTCAGTAGATAAATTGTCTTCTATTACTAGCATCAATTCCCATGCTTTTACACATCATAATGTCACTGTGTACATGTTTTCAATAAGCCACTGATTTTAAAACTTACCTCACCAGGTCAAGCTAAACACAGAGAGTCGCCAGTGTGTGTGAGCAGGTTTGGACAGAAGCTGCTAGGTGAGCGTGAGTTTGTATCGGCCAGAAGTAAATTTGAATGTGCGGCTGCCTGTCTCGCTCACCAGCAGTGCCACTCGTACAACCATCGAGAAAACTCTGAGACGAGAAACTGTGAGCTGATGGTGGGTTCTCAGTTTGTTTATCAGTATGATTCTGATCCTGACTGGACTGTGTACCAAATGAGAGAAAACTGCCAATAGTTTTCATTGAAAGAAACTTTTGTAATAAATATTGTCAAAACTTAAGAGATTTCTTATACATGCATACATACATACACACACACACACATACATATTGTGAAGTAAAATGAGGTACAAGACTTTTGTTGTTAGATAATGATAAAAAAAATTAAAAAGTATAGATATGTATGTATTTGTTATAGCTATGAAAAGTGCTTTTCAGAAATTTATAATTATGTTATTATATTACTTCTAAGATCACCAAACTCACATATATAAAATGATAAGAATATAATAAAGTTTGCTGTACATTTGTCAAAACTCGAAGACACTTTAGATAATGTAAGCATGAAAAATGGCACAACTATGACAGCCTTAACAAAATAATAAAATTTATGTGGACTTTAATAACATTTATAAGATAATTAAAAATGACATCTTTTGTGTAGATAACGGAATAATATTTACATTGGAAAATGTTATGAGAATTCATGAAAGAAAACGTTGCTATGACAACTCTGAATAATGTTCTGACTAGATGGTAATAACATGGTTAATCTGAAAGTTCATAATGTATCTTTGACGAATGTGAAAACGTGATTTAGAAAACAATGTACATATTAGAAATTATTCATTGTGTAACATAACAAATGATGTGTATATGTACACATCAGATGTAATATCAGTGCTGTTGTCAATTTATTTAAATGATGTAGGCTGTTCTTTGTGTATGTTATAAATAATGGTATTTTTCGAAGAAATGTATCTTATAATCTTAATTATTTGGTTTAAATGTGCAGTAACAGACATCCACATAAAGTAAATAATATCAACAGTTTGTGAGTTTGTTGTCTTTTAGTCGACTGGCTACAATTTCTGTGATTAAAACTCTGGCATGAGATTAAATATACAGCCTCAGTTCACCTGGATGTAGTCTGCACTATTTTTACACAACTGATAACAATCAGAGATGTGTTAATGAAGGCTAAACAATTGTAGAATATTTGTTATATCCTTTTTCACTTGGCAAGATGGCTGGATAGTGCAGACATGAACATGTTTCTTTCAGTTAAACTTTTCCTAACACGATGCAGGAAGAATGACATGGTTTGAGTGTTCCCATTGTCAGTCACACACATTTTCTACTCATTCTTAAAGAAAAATTCACCACCTCTGTTGAATTATTAAAATTCTAAAACCTTTTATAGACATTTAAAAAAATAAAATAAATTTTAAATTTCAATTAAATGTGATACTTATATTTTGCACACCTCTTTGCATTGCACTTTATAAAACTTCAGAAATTTTTATATTATTTTACTATTTAATTTTATATAAATCATTTTATTACTTCTGACACCAAACAGCTATTATTTTTTCTCCTGCTGGGGAGCTGTTAAATAAACATTCATTTATTTAGAACTCAACCGTTTCCATTATATTTATTTTGAGCTATAGTATGAAATATATCCAGCTCCCTATTTTAATATAGACACATACATGTGTGTGTGTGTGTGTGTGTGTGTGTGTGTGTGTGTGTGTGTGTGTGTGTGTGGTTGGCCTTTTTAACAATGTAGTCACATTTCAAATAACTTCAACACAAACAAAATGTTCCTTATTAATCTTTATTCTGTAGTTCAAAAGACCAAAGCTGGTCAGTAAACTGAACTGTATTAAATACTACCAACATGTACTTAGAGTTGCAGATGTATATATTTATTAAGCAAGTACAAACAACAAGGTGGAATTGACTATAATAAAGTATTCTATAATATAGCTGCTTTTTTAAAAATAAATTTGAGTTGCACTGCAGCTTTTATTCTGTTCTGAAAATGCAATAAAGTACATCAAATGTCCACAGCTTTTTTAATCCATTCCTTGAGTGTTCTTGTATTTTTTAATAATTATTATTTTTATAAATAGATTCTTCCCACCCCATGATTTGTTGACTGTCCAATGAAAAAATGTCCTCTGAAGTGAAGATGCTAAAGTCCTGTTTGATTTTACTATGATCCTCTGAAAAGAAAAAGAAAAACATACAAATCAGAAAATTACTGAAAGTACAAAACAGAATAAAAACGGTATAGGTGAATGAACTCAGTCAAAAAAAAAAAACAAAAAAAAAAAAATTAAGTAATAAAAATAATGGTAATACATAATTAAATAATAGTTTTTATTTAAGATGTTTTTCATGTAAATTACTTGCAAATAAAGATGTTTAAATAAATAATTTCAACTGAAATACAAAAAAAATCCATTCTGCTGACAGTTTTGGAGTTATTTTTAAATAAAAAAAAATAAATACAGAGTAAAATGAATATCATTTATTGATTTAGTGTTTATTTTAGTATGTTCAAACACACACACACACACACACACACACATGAATTTGAACTGTGTTACTAAGGGACAGTCTGAAGTATAGTACTTACACAATGATGTTATTGATGGGAATGTGAATCAATTTGACAAAAAATCCAATAAATCCCATAATACAAAATCCTATCGCTGTGGCAACTGCAATCTTTTGGAATTCTGTTACAAAAATATTACATCAAAATTAATATTAACTACTTCACTACATCAAAAATAAACAAATCAACAGTTTACTCAGATATTAATCATAGAAGTCATTTCTGAAACTGGCACAAATTATAACAACATTTTAAGATAATTTATTTTAGTACATACAATTTTAAAATTTTAAAATATCTTTATATAAGTATGTATTTTTATTTTGGACATAAAAAGAATTTCAAATTACTCTTTCTTCAAAGACTTTTTCTTTTCCTTAGCTTTTTATCTCTATAGTTTTGCATACTTATTTAGTAGTCAAAATGTTTTTACTTTTATTATTATTATTATTATTATTATTATTATTATTACCAGACTTTAACAACAATGGCAATGGATAATCTGGGAGAAAGAAAAAAAAGGAACAAAAATCTCTTGTTTGAAAACTAACCTTTCCTGTCAGGTTTTGTGCAGCGTTTGACTAATCTGATAGAATCTTTTGCAAACTGTTTGCCTGGTTCAATCCATTGCATAACCTGATCCATGATAAACTGTAATAAATATATAAATAAATAACATCTAATAATTTCAATAAATGCTATCCTTCATACATTAAAAATGTGTACATGTCTTTTTATTACGTACATAATACGTACCTTATTAATATTATTATGTCTTTAATAATTAAATTCTAAATTATGATTATCAATATTCTAATTATTTGTTTCAGATCCGTCATATTATCTAAAATCATTAAGTATCCAATTTAACGAAGTCGAGTGTGTAATCATTCTTTTTAAATTTAACATACATAGTCAAGACAGTGACGACAGTCTGTAACAATTGATTACTAATACTAACACTGTTGATTTTATGAATCGGTTACCACTTGAAACAAGGTAAAAATTGAATTTTACTATTTATTACTCATACTAAAAGATCATCATAATAATAAATGATAAAACAAAGGATATAAACATTAATACTAAATACCAGATTACTCGGTTTAGTATAGCCTTAAAATCATGAAGAAAAAGAAAATATCAAAATCAAAATCAAAATGACACGTCGACAATTTGCCAGTTGTAGTACATATGGATAAACGAGAAAAAAAGTATCACCCGATCAAATACTCAAACCAGTTTGGATTAAAAAGATAATCTATCAAATGAAAAAATATTAATATTACTTACTTTTATGTGAAGATAATTTGCCCAGAGAAACAAAAAATAGCAATAGATGAAAATATTCAACCATCAACTAGCAAACCGGAAATAAAGAAAGAAATGACGCTTTTATAAATCTAGATGTTGATTGGTCAAAATATCTTTTCTTGTATTTCCCACCTTTCCTTTCTCTAAATGATCACTATACATTTTTCTATTTTGTTTCGCTCTGGTTCAGAATATTATTACCTCATTTCTTGACAAATGATTACATTTTCATTAAAGTTTAGTTTATTAAACATACTTTTAACAACAACAACAACAACAAAAAGAACAATACATACTTTTATAATTGATTTACATATAAGATGATAATATCAAAAATATGTCTGAAAAAATTATTTTAGGTCTTAAAATAATAATTTTTCACTTTTACCAACTTGTAATAGTGTTATTAATTGTTATTTTGGAGTCCAGTAAATTGATAGAATGCGAATAAAAGAGGGGAAGAAATTTCGTCGATAATACTAGACTGGTTTACATCGTTGGACAGACACCTCGGTCTTTGTTAAAATGGCTGCCTCCAGTAAAAAGCACGCTGGCAAATCCACACCTAAACACATTTCACTTGATGTTGATAAACAAAAAGAATTCGAGGCCAAAGTGAAATCTGTTAATAAAAAGGTAATGCCTACTTTGTATGTTGCAAAATATAATGAAACAATCTTATTTTTGTAAATCTTTGTTCATGATTCTGAGATTGTCACATGCATTTTCATGATTTTGGATTGAACTCGCTGACAGCATAATGTTTGTTCTACTATTAGTAATAGTAATAACATTTTGGCATATCCTATTTAGGATCCTTTATTATTACCTGTTAAGTGTTAAGTGAATAAATACAATCACCAGTAACAATGAGTAAGATTCATCATTTCATGTTAAACCCGGACCATGATTTTGATTTATTAAAGTAATAATATAAACAAATAATAAAATAAAATAAAATAATAAAAATAATAAAAAGAGTTCTTTCCATGTTTCATTCATTGTTGAAAGGTTTTAAACATCAACCATTTGAATATTTTCGTGGGGTGACGTCCATATTCCTAAGATCATGAAAATAGTATTGTAAGATTTTAAATAATCATAATGTTTTGTTTTTTTTTCTTCTTAAAGTAATAAAATTAACTAATTATTTTGCCTAAGCTGCATATGCTCCTTAATATCGTTAGTTGCTGATTTTATTTTAAAAGATTAGTGTCTGGGATACTAATGTTTTTAGCAACAGATATTTTTTCCTTCTTTCTTCCTTTTTTTTTTTTTTTTTTTTTTCTTTTTTTTTATCTATTTGTGATAGAAATTTTTTTACAAAATTAAGTGGTATTTATTATGGTACTTTTTTTTATATATATTTATGATTAAATTATGATTTATTTGGATTAATTTTTGGCTTTGATTTTATTTAAACAAAAATTTATATTTATTTATTTCAGGGAGATGATGCAAGTCTAAAACCAGGAGTAGTTTACCTAGGACACATACCACATGGGTTTTATGAGGATGAAATGAAATCATTTTTCTCACAGTTTGGACAGATAAATAAAATTCGGCTTTCCAGAAGTAAAAAGGTTTGTTATCCAAATCAAAACTCTCAGTTATGTATCTAATCTGAAATAATTCATTTTATTTAATTAATTAATTTATTTGTTTTTGATTTTAGTTTTATTATTATTTTTATTTCTTTGTGAATGAGGGTCATTCAGCTTTTGTTGTATCTTTACATTTCTTTTCCTTATATGTAGGAATTTGAAATGAAAATATTATTTGGAGTGTATAGTTTAAGATATATCACACACCAGAGATTGGATTTCTAGTCAAAAATTAATGACAGGACCCATCTTTAGAGTACTGTGTCAGAATCCTGCATATCAAATTCATCAAACAAGATTTTAAAAAATGTGTTTTGAGAAAGTGCATTAAAACTGGAAGCATACTGTAGCTCTATGGGAATGCATTTCTGAGTATCCGTGGAAGACAGTATTCATATTCATTGTTTAAATTTGTGTGTTTTCATATTTTGTTAAGTGACTGGTACAACAAAGCCTGTTGTGCATGGGGAAGAGGGATGTAAAGGAACCCTTATTGCTAATTCCATGTATCAGTTCAAAGTAATAATAAAGTTGTACACTACAGTGTTAAAAAAAATCCACAAAAAAAAACATTCAAATATGTAAAACAGAATAAATATATATATTTTAATTCTTTTGTTAACAATAAATATCTTTAACTGTGAAATACTATAATTAGACTTGTATCATGTAAGTGGGTATGAAGTAAATAGATGTATGTGGTATAAATGCTATTTTAAATTATTTCAGACTGGCAACTCGAAGGGGTATGCTTTCATTGAGTTTCGAAGTGAAGATGTTGCAAAGATTGTAGCAGACACAATGAATAATTATCTCATGTTTGAAAAACTTCTAAAATGTGAGTTAATTGTTTTAATTATATTTTGTAAATACTGCTTTTGGGTGGTGTGTTATGAAATGTATTATTAAAATATTAATTATTAATATTATGTCTCTTAAATTACTAATATTATTTTCATATTTTCTTAATCTTATTTTAACACAGTATTTTGTTCTCTGCACTATTATTATATTTCTTAAATTATTAATACTTAAGTAACTTGTGTTTGAAAACACTTGACAGTTTAATTATTTCATTTTGAAGACCAAACTTTATAAACAGAAGTACAAAAATTATCATTATTGCTTTTAAATCAATAAACAATTATAAAATATAAATAATTAAATCTGAAATAAAATTTAGGTTTTAAAATGATAATCAAAATAAATAAAAGATGAACAGAAGTAACTTATGATTTGAACATCAGTGGTAAATAAAGAAACTGTACTCCTAACTGTAAATGTCATTTTAAATACATGCAAATTCTAAAATGACAATAAGAATAATTGTTCACTGCATATTACAAGTTTTTAATCATGTCATAAGTTATTTTTCTCTTAGATAGTGTAAACATGTTTTTTATATTCCTCTTTTTGTATATTTTAATATTATTTGTTATCCATTTTTTGGAAAAAGGGAACAGAGAATTTGTGTATTTAATTCATCATCGTCTTGTCAAATTAGATTAATTTTTTATTTATTTATTTATTTTTTTGAATGAATATTTTCAGGTGAGTTTATGGAACCCTCAAAGGTTCATGAAGAAACATTTAAAGGTTGCAACCGTCGTTTCAGGCCACCAACAGGTCACATCCTCAACAAACGAAGAAACAATTCTATCAGCTCTACAGCCAAGTTGAAATCTAGAATGTCAAACTTCATGAGAAAGCAAAGAAAACGACTTGCAAAGCTTGCAAAAATGGGCATAGATTACAAACTGGAAGATATTACTATTGTAAAAGTAAGCATTGAAAGTTTTTTTTCATAAAAACAAACAGCTGCTGTAACAGTTATTACTATAGCAGATTTTTAAAATATCAAATTGTATAAATAACTAATTAATTAATGTATGTTGAATAATGAATTACTGTACTGATCAGATGTTGAAAAATATTTTAAATAAAATAAAAATTATAAGTGAATGTTGGGGTAATTAATTATTGCATTAACTGTTTAATAAAATAGTTACAGTAATAGAATTTAAATAATTGAACTTGTCAAACGTGCAGTTATTTAAGTCTTTAATGATGTGAATATATTACCAATAGCAGATTTCCATTCCATGTTTTATTTATGTTAGAAGAGAGATCTTCCCTTTCGCACATCTCTTACATTTAAAAGTAAAAAAAAAAGAGGTCAGAAAATCTAATGGATATGAAAATTCAGCTAAAGTTTTATTTATTCATAATTAAACTAAATAAGCAAACATGGAAAAATTGAGACAGCTTAGATTATTAAAAAAGCAAATAAAAAACTTAATTATTTTTTTTATAAGATGCACAATCAAATGAAATTAGTTTTAGTCATTTCATTTAATTTTTCTTCCATTTTTATTTTTACTTTTATTTTCCGTAGAAGTCTCTGGACATTGGAAAGAAACGTGAAAAAAACAAAAGTCCTGATAAAAGTGCAGAATCTGAAACAGAAGAGAAACCAGAAGAGAAATCAGAAGAGAAACCAGAAGACAGCACAAAAGAAAACATTGGGGAAGCAAATGACACTGATAGTGATGATGCTGAAGTCACTTTCAAAACTCCTCCTAGCTCCATTAAACCATCACCAAAGGCAAAAGTCAGCACTAAAAAGAAAGAGAAACGTCTCTCAAAGACCTCATCTACACCTGATGTTGTGAAGACTCCTGTAGGAGACATGCATGTTCTTAAGGAGGACAGCAGTGATGAGGAGATCTCCTTCAAGACTCCTCCAAATTCAGTAAAGTCCTCTAAGCTGCGCCGGACTGACAGTGGTTCTGTTCTTGTTAAAGATGACACTCCCAAGCTGAAGAAGACAAAAAGTGGAATGAAAAAGAAAAAACTGGATAAATCTTCGGAAAAGAAATTGAAGAAAAGTCTTGTTTCCAGTTTAAAGAAAACACAACTGTCCAGCTCAAAACGATTGAAAAAATAAATTGTCATGAACATTTACAACAGATATTTTGACCATGAAATAAAAATGTCTACTTTCATTTTTTTTTTTTTTTTTTTTGTGCGGGGCAGGTGTGGGTGGTTTAATTTCTTGTTTAAGGCACATAAGATATTTTAATATCAATTCATGCAGTTATAAAACATAATTAATATATTATTTTTCTGTATTCTAATACTTTTGTTAATGATTTTATAAAATATTTTTGTTTTTTCAGTTAATTATCATTTGTTTTCTGCATCATGTAAAATTTACTGAATTTGCACATATCTGATTTTTACATCACTTTACACATTGATGAATTTATTAAACGGTATAATTTATTTATTTTGAACAGCAAATTGAGTTTCACAAAATGTATTTTGCATAAAAAAATAAACATTTGAAGCACAATATCCACAGTTCCTTCATTGTTATTATTATTATTATTATTATTATTATTATTATTATTCTGGTATTTATTGTTCTTGTTAAAACATTTATATCATGGTGCTCTTGGTGATGTAGTGAAAACAGCAGTTCACTTTTTCATTCACAAACTGTCTTCCCACTTTTGATGCACTTTCTTAAAACTTAAATGATGTATCATATTGTGAGTTTCTCATTTATAAATAACTCACCTTCACATTTTGAATAGCAGTTCACTTTCATATGTAGTCAGCACTGACATGTCATAATTTTCTCATTTAACATTATTTTTCCTCATAAATATAATTTTCTAAAAGTTATATTATGTATTACTGTAATGTGTTAAGGATTTATGTTATTTTGATCTTAAAACAAAATTTAAAACATAATAAAATAATGATTTCATTCTCTGCTTTTTTTTCTTTCTTTTTTTATATTTATATTTTCTTAATAAGTTTATAAACATCACTGTTAAAACAGAATAACTAAAACAGTGCTTGGTCACTGGACTATAAGCTAATTGTAATTTTCAGGTAATGCTTTGTAACGGTCTATGAGAAGGTGCTTATATAAGGTCACTCGCTGCTAACTGGAATGAGTAACTCATGCATTTTTCACTCACAATATCCGAGGGGGTCCTTAAACATTCATGTACCATATAACTCTAAATACTCTTGAGTGATCCATGAAATAAAACGTTTCCTTCCTTCCCTATTAGCTGTAATAATGAAATGTGCAGAGGTGCCAAAAGCATTTCTTTATTATAAGTCTACTTATTAGCTCAATTTATATTCTTTTTTCTATTTTAATGTTTAATTATTCTTATTATAGATAGTATCATATGTACAACTAATTTTTACTTAACATACTGATTTTTATTTTTTTAAATCTATCAACTAAACAAATATTTATGTAAAATAACATACATACTGAGCATTATTTGAGAAAACAACCACTAAATAATTTATAAGCCCGAAAGTAACTGCAAAGAAGATCAATACTTATATAAATATAAATAAATTAATAAATTGATAAATTGATAAATACTACTACTATTACTACTGCTACTACTACTAGTACTTATGATAATAGTAATAGTAATAGTAATAATAATATGAATAATACAAATAAACGTGCGTGCATAAAATTGTTACTCTTTATATTTGTTGAGAACAAAAGTTATACATATTGTGCTTATTGATTTTTTCTTTTTAGACAACTGAAAGAAGAATATTCTATTTAAAAACGATTTTATATGGAGTCAAACCAATTTGAAGCTTTAATAGCTGGGTTCGTATTCTCGAACGGGTAGGAAATTAAACGTGGATTCATAAAAAGTATAACTCACTTTCGACATGAAATTGGGCGACAATAATCCGTAATTTTATTAAATTAGTGTTATTAATCAATATTATATTAAAACATATAAACAAATATTTCGCAGCAAACAATTTAAAATCAGAAAATTTATTTTTAGTGTTATCGTTTGTACCTGTTTTCTTCTAAGTTCTATTCACTTAGAAACTCAATCCACGTTTTATGCTTGTCACTTAGCAACGATATACAATATGGCGAAGGTTGTTATTGCAGGTTCGAAATTCGATTTTATTCTGTTAATACTGTGATCTTTATTTTTATTATTCTTTTGTTAAAAACGGATTTCATGCGAATTATTACTGTTTATTACGCTATGACACGGATTTTCATTTCAGTCAAGTTAATAATTTACATAATTAAAATAAGAGGGTTCCGAAAATAAGAAAGGATGCAGAGTTGAATTACTGATTTATTCCTTATTCATTTATTATACAAAAAGTAGAAACTGTGGCATCGATAAATTATATTAAATTTTGGGAATAAAATTATTATTATTATTATTATTATTATTATTATTATAGCAAATATTTAATATTATGAAAATATTTATCAGCACATAAATTACTTGAGGCAGTTTGTAAATAAAGATTTCTATATTTACTTTTCTCAGGAAGGGCTGATTGCCCATATTTTGCAAGAACAGAACTACTGGGTGATCGACTTGAAAGAAACTTAGAAGATTTCAAAGTGCACAAGATAGTCAAAGAACCAGAAGACTGGGAGGTATTTTTGTATTCATCACAATTTTCTTTTTTCATTAAAAATAACAAACAGTAGATTGGAGATTTGTTAACAAGTTTTCTTTTATAAGACTATTAGCTGATTATCTTCTTTTTTTTTTTTACTGTTTCTGATTTATTATCTTTGACTTCATATGTCTTGGGAATTTCTTTAGGTTATTATGTGAAACTGTGTAATACTGTGCAAGGTTATAAAGTTAATTAAATGTATAACCAAGCACTTTGGGTTTTTTTAACTTGTGTTCTCATGCATTGTTATAAGTAAATAATAATGATGATGATGATTATGATAAATAGAATAACCAAAAAATAGCAATCAATTCCAAGAAATCTGATTCACACACATACACATAAACACACAAACACACACACATGTTGATTTTCATAAAACAGAAGTTTGTTTCTGTAACATTCATGCAGGTATATGCAAAAGAAAAAATCATATTAATAAACAAATGATTTAAAAATTATAATAATAATTATTAATAAATAAATAAATAAATAAATAAATAAATAAATAAATAAATAAATAAATAAATAAAGAGAAATAGAAATGAGTTCAGCTGATGTTTTCATTCTAGGAATGGTTAAAAGAAACCTGTGAGAAAAATGGCTGGAAACATGAAAAGTCTCCACTGGTCTGGAGAGAACTTATTGACCGTGGAGGAAAAGGTGTGCTCATAGGTGGGGCTAACGAGTTCCAGGAATATGTTCAGGGTTACTACGACCTGCTGTCGAGCATGACAAGCGAGGACATGAGAAAGATCGCACAGGAAAACTTAAACACCAAGAAGGAGGTTGACGAAGAAGAAACAGCTCTGAAGGCTCTCAGCAATCCAGTTCACGTTTGTATAACAAGTGCCTCAAACCCTCTGAACGTTTTTCTCATACCAAGCATTGTCAGTGGAGAGGTGATGGGTAATTACGAGATAGCTCTGCATCTCTTAGACACTGAAGATAAACTGGACAGTATGAAAGGACTGGAAATCGAGTCCAATGACCTGTCGGAAGGTCTCTTGAGACAAATACACGTCACCACCGACCCATACGAAGCTTTCAAAGACTGCAGTGTTATAATTCTCCTTGACAACATTCTTAAAGAGGAGGAGGAAAGCCAGGAGGACTGGCTGAAAAGAAACGCTGACTTCTTCATCAACTACGCCAAAATTATCAATGACACAGCCATGAAAAACTGTAAGATCATCGTGGCAGGAGATGGCCCTCTGAATTTCAATGCGTACATGATTATCAAACATGCTCCGAACATGCTGAGACATAACATTGTAGCTAGTCCCAGGATGGTGGAGAACCATGCAAAAGCGGTGATAGGGGAGAAGCTGAAGGTGAACACCGCTGATGTGGTCAACCTCATTCTGTGGGGGAACATCAACGGCACCAACTTCCTGGACCTGACTAAGACGCAAGTGCACCAGTACGACGGAGCTATCTGGGGTCCTCCGTCCTACTCCGTCTCGGCTGTCGAGATGATCCATGATGCTGCTTGGCGAGAGAAAGAATTTCTCGAACTTGTTCAGGGACGCACAGAAAAGATTGAAACTGCACTGAGACACAAAGCGCTGGCCGCAGAGGCCTGCTCGGTTTCCTCGATGCTCTACCACTGGATGCACGGCTCGCCAAAGGATCAAATCTTTTCACTGGGTATCCTTTCTGACGGTCAGTTTTTTTTTTTTATTCATATCAGAGAATTTAAATTTATACATATTTATTTTTGAATGTTTATTTAAATATTTAAATTTATACATATTTATTTTTTAATGTTTATTTAAATATTTAAATTTATACATATTTATTTTTTAATGTTTATTTAAATATTTAAAGTTGTACATATTTATTTTTGAGTGTTTATTTAAATATTTAAATTTATGCATATTTGTTTTTGAATGTTTATTCAAATATTTAATTCATATTATTTTTGTGTGTCTAAACATTTTTATTCACATTATTTAAAAACATTTTATGTTTATTTAAACTTTTCCTGTTGTACACATTTATTCTGAATGTTTATTAAAACATTTCTAGTTACAGATATTTGTGTATGCTTATTTAAATATTTTCATTTATGTTATGTTTTTAATATATTTTCATATATGTGTTTTGTGTTGTGTATCACTTAATGTATCTTTCTATGTATCTCATTGTTTTATATTTTAAATAATTTTACAGTTAGATTAATATTATCAGAAAATTATGCAATAATAGCAGAACCAGTGTAAAATTCAATTAGAATTGGAGTCAATGAAATTTTAAAAAGTTCATAGTAACTGTTAATATGACAGGTTTCAAGTAGCTTGACAGCCCTGATTATGTATAGTTATTTTGTATGCATGTGTAAGTATGTGGTGTGTGTGTATTTGAGTGTATGCACATATGCCAAACTGTGATTATTGTTATTAAATGAGAATTGCTTTTCTTCTCAAATGATGTAGTTTTATTTTAAACTTTTTCACTGTACACAGGTTGGTATGAAATACCGGAAGACATGGTGTTCTCATTCCCAGTTACACTGCATCCCAAAGGTTACTGGAACGTTGTGCAAGACATAGAACTTGACAGTGACAGGAAAGAAAAACTCAAAAACATTGCTGATGTAATTTTCTTTTACAAATTTGAATGAATATCTTAGAATAATTCTCATTTGTCATATATCAAACATATCCCTTCAGTTATAATTTTATAGCTGTTGTTAATTAAACAAAATTTAAACAGCTGTGTAAAATAAATTTTATTTCTTATATAATTAAAATAATTTTCATTTATTTAACTTTATTAAATTTTATTTTTTGTGTTATATATATTTTTTTTAATTTTATACTTTATTTAATTTCTATTTTTTAAATTTCAATTTTAATTCTTTTTTAAGGAACTCAAAAAAGAAATTCAGGTAATATTTCCACCTCCATTTGTTGAGCTGCCTGAATCAACCGTTGATATTGAATTGAAATCAAGTGGTGGGGAGGTGCCAGCATCAAATGTCGACAAAGATGAGGAACCCCAGGAAATCACCGAAGTGAAAACTGAAACAGAAGACAAACAGGAAGAAAAGGAAGAGACAGCGGAAACAAAAGAACCTGCTGGTATTTCATCACAGTATAATTCATTTTAAAATATCTTTTGATAAATGCAAGGAAATGAAATTAGAATATCTTTCACAGTATCAAATTTTTTATTACGTGTGTTTTTATGAAATTATGAGTAAAATAAATTAATTAAAAAAGAGAAGATATATGAAATATATATATATATATACAGACGGACACACACACAGACATATACATGTACACACATATATATATATATACATAATTATACACATAAACATACACATAATTTATATATCCACATTAAAAACACACACACACCTATAAAAACATACATATATACATACATACACCCATTTGTTTTCTTTATAAATCTTAAGAAAAAATATTTTCTATTTTCAAAATAATAAAATAAATTATGATAATACTTATTTATTTTAGTTATTACTACAATTTCTTTTTTTCTTTTAAATATTTTTAGCAGAACCTGAAGAAGAACCAGAAATATGAGAGAAAATGATTTGAAAACTGGATAAGAAGAGTCCTGACAGAGAAGAATTGTAATATTTCATAAAATATTGACCATCTTCACTTTACAAGCCAAAGTATTTAATTAAAAATATATAAACAAAAGTAAACAAAAATATTTAATAAGAAATTTTTGTTATTAAATCAAAATATTTAATAAAAAGTATACGTCTGTAAGCCAAAATGTTTAATAAAAAAAAAATATATATATATTTATATATATAAATATATAACTAAATATTTAATAAAAGCATTATGTAAGTAACCAAAATATTTAATAAAAAAAATATATATAAGTGAGCTAAAATATTTAACATTTAAAGCCAAAAAAAACAAAAACATTAAAAAATATATGTATGTAAGTCAAAATATTTAATTAAAACATACATGAATATAAGCCAAAATATTCAATACAAAATATAAGTATGCTAACCCAAACATTTAGTTAAAAAATGTATGTATGTAAGCCAAAACTTTTAATAAAAAAAAATGTGTGTATGTAAGCCAAAACTTTTAAAAAAAAAATGTGTGTATGTAAGCCAAAATATCTGTTTACCTATCTAAAAGTTTGTTTGCATGCCAAAACATTTAACACATTTTACAGCTCAAAATATTTAATTACAGAAAACAGTTTTTCATTTGTTAAAATGCATTTATCTGTTTAGTAAGCCAAAATATCTAATGAAAGTGGGTTTTTTTTTCATGTAAAAACAAAAACACATAAAAAATTGTGTTTTAAATATGCTTCTAAACAAGAAGATATCAATATTGAATTTATTTATAAGCAAGGAAGATTTCAATAATGGATACTGTGTTTGGAATTTAAATATACACATGTAAGAACATCTCTTTTTTATAAATATATATATATATATATATATACTGAGCATGTGTTTCTGTGTATGTTTAAATTATCATGCCCAAGTAAAACTAATAATGATTAATAAAATAAGCAAATAAATAATGAAAAAAGTTCCTCTACATCTTGTGGAAATGCGAGTATGTATTTTTTAATTCTGTTATGTTTCTTCAGTTGTTTTAAAATAAGCTTAAACTGTGATACTGTGTTTAATGTATGTGATATTGTGATTTTTTAAATGTTTTGTATTGTTGTTGATATTTAAAAATGAAGTTGAAAAAAGACAAAGTTATGAAACTGGCGAGTGGATGTTGCCATTTCTGATTATTATTATTATTATTATTATTATAAATAAATGATTTTAAAATTAAAAACTATTACTGTA
>CM022675.1:12742752-12787752 GCA_012295275.1 Chrysomallon squamiferum
ACCGCCACTGTTGCTACTGCTATTACTACTGCTAAATTACTACCACTACTACTACTACAACTGTTACCACTACCACTGCTGCTGTTATTTTTGCTATGCTACTACTACTGTTTTGTACTGCAGCCTCAGTATCCACACTTTCCTGCCTCTTCAAGTAACGAGCCCATGAGAGGCTGGCACGGCTACGACAACACGTACAAGGACATGGATGGTATTTTCATCGCCCGCGGCCCATGTAAGTAAATAAATCATAGAATTCTTAATACAGCTGATTGTTTTATTGGCTATTACTGTTACTATTATTGTTGTTATTATTATTGTTATTATTGTTATTGTTATTGTTACTATTATTATTGTTATTTATTATTATTATGATTATTAGTGTTATTATTAGTGTTATTGTTATTATTATATTATTGTTATTATTATTATTGTTATTGTTATTGCTATTATTGTTACTATTATTATTCTAATGTTGTAGTCATTATTAATATTAATTATTATTATTGTTGTTATTGTTTTTGTTATTGTTATTATTATTACTACTACTAATACTACTACTATTACTATTTATCATTTTAATGTTGTAGTTATTGTTATTATTATTATTATTTTTGTTATTATTATTATTATTATTATTATTATTATTATTATTTATCATTTTAATGTTGTAGTTATTATTGTTATTGTTGTTGTTATTGTTATTATTTTCAGCTTTCAAAGAGAACCATGTGGCTCCTTCATTAGCGATTACACAGTTGTATCCTGTGATGTGTAACATTCTTAGAATTAAACCGTCTCCTAGCAACAGTTCCTGGAATGTAGTCTCTGCTTTGGTCACAATGGAAGTTTCTTGTTCTGGACATCTGGACCACACGTTTTTTCTGATAGTAACATCCATGTTTCTATTTATAATGTTTTAAAGATGCCAAGTCCTACAACTCACAAACAGAAAAACGAAACGAATGCTGGAAGAAAGTAGAGTATAACCATATTTTTGATGTTGATGTATATATTTAGGAAGTTAATAATAATAATAATAATATAAAAAATAATTAAAAACAATAATAATAAAAAATATATACACAAAAAGAATTAAGAAAATTGGAAAAGAAAAGGAACAACAACAACAACAAAAAAGATTAAAATAAAATGTATCTAAGAATATGTGTAATGTATGGAACATACAGTTTATCAAATAACAACAACTATACAAAAGAGTAAAACTAGAAATGAATAGTTATATCTGTTCTATTTGAATTGTTATGTGTATGCTGTTGGGGAAAAAAAGGTATTTGTGGGAGGGGGGTTGCAGCATATTTTTAATTATTTCTTTCTTCCATCTTTTGTTTTTCTTTCTGTAATTGTTTTGTACACATTGTAATAAATATTTAAAACAAACAAAACTTCGTAATTTCTCATTTTTATTATATCACATACGCTCATGTTAGTTTTATACAAAAATATTCTCTTACATGTTTGAAAGATTAATAGTTTAAAAAAGAGAAAAATATATTTGTTTTCAGAATGTTATTGCAATAAACTTAACATCATTATCATCATCATTTATATTTAAATGATTCTTTTCCTGCTATCTCGGTTTTTAATAAGTCCCATGATCCTGTTCGACAATTCTGAAATATGCTTCAATAAGACGAAACTATTTTTTCATTACTTCTGTAGTCCGTGTTTTTGCTCTTATCTTTTCTTCTGTTCAAAAACAATAAAAGCAGCCCCACTGCTATCACTCCCAGGAATAAAGCAGCACCAGAGATAACAACAGGAAGTATGATGTTGTTGCAGTCTGCGCCTGCGCAGTTGTGGTTTTCCGCAAACCGACCTTTGAAAATAAAATTTTCTGAAATAACATTATAATTCTCAAATAATAATAATAATAATAATAATAATAATAATAATAATAATAATAATAATTAATTATTTGATTAATTAATTAATAAAAATGCATTTAATAAATAAAATCATCATTGAACATTCATACACCTAATGTCTCTTTTTTGCATTCAATTTTTTATTTTTTTTTTATTTTACATTAATGTACGTGCGCACGCACCTGTGTACGTACGTATGCAATATTAAAAATAAATAAACACACAAAAATTAGTTATAATAAAAACAAAAAACAAGAAGAATAACCTTTATATTTATCGTGATCTCTAGGAAAAAACACGACATCTATCACACTGCTGTTCATCAAGATACCAGCTCCAGACACATCTCTTTTCTTTCTACTGGAACACGACTGGAAAAGAGCAGGGATATTCATTTAATACAGAAAATATAAACCATTACGTATACTTTCTTATACGTATACCAACAAACAGAGAAACAAATGGTCAAGCTAAATATTTGAAGAAGAAGAAGGAAAAAGTAATAATAAAGAATTGGTCTTTAACGGCGTCTAAAAGCAGGAATGGTAATGCCCATTGAATTTCCAAAGGAAGCTTAAAAAAAACAATGAGATGGACATAATAAATCTTTTTTGCAGATTGTCATTATAAAAACGTGTAATAAATGTTTTTTGATATACACACGTACATACATATATACATACTTACATACACTGAAATAAACATACATACACATACCTAAACTTACACATACACATATGTACACACACATACAGACAAATATATGTTTATACACACACACACACACATACTGACAGACAAACGCACACACGGATACACATTTATACAACATGACCATAACATTCAGGAGCCTTTCGAGACAAGTAAACACGCATAACGAAGAACATTACTACATTCTCCATATTAATCATGTTCAAACTGCGTTAAATTTCTCAAGTAAGATATTTACAGGGGCTACACAGCCTGCGGCGTCTCCACTCAAACAAGTTTTAAACGTAAAGGTGAGCTTCAGAGCAGGGCCGGAGTTAAAACGGAAGATGCGTAACGTCACTTCCACTACTTTCTTGTCAGTGCTTGGATGTCCTGGGTTTGTGGCCACCATAGCTTCCTTTCCAGCTACCCGACATCTGTTAGTAATAATAATAATAGCAGCAGCAGCACAAACAACAACAACAATAATAGATTTAGATACGTTATTAAAATAATTAAGAAAGCATACTGATTCAATGAAAAAACAGACACACACATACACACACACACACGTGCACATACGTTAACATAATAGATATTCACATTTAAAAAGAAAATAGTTACACGCATACACACATACTTATGCACGCATATAAACACAGACAGACACAGAAACAGAATAAAGAAATGAAGAGAAAATTAATTTCTTACCCATTTGAAATAAGAGTGTCAGCAGTTCCGCCTTGGTTGTCATCGGCAACCAGGCTATCCAATCGTATTTCTTCTAACTCTGTAATATATATATAAGGCTAGTAAGAGATGCACATAAAGGAAAAGTCAGTAAATAACGATACAAATAAAATGATATAAAATTCCTTTTAATTTCACCAGTAAGATAGCATTTTGCAATACATTATAAAAAACAAACATGTATATAAAATATCATACCTGAGCCTCCGGTGAAGGTGAAGGTCATTTGCTCGCCTATATTTATATTTTCCGTTGTTGGTGAAATGGATGATAGGATGACGTCGCCAAATTTTTTCTCCACTGCCGCTTGCCCCAAATAAGGCGTACTGTGTAACAGAACAATAGAAGGAGTAGTAGTAGTAGTCGTAGTAGCAGTAGTAGTAGTATCAGCAGCAGCAGTGTTAAATAGAGCGGTAGTAATTGTGGCATAAGTATCAGTAGTAGTAATGGTTGTAGTAGTAATAGTAGTAGTAGTAGTAGTAGTAGTAGTAGTAGTAGTAGTAGTAGTAATAGTAGTAGTAGTAGTAGTAGTAGTGAAAATAGTAATATGGCAGATATTATAACCAATTTTAGCTACACTTACACATCAAGAGCTGACGTCGTAGCTGTACCGTCGGCGACGTCCTTCGTACAGACAGCAGTGACAACGAAGTCAGCACTGGTCACTCTGTCGCTGAGGTCCTGAACCACGAATTTGCGACTAAACTTGTCTGTTGTCTGTGAAAGAGAGGACATAGCAATGAGTGGAACTGTTAGGTGATTAGCATCAACGACAACAACGGCACGTTAGTCAGTCTGTTAGGTGAACAGTTAAAGACGTAAACAGAAAGATGTTCAGACAGAAACACAACACAACAAGTGTGTAGATAAGTCAATTGTAGGTGTGACTTATCAAATATTTAACAGTATTCATCAAAGTAGTGTAAAACTGCTATATATGTGTATGTGTGTGTTTGTGTGTGTATCAAAGCATATGGTAAGTACTGTACATTAATAAAAGTGTAGAGTATGCTCTATGCATATATATCATAGTGTAATACAAATATTTTGTGTATATCAAAGCATCCGGTACTGATAAAAATATATTCCTTCAAATTAATCAAAATGTATTATAAGTGATTTATTTGAATGGATATTTACCAAAGATATCAAAGTTATGACTTTTTTTTTTTTAAAAATTTATAAAAGTGTACGGTACATAGTGTATGTATAACAAAGTTTAGTATATTGTGTATGTTTATAAAAGTCCATGGTACGTACTGAGGTGTCAGCCGAGTCACATGACACATCTGAAGAATGTGAAATACCAGACTTTGTCCAGTCTCCTGACGATTCTGTGAGGTCACATGATCCTTTCTTGTCCATCTGGTACACGGCAGATGGGGTGGAGTAGGGTGTGATAGACACGCCCATGTCTGTGTTAGTACAGGTTACAGTGTCTGGAATATAGCAACGTCATCTTTGTCATCATCATCATCATCATCATAATATAATGATGGACATGATCGTTATTTCAGTACTGGTCATCATCATCATCATTATCATCACTGTGATGATGATCATTATTTCATTCTTGGCGACCAACAACAACCATTCCAACAACGATCATCCTTACCATCATTATCATCATCATCATCATCCAAGATCTAACTTTATTCAACCCATACATTAATTAAAAGTTAAATCAGTCGACTACAGTTTTGTTTACTCAAGTTAAACTGGAGTTAGCGCATAAGACTGAAAAATATTTTAATCTACAGCGTTATTCTTCCTGGCCAAGTTTTCTTCTTGTCTTGTATATACATTAAATAACTTGTTGTTAAACATTAGCTAAAAGTCTGTATTAAACATCTCATTGTTGTTAAACATTAACTAAAGGTCTGTATTAAACATCTCTTGTTGTTAAACATTAACTAAAGGTCTATATTATACATATGTTGTTAAACATTAACTAAAAGTCTGTATTAAACACCTCTTGTTGTTAAACATTAACTAAAACTTTGTATTAAACACCTCTTGTTGTTAAACATTAACTAAAACACAGTAAGTGATGTATACTAGATGAGAGAGAGAAATCGTTTTACTTACATCGCTTTTCATTACACTGGGTTCCTTTGTATTCTGGCGGACAATAGCAGCTGACTGAACTGCCGTCGTTGTTGTTGCTGTCGTAGCATGTTGCTCCGTTCTGACACGTGGTACTTCCAGAGCAGTCGTTAGCGTCTTTGTCGGCTGTGAAGAAATTAAATCATAATTGTTATTAATGTGGTTCAGCCCATCTACTTCTATTATTTATTTATTTAATTATAATAATAATAAAAAAATAAATAAAAAAAAATAAAAAAAAATAATAATAATAAAATAATAAAATTCTCTGTCATATTCCTATATGTCGTTGGAAATAATTTCTTATTTTCTGTTTTAATTTAAAACGACATTCAATATTCATCATAATAATAAGAAGAAGAAGAAGAAAGAGAAGAAAAACAAGAAAACGGAAAAACAAAACACAAAAATTAAAAATGATATTCATAAATCAATCCTCTATTGAATAAACACATAGAAGAAAACATTTACAGCCTGTCATTGTCCTCTTTACATACTTTTCATAAAAAACAAAACAAAACAAAACAACTGAAACTACTGGAACACACATTGTTTATTATTCTGTGATATTCTAAAAATCAAGAAACAGAAACTGTTTACCTGTGTGAAGACCGCAGTCGTAACCTTCATAGTCCGTGCAGCCCGAACACTCACCGTCTGACCCGCACGTGCCCGAGTTTTGGCACGTGATGCTCTGTCGTCTGCAGTCATATGATGACGTCACTAGTAAATAATAACAATAATAATAACAACTATTACCACTATTATTGCAAAAACACAAAAGATTAAAAAATTATTAATTAAATTCAACATTTCATTCATCATCATCATTATTATTATTATTATTATTATTATACTGATATTATCATTATGAAAACAGAAATACTTTTCATCTAAGTAATAATGATATTAAACTGTATCATTTACGTGTAATGTTTAAATGTCACCGTACCTGCCGAAAATGAAAACGCTTGTATCATAAAAAGCGTGATCCGCCATTTTGGAATTGCACGTGCCATGATGATCTAAAAACTGTAAACATAAATGTTTCTAATATTAGTTATTTACTGATCCTCTTTGCTTGCTAGATCACGTTCTTATACTGATTTTATCATTATGAAAACAGGAATACTTTTCATCTAAGTAATAACACACACACGCACACACACACACACACACACACACACACACACACACACACACACACACACATATATATATATGGATATATATATTATCATATAGCCTCGAAAAGCCTATTAGGCATTTTATAATATTTAATATTTCAGTTGTATACATTTAACCGTGCATTAAACAGGTTTTAAATTCAATATTAAATAATGGATGTCTTACTTCCTTGTTTATATAGATATATATCTATATCTATATAAAACCAACATTCATAATAAACATGTGTTTTTATGTGCTTGTGTTTATTGGATATATTAGTCTTATATATATAATGAGAACGAGAGAAAGAAAGATTATGAGAACGATGTGTGAAAGAAAGATTATCGAACAATGTGTCTGTGTGTGTTGTATGTTGTGTGTGTGTTTGTGTTTGTCTGTGTATAATTGAATGTGTGAAAGGGAGAAAGACAGAAAATGTTTCACGAAAAAAAAAAATGTCAAAAAAAAAAAAAGAAAAAAAACCCAGAAACGTAAGGATAAGAAAAAACGTAGTAACCGTTGCTGAAATAAACGAAGCGAAGACGACGACGTGAACATCCTCATCACGAAGGCGATAAATATTTTCATATCCTTAAATTTAGCACATTTTACACATAAGAAAAAACAACTTGACAAACTCAACTCACCTGATTTCACTTTGAAACCTGTCGTGACCGACTGCTGATATATATATCTTACAAAAGATTTTAAAATCTGCAATAACCGCTCTACTCCATTACCATGTTTTTGATATGTGTCTGTATCCCTGCCATCATAATAATAATGTCCCCTGTTAAAATATTTGTTTGTATAAAAGACACGCATGGTCAGGTTTCTGTAGCATCCGTTTCTGTGTTCGGCGTCGATTTTGTATGTGTGTTCTCTCAAGCGTAACAGTAAGATTATTATTTTGCTTCTGGGATAAAAGTACCTCAAACGGCAGCCATTTTGAACCTGTTACACGCTGAGAAGTGAACATTGTGTTGAGACAGACTCAAACCTGCCCCGCCCTTTTTATTACAAACCATTTGTGTCGTTAGTTACATGAACTGCATAATATATGCATATAATTATATAGATTTTACATGATTTGCATAATATATGTATATGTGTTTATGTATGTATGTATGTGTGTACGTATGTATGTATGAATGAATGTATGTGTGTATGTATGTATGTATGAATGAACGTATGCATGTGTTTATGTATGTATGAATGAATGTATGCATATGTGTTTATGTATGTATGTATGTATGAATGAATGTATGCATATACGAATGAATGTATATATGTGTATATGTATGAATGTATGTATGTATTATGTAATATCGACGACTTACAGGAATACGTTAAGTTTCAAATTTTGGAAATAATTACAGTGAATTGTTTTTCCATAAGACTTAATGAAAACACATTATATTTAAAACGCCTCTGTCATAACTTCATAGTAAGTAAGCAAATAATATACATATATATATATATAATACATGTGTGTGTGTATATATATATATATATATATATATAACTTCGCCTGTTACAGAAGAAAAGAACAGGTAGAAGCAAGTCATGCTTCACTGAGAAATAACATAATTATGACTTCCCGCAGCGATTTGATCAAACATGGTAAGTTTAAACTTTTACTCACCCTTTCTAGGAAGATAAACAACGCTGACAGTTTGTCTCGTTTTTGATTATTTATTTATTTGTTCTCTCTCTCTCTCTCTCTCTCTCTCTCTCTCTCTCTCTCTCTCTCTCTCTCTCTCTCTCTCTCTCTCTCTCTCTCTCACTCCCATAATTCAACAAAAATATGAGGCGGATATTTTAACACATATACACTTACACGAAACAAGATTTTATAAACACGTGATTGAACAGATGCACACGCAGACGGTCCGCCTAAGCTGCGGTTCTAATAATAAATAAATAAATAAATAAATAAATAAATAATACAAATGTAACAGTAAATTAACAAAATATGATTACTGTAAAGTAAATAGTTTTCCTATGGAGACAAACAGACTGTCAGAATACTGTAGTCAGTATCATTTACCTGGGATTTAGCAGTTCTTACTTGTATCTATGGAAACGGTTTAAAGTTACGAACACGTATAGAGTAAAATTTCGTATTTTTATATAAATGTCGAGAATATCAGCGGTTTTTAGCACATCCATAGGGGACCTAAAATCAAGCATCTGTCATTAAAGCAGGCCGACGGATATTGAACAAATATCATTCAGCTTCGAGAGACTCTTTCCCACCGTAAAAGTCGGTGGTACGTGCTGTTATGTGAAAGTGAATTATTAACAGCTGTTGTTAATAATATTGTCCACATTCTTCATGAACTTTTGTTTTATTTCTGAGAGAGAGAGAGAGAGAGAGAGAGAGAGAGAGAGAGAGAGAGAGAGAGAGAGAGAGAGAGATATTTGATCTGTAACTGTAAAAATTTCAAACAACATTTAATATAAATAATCTTCTTTAATGATAATTTAAGAAGTAATAACAATTCTACCTGCATGCGCTTTTCCAAAATACGACTTAAAATTTACACGTATATCTTTGGAAGCGCACATTGGTGTAGTTTCCTGATATTAAAAAACAATATTGTTAATTTAAAGTGTCATACAAGAAATAATTAATATTGAAAATGACGTTATCAAAAATCGATTTAAAGAAATTATTCTGCAGTGTTATATATTACCGTTTCATAGAATATTAATTTACAGTTAATGATAACAACAACAACTACTACAACTACAACAACAACATCAATAATAATAAATTAACTAGTCGAATTTAACTGTAATGTGGTTGCGATCTTTGCGTAGTTAATTAAAAATTAAAAATTAACTTGATAATAAAATCCATTGTATCTACACAGCTATTTTTGTATTTCACTTCTTCTTCTTCTTTTTCTTTTTTCCTCCCTTTTTTCCAGATTTCTCTCCAGACTTTTTCCCGCCTGTTTTTTTCTTTCCCGCTGTTTCAGCTTTACGTTTGTTAGGACTGTTACTACGTCCTATCAGTGACGTATTTCCTTTATTTTTCTGATTCTCTGATTGGTTCTCTTGCGGCGGGCGAGCTACAAACTCCACCCTCTGACCTTGACATTTCATCTGCAGAGAATGAATTATTTTTTTAATAATAATAATAATAATAATAATAATAATAATAATAATAAAAATTTAAAAAAATAAAAATAAATAAATAAATAAAAATAGACATGCATCTGCTAGAGGTGTTTATTTAGTGTGTATGTGTGTGAATGAATGTGTAGGCGGGAGAGAAAACATCCAATCAGACATACGTGAAAATGTTGTTTGTTTGATTAGATTACCTGTTTACATTTTTTGCACTGTGTAGGTTCTCTCATTTCTCCAGTAAATTCCCCTCTCAGACATTCCTTACAGTATCTTGTACCACACCACTTACACTGGTACGTCTGAAATAAACAAATAAACAAACATAAATAAATAAATAAATAAAATAATCTTTTTACATTGCAAAGACGCATATATATTATACATTCATTATCTGTATATGTTTTTAGCTTTATTTTTATTTTCATTCCAGTTTTTGATATGCAAATCACGTGTTAGTAACAATGAAGTGACCGACCTTGAAAACAACAGAGCTCTCTATTGATAAAAATAAACATATCTTCCTATTTCCTATAGAAGGGAGATAATTCATTTGTTGTGGAAGGGTTCAACACCGGACGTCTTAATATCTTTTTAGTTTTTCTGCGATCTTAGAAACCAAAACGGATTTAATTATTTGAATTTGATTCATCGCACATTTAATAATAATAATAATAATAATAATAATAATAATAATAATAACAACAACAATAACTGCTGTACTAACACTAGTAAGAACAACAGTATATAAAAGTATGGTTAGTGTCAAAACCAGAATAATACGGTACGTACTTGAATATAATTTTATTATTTTGGTATAAAGTGTTATGAGTGCGTATACAGACTGAATATCGGAGAGGTCTTTAAAAGCTAACACAGTGATCGCGTCTCTTGATCGAATGACTCGACTAAACAATGCGACTAAACTCGTCACATACACAGTAACACACTCACCGTATTCGTCGTAGGACAACCCCAGCGACACATGGTTTAACAGACACCTGCTACAGCTGAATAAACACACGTCAAGTTTTCACGTCTGCCAAAAAAAATAACAAAATGCAAATCGCGTGAAAAAAAACGATGTACGTCGAAATCTAACACTAACCTATTGATCCAACATGGCGACAAGCTTCGTCTGTTGCCTAGCAGTGTCGATTGACAGGGACTGGTTTGTGAGGGAATGTTATCTCGGTGAAAGCTGTAAACTTATTGTGTGTTATAGACTGCTTCGCTTCGAAGCTTTAAATGCTTTCGCGTTGTTTCGGTATATTTCGTCCTATTCCGCTGGTTGATAGAAAACAATGTTTCGGAAATATCTACCCAGAAACGAAACAAAATGTCCTAAGAAGAATATATAAATCATAAAATTTTGAAAAAAAAGTTTTTAAATATGATTAATTTTCTGTTGTTCGTGGTGTATGCTGTTACAAAGATTATTATACAACAAATAATACAACAGGTACTTCCATTTTTGTCATAGCAGCAGTAACTATAGTTCTGGTTATGATGGTGATAGCATTAGTAGTAAAAGTAGTAGCATTGATAGTAGTAAAATAAGTAATAATATTTGTAATAGTAGTAAAGTAATAGTAGCAGTAGTAATACTAAAGGCAGTAGTAGTAGTGATAATACTAGTGAAAGAAGCAGTATTAATAGTAATTGTAATAGTTAAAGTCGTAGTAACAGTTGTAGTAATAGTAGTTGTAGTAGTAGTAGCAGCAGCAATACTCTTTTCTATGATACAAATAAAACAAACACTTTTAAGTATATACACTTCAGGCTATTTATTTGTACAAGCACAAATACATTTAAAAAAACCAACAAAAAAAAAACAACCCAAAAACATTCGCTGGGAATATACAACACATATTTACATTATTTTTTCCTGAACTTTATTATTACCTTCTACCTGATTTTATTATAAAGCTAAAAAGTTGTAAGAGTGACCGAAAGCAGTATTCTAAATGAAATTTTAAATATACACCTCGACAAATCATACGAGTAGAGAAATGGGAACCTGTACTTGAAATTACATGTAATAACCACATTGGATCAACATGGTCTTTGTGCGCATGTCTAGACTGCTGCAGTTTTCTCACCTCGTTCTCATTTGTTTGTTAATTAGTATTTAATTATGTTAATTCTTTAATAACGAAGTCTTTATTATATTGCTATTTCTCGTTCCAGTCAGGTCTCAAACATTAGCGTGACACAGGCTAATGGCATGTACTATCACGTTTGTAGGAAGGTTCATATAAAATATTACTTTCTGCTAATCGGAAATAATTTATATACATGAATATATATAGTTTACACGAGAGACTGATTAAAAAATATATATATATATATATATATATATATATCAGCCACAAAGAAAAGACAGCCAAACGTAGACATACAGATCAAAATAGAAGAAAAAAAAAAAATAATAATAATAATAATAATAATAACAATCATAATCATAATAATAAATGTTATCGTGCGCCTGAAAATTATCGTTTAAGTTCCTAAATACAGAACAAGGCTGAAGACAGTGAGAAGTGTTGATTTGTCCAGATGTCCAGCACTGGACTGTGGTAGTTGCAGAAACTCGGACACCTGGCTCCATGAACCGTTGTTAGGGGCGGGTTCGATGTCGAGAATTCTGCACATCACCTGATACAGCTGAACAATTTCTAATGAAGGAGCGACGTAGTTCTTCTTGAAAGCTGAAATAATAATAATAATAATAATAATAATAATAATAATAATAATAATAATAAAATAAATAAATAAATAGATTAAATAGCATTATCTACGGAAATACATGCAAAAACATTTAGATCGAGAAATTATTATATTTCCGTATTTGTAAGAATATGAGAGAGAGAGAGAGAGAGAGAGAGAGAGAGAGAGAGAGAGAGAGAGAGAGAGAGAGAGAGAGAGAGAGAGAGAGAGAGAGAGAGAGAGAGAGAGAGAGAGAGAGAGACACAGAGAGACAGAGAGAGACAGACAGAGAGAAAGAGAGAGAGAGAGAGAGAGAGAGAGAGACAGAGAGAGAGAGAGAGACACAGAGAGAGAGAGAGAGAGAGAGAGAGAGAGAGAGAGAGAGAGAGAGAGAGAGAGAGAGAGAGAGAGAGAGAGAGGAGAGAGAGAGAGAGAGAGAGAAGATTATATTTCTAAGAATTTTTATTTTACTCACATGGACCCGAAGCTATAAAAATGCCGGACATCTCCTTAATATCGTTGTCGTAACCATGCCAACCCTTCCAGGGTTTACCGTCATCTCTGGTTGGGAAACTGGGCTGAAATGGCTGCAAGTGAAAAGTTACAAATACGTGTAGTAGAAGCTTAGAAAGAAACAGTAAGAGTATTAACAAATAACAAAACAGAATGCAGCTGAATTGTATAGTAGAAGGAGTAATTGGAAATATAATCAGTAGTAGTAGTAGTCGTGGTAGTTGAATTGTAGTAGTGGTAGTATTGGTGTAATGTTAGTAGTACTAGTGGTGATAGTAGTGCTAGTAGTTGTAGTAGTAGTAGTAACAGTTGTGGTAAGTAGTAGTAGTGGTAGTAGTGGTGACAGTTGTAGTAGTAGTTGTAATACTGATGGTCGTTCTAATAGCAGCAACAGTGACGGTAAATGTAGTAGTAGTAACAGCAGTAGTTGAAATGACGTTAGAAATTGTAGAAGTAGTAGTAATAATAGTAGCAGTGGTAGTAGCAGTAGAATTAGAAGTAGTAGTAGGACTAGTAGTAGTTGTTGTTGTTGTAATGGAAGCCATTAGAAAACTAAAACAAAAACTACTTACTGTAACGATAAAATATCCCAGATCAGCCACTAGAGTAATTGGCGCCACCAAGCGGCCGTTTTTGTAGTGCCATCTGTGGGGAATTTCGTGTTTCAGATAAACTTTCATGTGAGGGTGAAAGTTCTTCAGCTTCTTGTACACCTGTTATGAGATAAAGATCGGGAAATCATTTATAATTCAGTTTTATCATCAAGTGTCAAATATGATCAGTTTAACACTGACGTACAAATATTACGTCACTACGTTGATCATAAAAAACGGTCTATTTAATATAATTAGTCACATAATTATATTGTATGTAGTACGTAGATTTTTTTTCTCAACAGTAATAAAACTTTGATGGATTTTTTCTTTTTCTAATGTGTCATGGATACTTTAAAATAAACATAGTGATGATGATGATGATGATGATGATAATAGCCAACATAATAACAACAGCAGCAACAATAAAATTAATTAATTAATTAATTAAGAAAGAAAGAAAGAAAGAAAGAAAGAAAATATACTATATATAAAATTGCCCAAAACAACAATGGCATAACTCTCTCTCTCTCTCTCTCTCTCTCTCTCTCTCTCTCTCTCTCTCTCTCTCTCTCTCTCTCTCTCTCTCTCTCTCTCTCTCTCTTTATCTCTCTGCCTACCATTGTGTGTATGTATAGTTGTGCATATTCGTACAAATACGCAGAGTATATAATTCCTTACATAAACCACTTAAATCTATTTTTTTTAATGCATTGGTCTGGAAGGAGAGCTGAAAATGTGAAATGTAAACTTCTTCTCCTGAACTTACCTGACGTACATACTTCTCACTTGTGAAGACTATGACGTGTGAACCGAGGTCCATAAATATACACTTCTCCTTCGCCGTGAACAACGAGCTAATGTTGATAATACCATGATCAGGAACGTTCGACACGTCAGCCATCCCGTGGTCTGACGTAATCATGACGTCAACTTTATCCCGGATATGACGTCGATCCATTTCGTCCAGCAGGTAAGCTATCGCGCCGTCGACTGATTTTAAGGTGTTGTTAATTTCCTTACTGAATGGTCCATTCATGTGACCTTTGGCATCGATATCTTCATAGTATATGGCTAAAATATTAAACAGGTGAAATCATTTACATAATGTAACCAGTGTTTTATTATCACCGTCATTATTAACATCGATGTCCTCTTTGAGCTAATGAGAAACAAAACAATCTTTAGTGAAAATATCGTCAGTTGTAAACGTATCAGATTTATTTATTCTTACCGGCTAAATCGGCGGATCCATTTTGAAACAGTTCTAATGATTGGTTAATAGCTGACCGGAACTGACGTAATGTTGGAATTCCTGCGTAGGGATCGCAGAAACGAGGCCGTAGTCCCCGAATTTCCGCATTACATCCGGGCCAGTAGAACATATAGGTGTTCTTTTTCTGAAATAGTGTAGAAAATAATGTACATCGGAAAGAGTTTTTTTTATAAGGAAAAGTATTATTATTAATTAGTAGTAGTTGTAGTAGTAGCGGTAGTTGTAGTAGTAGATAGTAGTAGTAGTAGTAGTAGTAGTTGTTGTTGTTGTAGTTGTATTTTAAACATTTTTGTTTGATGTTATTATCAGCATTAAAACCATTGTCATCATCAATTAATAACATCATTATTATTATTATTATTATTATTAAAGCATAAGGAAGGAAGGAAGGAAGGAAGGAAGGAAGGAAGGAAGGAAGGAAGGAAGAAAGTAAAAAACGAGAACTCGCCTGTCTTGTCGCTGTAACCCACACAGGGTCCCCGTCATTCCACCAATGAGAAACTTTATGTTCTTCGTTTCTACCAATCAAAAATGACTGGTTGCGCGTGACGTCATGCATGAAGTTTCCAATGAACCCATGTTCTTCGGGATAGAGACCTGATGAAAGTAGCGGGAATAAAATATGAATGTTTATCTTTCTCCGTGTATTAACTAGCGTAATTCACGATTTCGGCATTGTTGTTGTTGAAAAGAATCTTTAAGTGAAATCGTTATAAATAAATTTGCCTTTGGATGCCTAATATGATAAATGATGTGACTGGAAGATAAAAAGAAGAGAGAAAAGAGAGTAACAAGAAAAAAGAAAACAAGACAGACAGACAGACTGTTAAAATCATCTTGTAACACGAAACCAACAGCTGTGTATAGAACGACGTGCAGAAAAATCAGACACGACTCTACTCTACATTTAGTTATTCCATGTTAAACCAGTGACTGCAGGACGAATTCCAGTACAGGCGAAACTTATAATTGTAAATCTTAAAAGATATAATATATATATAATATCTATAATAAGATATTTAAAGAAAATAAACACAGATGTATAAAGACAGAGAAACTGAAATAGCCAGACTTTTATTACACGCTGATTAAACAGATATGTTTATTGACTTATGAAGATCTAGTACAGCTACCGGCGAATGTTGACGAATAAGTGAATTTTTAAATACACTGTGATGAAAACGAGTATCAAACTAAACACAGATGAATAAAGAAAAGAGTAAACTTGCAATAGCCAGACTCTATAACGCGGCGACTTAATACTAGCATACCAAATGTACTAGGATCGCATACAGCTACCAGTAAATGTTGGCAGAACAGTAAATTTTAAGTATTTCATTTGATGATAACAGCCTGTCAGTACAAACAAAGACAGAAGAACTCAAATGTAAAAGCTGGCGGTGCACTCGCCAGGCCGTTCATCTTCAAACTCAAATGTAACATGTTCGGATCCCGCTGTCGGCTAATTTTAGAGAAACAGAATCGGTAAACAGAATCTGTATGACACAGATCTGATAACACACGCTGACAAACAAGTCACAGATGTTGAGGAAAAAACTTACTGAAATAACAGAGTTTGTGACGTAAGAGCGATAAGCAGACGACATTTGGACCCGTAGGTGCAACGTTCGGAGCCCAGTATCAACAAATACTGAGGCAGAATTGAAAATATTATATTACTTAAACATCTGTACTGAAATTATCTCTATCTGTCTATGATAAAACCATCAAAACTATGGTATGTCAGAGAAACTAGAATCACTGTATTAGAATCACTGTATTACAAATGTAGTACTTGTATATTTTTCTATGATAAAACCATTATAAATATTGTATCTCAGACAATCTAGAATTATATCCCTGTATTAGAGTGCGGATAAATACTAGTAGTACTTTCATATCTATGATAAAACAATTAAAACTATGGTATGTCAGAGACATTAAGATCGCACTGGAATGCTCACAAACGCAACACTTATATATCAGTCTATGAAATGCATTATTCAATAACACAGACACACAAACTGAAGTACAGATGTACAGGCTGTACACAGTTAGAAGTATTACAATAATCAGCATTGTTGCGTGATAGTTTAACCATCAGCATTCAGCCGTTTAAGTGTCTCTGTGGAATGTATACCGTGTTGCAGAAACTGCTGAAAAGATGTAACTAATCTTCTAACAGACCAACTACAAACGTAGTCAAAATTCCAATGGTTGAAGTATATATTAGATCACTAGGATTTTTTGTTTCTTCACAAAAACTTTTACTTGTAACTCTACTTACCAGTCATGAGGGAGTAGTAATTAGGGTACGAATTTGTCGGATACGTTGGTACAAGACTCTCAGCTTTCGTACCTTCTCGAATGAATTTTTTGAACCCGTCGTCACGGAATCCGTCGTATTTAAAATAATCCCACCTGAATCCGTCCAGCAGAATAACAAGAAGTTTGCCGGACCCGTTGTTCACCGCGAACGTCTGCAGTAAACCAAAGAAGAAGAGAATTACTACGAGCGATATTTCCATCTTTCCTCTGCAGCTGCTGAACGCTGTTTGCAGGGTTTGTCTATGGGAAACTGAAGCAGTAATATACAAGGGGAAATTTTTTTTTTTTTTTTTTTTCCTGAGTTGCAGTGCGAAGTGAGCGTTTTTGTGTCAAGCTACTGACAGACGCAAAACATTTGCTAGTCTCTGTTTTTCTGCGGTTTCTATATGTTCATATATCCGACCGTTTAACGATTTTCATATCGTACTCTCTGCCAGCATACCTCACCCTCACCCTCACCCTCTCTCTCTGAGACACATTTTTTCTGTGTTACAATGATAATGTTTTACATAAAGCCGCAGAGTCGTTAAATAATTTTAAGGAACGATCCTGATAAAGCTGACAATTACTAAAGTAACTAAATCCATCCATCTGTCTGTCCATCCTGCCTTCCACCTGTCTATCTAGTTAACACTCACTTAATAACTTGATGAAACGGTTGTGATAAAACTGACAATTATTAAAATAAGTAATGTATACCTATCTGTCTGTCTGTCTGTCTATGTATGTCTATATATATATATCTATCTCTCTATATGTCTATCTGTATATCTGTCTATCTATTTGTCTATTTGTCAGTCAGACATACTGTGTGATTATATTTATTTGTCTATCAATCTGTCTGATTGTCTTCTCTTTATTTACATGTCCGTCTCTTTTTATTTATTTATTTATTTACTCAGTTAGTTAGTCAGTTAGCTGTTTCCTTTTGCATATTTATTTGGTTGTTTGCTTACATTTATATCCTCTTTACAATAACTATTTATTAAAAAAAAAAAAAAAAAAAAAATAATAATAATAATAATAATAATAATAATAATAATAATTATAATAATAATAATAATAATTATAATGTTATTTTGCTAAAAAAACACCCAAACAATATATATATATAAACTAACGTAGATTACTGCGCTGTTATAACTGTGTTTGTGAATGCACATGACGATAGACGGATACAGTTCATACACTTTTTATTTTTGAATATCTGTAATTTGCTGGTTTTAGGAATGTAAAAAAAAAAAAAAAAAAAAAAAAGAAGTAAAGAAAGAAAACTAATGAGGTCAATGTTAACAGCTGGAATGTAAAGAATTTTTTTTTTTTTTTTTTTAAAACATTAAGAAGAGATATTTAATGCTAACATAAATTATTATGACACAAGCAATCGAAAATAGCAAAAAACAAATTAATCAATTAACGACAAAAATGACAGTAATAATAATAATAATAATAATAATAATAATAATAATAATAGTAATAATAATAATAATAATAATAATAATAATAATAATAATAATAATAATAATAATAATACGATTAATAATAATAATAATAATAATAATAACAACAATAATAATAATAATAATAGTAATAATAATAATAATAATAATAACAATAATAATAATAATAATTCGATTAATAATAATAATAATAATAATTATAACAATAATAATAATATTAATAATAACAGCTAAAACACTAAAAATAAGAAACAGCTCTAGTCAGTGATGTTAACAACTAACGTACGTTTTTTGGAACGTGACGCCATACCTCTTGTTGTCATGGTTTCATTAACCATGACAACCATCTGAAAGTAGCCACTGTCACGTGCGCCATGTGAGGATCAAAGAACGCGTAACCAGAATCTGAGACCCTTTCAAGAAAGAATCTGTGTCAGTGACAGTTACAAGCCTGTGTAAGACTCAGACATGTAGCACAGAGCTAGAGATAACAGCGTAGAGACATCGAGAATTGAGGTACAGTAAAAAAAACCAATATATATATATATATAGTGACTTATAGGAGATAATGACGTAGTGTATAGACAAGTGACATACAGTATATATGTATCGTCATATAGTATAAAGGTAGTGAGGTATATATATATATATATATATATATATATATATATATATATATATATATACATATAATATACTTGTGTTATGGTATATAGGTAGTTACAGAGGATCTCATATTCTGGAGAGGTCACGCTAGAGCGACCAGTTTTTCAGTGCTGAGTACAAATTCTGACATATTTTGAAGCGATGCAGTTTTGAAGTTCTACAATTCAAAAACACAGCGACAAACACGACACAGTGATTAAAAATAAGCTTAAATTTTTCCGCGATTAATTGTTTAATTAAAAGTTTAAAAGAATCTCGAATTTTCTAGATCTCCGCCATAGATTGTCAAGACTGCTGTTGGATTTTCTTCAAGGTCATTCTTACAACCTCGAGATGAATATCTAACTGCTTATAAAAATTTCGAATACATTTTTTTAAACATCTCTACAATATTGTCAGCTTTTTGATTTTGTATAATAATTTGCATTTCGCTTTTATTTTATTTATTTTTTTAATTGTACCTTACTTTTAATTTGCCGTTTTTTATACGTTACAGCTCATGCCAGTGAAAACGTTTAAGATAAAAAATGCTGAATGTCTTATTAAATAAAATGTTTCTTTTTTTCTTTCTTTTATTCTGCTGGAGTGTTGTTAAACATTATTCCACTGCTAAGAATTAAGAAACATTTCTTATTAGTTTTGCGAAATAAAGAAACGTTCAGAAACAGATAATGTGCAGAGGTTTCACCTGAGGTTAGGATAAAAGTTGTTTTCTTCTTCTCGTTAATTCTCGCTTTCTCTCGCGTTACTTTTCTAGTGTATTTGTTTGAAAAGAAAATTTAATCAAAACCTAAGATCACAATTTAAGAAAATAAAAACAAAAATGAAGCCGTATACAGATTAATACTTTTAATGAGGTGATTCAAAATTCCATCTAGTAACGTATAATAATAAAAACAATTTTTTTATTGTTTAAATATTAAAGATATAAACAAGAAAAAAAACCCCATATAATCTACATATCACATCATTCAGCATTCTGTTGTTATATATAAATTAATATATTAGATAATGAAATATAACACAAAACCACGAGAATTAATATATGTGTGAGTATTTCACAAAGAAAATCATTGTTTCAAAAATCATCTTAATAAACATTCATTTCTCACACAGAAAATAAAGTAATTAGACTTAAATAAATACACTATACGAAACCATACGAAATAAATCGCTTGATCTTCTTTTTTCTTCTTTTTTTTCTTTCTCGTTTTATTGAATTTTGTTAATTTTGGGTAGATGGTACATAATGTAACATTTTGATTGAAAAATATGAAATTTTCAAGTAGTGAATATACTGGCAAGGCGCGATAAACACAAAATTCCATTCTTATGGAGGCGTTTAATATAAGATAATATAATATAATATAATATAATATAATATAATATAATATTACAATTCACCTCACTCCATTTCAAAATTGACAGTGGCTAAATAAAATTATTTAATAATAATAATAATAATAATAATAATAATAATAATAGATAATAAATTTTAAATATTTCAGAAATATTTTTAGCTCTGGAGAAGAAAAAAACACGGCTTTACCTACTTTTGTAAATAATTACAGTATAATACATATATCATATACAGAATATATTACATTTATTTAATATAATACATATAAAATATACAGAATATATTACATTTATTTCCATAATACGTACATAGGTGCATTTATAAATAATTACATAAGGGAGGTTACTCTGACAATTTATTCAGAATAGTATCCCTAACTCGATAGCGTTTCTTGTTTATTATTTACGAACATAAGCAGAACCTGTCACGAACGTTAACGGAAATTAACGAAGCGAGTGCATTTTTCAGTACTTGTTCTCGATACTGCTGAAATAGTATTAAAGTAACAAAACGTGATGTGTTTTTGTGTGTTTGTGTGTGTGCATACGAGAGAGAAAGAGAGAGAGAGAGAGAGAGAGAGAGAGAGAGAGAGAGAGAGAGAGAGAGAGAGAGAGAGAGAGAGAGAGAGAAAGCGATATCTAAAATAGAAAATAACACTATAAGTTTACATTATTACAACAACAAATAATAATAGTAAAATATTTCAGTAAATTATAATTTTTTTTAATATATCCCTCTGACATTTATGATACGTTCATATTTTTGGTCTACTAAGCTAAAATATTCGTTTTACTAAAATATTCGTTTTACTAATAGATTCGTTAAAATATTCGTTTTACTGTTACAACAGTTACTGAGTCACACACAAGTTTCTATTTCTGTCGTTAACGAGGGGTAGGTAAGCTGGTTGTCAACAAACACGCTGCATTTTTGTAACGGCAACTTCGTGTTCACGTCGTCCGCGTTTTTACAGTCGTGTGTCTGCTCTGTGCATGTCATGTTCGTTCTGTTTTCATTTCGTGCTTGTGGAAACCGAGACTTTTTCTGGGCTGTTGCAAATTCTGGATTGTCCAGATTTGGCGTCTTAATTACAGCATTAGTATTTCCCGCGTGCAACGCAGTAATACCAGTGTGACGTAATGCTGGAAACTGTATATCACTGTCTTGCTGTTTCGACGTCATAACAGCTGCATGTCGCGGAGTTATCACTGACGTGTCCGGCTCCTTTTGGCATGACGTCACAACAGTCGGGTGCCATGGTGATGACGTCAAAGTGTCTCGGTCATTTTGGTATGACGTCGTAACAGTCGGAGGATGCCGTAATGTTGAAACTAATTTGTCTATTTCGTCATGGACTGACGTCACAAAATCAGAATTCTGCAGTGGTGAACCTAACGTGTGTGATACATTCGACCCAGGAACGTCTGAGTATTCCCCGCCCACTTCAACCACACCCAGCTGTTCGTTGTTTACGTCCAAAGCAAACCATTTGTCTTTGCTCTGCTCTGGCTGTACTGTTTGGTTTGTGTTTGAGTTTTCTGTGTTGTACCCTGAATCTACCCTGTCAGTCCGAGATACACTTGACCTAGAACTGTCTATGACAGATACATCGTCAGATCTAGAACTGTCTATGAAAGATACATTTGACTTTGGACTATTAGTGAGAGATTCATCTGACCTAGCACTGTCTGTCAGAAAGGAATTTAACGCAGCACACTCCACATCCGAACCCTTGCACTCTAAACTGCATCTACGTCTACCTGAGTCTAACAAATTTGATTCTATACTGTAAACGTCTTTATCCATCAAAAATTTCAGTTCAGATTTTGGCCAAACCAGGTCATTATTATCTGCTGGACTTTCAATCTTCCCAGCAGTACCGTTTATATAAAGTCCCGGCTTTAAGTCCACGTTGCCAGGCTCCAGCATTCCAGATGACTCCGATGTCGTTTCGGTGTCGACGTACGTGGTCGTGTTGACGTTGCCAGGAATTGCCCACGGCTGGGGCAAGCCGCTGCCGAAGAGAAGAAAGACGAAAGCTCCCAAGAATTCTATAGCAGTGACGCTGTAAAATACTACAGTCCACTCTTCCCGTGTTCCCTGCAAGCAACACAAAGAGATTTCTGTTTTTAATCAGTGACATACAATGCATGGAAAGAAGTACAATATTTAATAAAACAATAAAACATACACATTCCATCACACTCTCTCTCTCTCTCTCTCTCTCTCTCTCTCTCTCTCTCTCTCTCTCTCTCTCTCTCTCTCTCTCTCTCTCTCTCTCTCTCTCTCATCCCCTATCTACATCTCTTTTTCTCTCTCTCTAGTCTTTTCTAGTAACATGTTTTTACAAAATCACGTTTAAGAGCTATTTTTTTTTATATAAGAAATTGTTAGCATATCGTTAATCAAAAATTAATTATCATTTTTTGTTTGTTCGAACGACTTCGACAACAACAACGGCAGCAACAAAGCAGTACCCTTTTTGTTAACAGAGCAACGACGTAAGGGGCGATAATTCCCGGAACGGTTGCCATGGTGTTGGATACTCCGGCAAGAGTGCCGGCGTGGACGACAGCAATGTCGGAGAAGTTGGTGATGTGGCCGCTGAAACAGAAGCCGAATGACGCCACAGCGCCACACAGCAGAGCGACACCTAGCGCCTGTTGACTGGAGTCGAGTTGGGCCAGAGCAAGCATGAACAGACCGGGTAGCGTCATTCCTGCAAATCAACGTCATAGACTTTAAATACAACGATATGACGTCATTATTATTGCTGCTATTATTGTTGTTATTTATTATTATTATTATTATTATTATTATTATTATTAATTATCATTATCATTACTACTACTACTACTACTATGATACTACTTCTAATAGTACTACTACTGTAATTATTATTATTATTACTGTATAAAACATTTATATACACTCGCACACGGCAGACATTTCAGAAACGTTAGAAAGTTCTGAAAACAAACAGTAACAAAGAATCAAAAGATATTCTGTGACTGTATTTACAATAAAAATAAATAAAATTTACCGATGGTGTTCATCAGTTTCCTGGCACTCGCCACACTCAGGAATTTTCTGCTTATAAGCAAGTCAGAGAAGGTGCTGGCCACGTTTATCATGATAAAGAGACCTACGTAGGGCAACATGGAATAAAAACCATTCTGAAATAAACACGAACATTTTTGTCAGTTAACACGATTATGTATATATAACAGATATTAAATAATAATAATTTATGCAGCATGATCTACCACAGAATGTAATTTAATTTCATGACCTTCTCATTAGCAGTAAAAAAATTTTACATCTGAAATGATTTTGGAAGTCTAGATATCAACGCCATTACGTGTTGGGAGCTATCTTCTTTGTAAGATCATTATCATGGACGTATATATCTTTACCGATAATAAAGTTTTCGACCACTCACTGCACTAATATCAAAATCCATGACTTCCTTCATGTACGTGGGTATCTGTGTAAGCATCATGTAGTTGAAGAAATTTGCAGTGAAGTGTACAAACATCAGAGCAACACAAGGTCGTGACGTCAGCAGCTGTAACCACGGCGTCGTTTGACTCTGCAGCAGTAATAGAACAGAGGCACGTGTAGTGAAAAAGCAATAAAATAAAGTAATAAAATCAAGAGAGAGAGAGAGAGAGAGAGAGAGAGAGAGAGAGAGAGAGAGAGAGAGAGAGAGAGAGAGAGAGAGAGAGAGAGAGAGAGAATAGATTCGCCTAATGCAAGGTAATAACCAAATGTCACGTGATACCTTTCGTGACGTTGCTCTCGAGCTCAGCACAAATTCAAGATATTTTTTTTCTTTTTCGGTGATTCCAGGAACATTCTTTGGCGTGTCTCGCACCAGCAGAATCCATGCAATCAACCAGAGTAAACCAGCTGCGCCTTTGTAACAGAAAAATAACAGTTACTGAAAACACACACACACTGTCTATATCTATCTATATGTATGTGTCTGGGTGTGTGTCTGTGTGTGTGTGTGTGTGTGTGTGTGTGTGTGTGTGTGTGTGTGTGTGTGTGTGTGTTACGTTTATTCATTTCATTTCTTGAGATGAAGGAACGATAAATTAAGAGTTTCTTTATTAGTTTGTTTTTTGTTTCGGTTATGTTAAATACGGCAGACGTACCTGTGACGTAGAAGATTGAGGGCCACCCTCCGTCAGGTCCGTACTTGCACAGAACGCCCCCTATCGGAAACGAGACGGCACTCCCTACTTCACCTCCTGCCAAACAGTCATATTATTACCATCATACATCTTAAAAATCTGTTATTATCATTATTGTTATCATTGTTGTTGTTATTGTTGTTGTTGTTGTTGTTGTTATTATTATTATTGTTACTGTTGTTATTATTATTATTATTATTATTATTATTATTATTATTATTGGTGGTGTTGTTTTTGTTAGTTATTACTACTACTGCTACTAGTACAACTACTACTACTACTACTACTACTAGTATCACTATTGTTATTACTTTGTTAGTGGTTGTAATAGTTGCAGCTATAGCAGAAGCGATAGCAGTTTAACTACTGTACTTTTAGAACTGCTGTTATTTATTTATTTACTTATTTTTACTTATTTTTATTTATTTATTTATTTATTTATTTATTTATTTATTTTATTTTATTTTATTTTATTTTATTTTATTTATTACTTATATTATTTATTGTAATATTTTGGTTTTATTTTTTATTTTCTCTTTTAATTACCTGCTAAGGTGATTCCGAGCATGCGCATCCACTCATCAGGGGGAGACCACTTCGCCCAGAAAATAGGTATAGACGGAAAGACAACAGACTGGAAAACACGTTTTGTTACTGACATTAATACACCAAGCATCTGCAGGTTCGTATTACACTAATTACAAGAAAGGGGAAACACTCACTAATTCTACTAGTTTATCATCGATTAGAGGTAAAGAAGGTCTTGTATGTACCTTCCCTTAGACAGGAAAACGGATAAGGCAGCCTATGATAGATCAGTTGTTGGGTATTGAACGAAGGACAGTAAGTATGGCAGGATGATCAAACGATCATTGTACGCCAGCACTGAATGCTGAGTGCTATTTCGTTATTTAACGAAAATGTCAAATGCTTCATTTTGTTCTAAAAAAAACTTATCACATGTGTGAATGTAGTATTATGTTTGAGACAGTATAAATAATTTTATGTGTGTGTGTGTGTGTGTGTGTGTGTGTGTGTGTGTGTGTGTGTTTGTGTGTGTGTTTGTGTGTGTGTGTGTAATGCCCTCCTTTTTTTTAATTTCATTGAATTTTTGAGTTTTGGTATTATTGTTGTTGTTGCTGCTGCTGTCGTCGTCGTTGTTGTTATTATGCCTATTATTACTGTTATTTTTTGTTATTATTATTATTATTATTATTTTATTAACAATTTTTTTCTTGTTGCTTGTTTACTTTTGTTTTACTTTTTTGTTTCAGTGTTACAGTTGAACATTTATCGGAGAAATATATGACCTACAAAATAACCATGGTAACCAAAATTCACCTAGCTCATACAATTTTAACTGATCAATACACGTGCATGTGAGTCACTTTGTAGAACTCTCTACTAAACAAACAAACAAACAAACAACTAAGCAAATAAACAAATAAACATATAAATGAAAGAATGAGTGAATAAGTAAGTAAGTAAATAAAACTTTAAGAAGAAAACTAATGTAGTTGCTGCACATGTTAAATAAATATCAGTTAAAACAGGAAATTATTTCTACGTATTTGATACGACTCTCAATATACGTGTCTGTCTGTCTGTCTATCTGTCTGTCTGTCTAGTATGTATTTATGTATGTATGTCTGACTGAGTGTCTGTCTGTCTGTCTAGTATGTATGTATATTTGTATGTCTGACTGACTGACTGTCTGTCTGTGTGTCTGTTCACACACACTGTTACTTACGGACGCCGCTCCGAGGATGATACGAACAGTCAGCAGAAAGTAAGGACTTGCTCGTGCAGCTAGTGGCGAGGCGAGGGTTCCCAGAATAACGGGCGTCATGGCCACGCCTATGATCAGTTTAGTCCCATATCTCTCACACAGCCAGCCCCCGGGGATCTGCAGCAGGATGTACCCCCAGTACGCGCCTCCTAGAATAATTCCTTGTAGCTGTTTGTCCCAGAAGAATTCTCCAGCCAGGAAAACAAAAAACACAAAAATAAAATCGAATTTATTTATTTATGATTAAAAAAATAATAATAATAATAATAATAATAATAATAATAATAATAATAATAATATAATTAATAAGGTATTAAAGAAAAATGGGTGAATACCTCGTTTGAGCAGTTCTGTGCAGTGACGTCATTCGATTGATACGTAATAAGCTCAGATACGTCATGACTCGCGGAAGCTGTCGTTGACTCGCGCTGGGATGTTGAAAGGTGGCTGACGATTGGCTGCAGAATCGACGTGTTCGATGCGTTGTGGATGACCGCTGGCGAGATGTCAAAGCGAGGCCGCTTGACCATGCAGACGATAGCAATTCCTAAATTGACGCGCAGCAGATTGTGGAAGAAGACGGCAGACGACATCATGAACAACATGAGGTATCGCTTCGACTTCCACCATCGCACTGAAACGAGCAAGTGTTCATGTTAAAACCATCCGAGCGTTTTATTTTCACTTCTTTTCTTTTGTAATGTTTGTTTAGGCTTTCCTTTTCTTTTCTGTTTATATTTTATTTTACTTTTTTATTATTATTATTCTTATAATCTTTTCTCACTTTTCTTTTTTTTTTTTTTTTTTTTTTTTTTTCTTTTCTTTTTTTTTTTTTTTTTTTTTTTTTTTAATTTGATTGATTTTGTTTTTAACATTTTTAATCTTTTCTTTTATGGGTATTGTTGTTTTTTTTTTTTCTTTTTCCTTTTTTTTTCTTTTTCTTTCTTTCTTTCTTTCTTTATTTTTTTCAAGCAATTCCAGGAAATGATGACGCAATAAACTCACAAAAGATGATTATAAAAATGAAAACTAATACTATTATCAAGCTATGCTTTGAACATCACCATTCATTCAGGGTTAGTGCGGGTGTTACAATAATGAACATACCGGTAACAATTTCAGATGTCGATTGTCAGTCAACGCTCCTGTATAAAAATATTAAAAGTGAAGCTTTTATTCGTAGAATTAAAAAGCGACTGTTACGTATTCTTTTAAGCTTGCAGAACATTTAGGTACTATTATTATTATTATTATTATTATTATTATTATTATTATTATTATTATTATTACTCTGTTTATTTATTTATTTTATTTTATTTTATTTTTATTGTTTTATATAGTAATGTTGTTTTTTTATTTTTATTATTATTTCTTGTTATTGTTATTACTATTGTTTTTGTATTGTTGTTGTTATCGTTATTATTATTATCATCATCATCATTATTGCTAGTATTATCATCAACATCATCATCTTTATTATTAATTTTTTTATCATGAAAAATCACCATTATTTATTTATTTATTATAAAATTGTTCGTTTATTTTATTTTACGACTCTCAGTCTCAAAGAAGTGTTACTCTTATCTCAGAAACTAGATCAACTGTTATGAAACAAACATAATACTAACACATATACGACTAATATTCCATATGCGTTTACATTAGAAAGCGAAAAAAAAAAAAATAATAATAATAATAAAATAAATAAACTAAACCGCGATGGATGAACCAAATCAATATCCTACATATATATACACATATATATATGTCTTACACAGTTTTGAAACATACCTAAAATAAACACACAACAGTCTGCTTCAAAATAAATGAATGAATATCTTTATCCATTCATTTTTACTTTCTTTCATTCATTCAGACCCAGTTTAATCCATCTTTCAGTTGTTGTTGTTCTTTTTCTTTTTTTTTTTTTTCACAACCTTCTGTTTAATGATGTATTCAGTTATATCGCGCTCCATGCATCATACCTTGTCCTCTTTAGACTTAGAAAATATTTAAAAGAATAAAGAAAATATGCGGGTTTGTGGTGTTTATCACTCACCATCAATGTTCCAGTTTGCTTCATCTCTAATAATTTTCTTGCTTGAAGACGCCATCGGTCGGTCACTATAAATCAAGAATAATAACTGCTCCCTTAAGACGAGAGCGTTAGTAAAAGCAGCTCCCTTAAAATAGGAAAACGTTGGTAATAACTGCTCCCTTAAAAAAAAAAATAACGTTGGTAAAAGCTGCACCCTTGGGTCAGCAGAGCGAGAATAATTGCAGCACCCTTAAAATAAACTGCTGAAAAAAAATAACACTGAAACAGAAAAACACGTTCCTTGAAACTGAAAGAAAAACTTTGGCTTCAAAGGTTACGTTTGTTTTGAAAGGATAGAATAACTGTACTGAGTACAAGGTCCGTTCTGACTGCAGAATCTTGTGAAGGTATGTCCATCAATCTAGGTGAAACAGTTAACATAGAGAGAGTTGTGTTTGATAAAGGACGGGTTTTATACTTCAGTAAGTCGCTTTATGATTTGGCATAGGCTATTTGGTATAGTGATAGGTATACATGTCTCTGTGTCATTTGTGTGTGTGTGTGTCTGCTTGTCGTTAGGTGTGTTTGTTTGTGGGTGAGTGTGTCTGTGTGGCAAGTAAGTTTATTAATGTATCGTGGTCAGAATGCCGTAGGACTCCTGTGACTGGAACTTTTGTCTGACTCCACTGACTTTCTTATGACATATATTTTACGTTTTTGTTTTAATAACCTGTGCTGTTAAACTTTTTGTTCAATTGTTGTTCTTGTTAACCTACCACCATCCACTCCAAAATTATACAACATAACATTTCAGATAGACAGATGGACAGACAGAGAAAGAAATTTGTTTAATGTGTCGTTTTTCTTTTTGTGTTTTCTGTAAATAACTTAAAGAAATTTGCACAGAAAACCTGTAATGTAAGGCGTATTCTGTACTGGTATTCTGTACTGGTATTCTGAACTCACTAGGTAAATGAGTCGGGAACTGTACTCACAATATTATAATCATCACTAATTTTATTTATGTTGACCAATTGAAAAGTGAGCAGTGTGTTTATGCTACATATATCATTATTTCATAATAAATTGTATTACCATATGAAACAAAATTTCGTTTATGAAAATACCATTTATAGGCGTCTCAGCTACATTCAAGAACGGATGGGAGAGAGTTAAGTATGTCTCAACGATTTTATTTTAGTCATTTAATTTATTTATTGTTATTATTTTGTTAAGTGGAGCGAATACTTTAATTTTGTCTTTGTAATCAAACTGCTACGTGATCTGTCGATACTACACTCGTTATTTATTCACATTCCCTTTCTGTGCGATCGATAGGAATACTAAGCGAAAATAATTATGTCTCTCTCTCACACACACACACACACACACACAAAAACACAAACAAACACACACACACACACACACACACACACAAACACAAACAACACACACACAAACAACACACACACACAAACACAACACAGAGAGCGAGAAAGAGAGACATTACACATAGACATTACACATATATACACACATATGCATTCATACAAACAAATGTATACATACATATCTACACACACATACATACACACACATACACACACATACACACAAACACACATACATACAAACATACATACATACGTACACAAACACACATACACATACGTATACATACACACATAGATATACACATACGTACGCACACACGTACATACAAACACACATACATACGTACACACATACATATACACATACGTTCACATACGTATATACAAACACATATACATACGTACACACATAAATCACACATACGTAAACACATACGTACACACATACACAGACAGACGGCTGTGAAAAGACGGAGACATTGCTGTTTGACTGAGAAGATATTGATTGGGTTTGTTTCACTTGAAAGTTACACCAGCTCGCTAAACAACCGCAGCTGGCTTCACGTTCGTCTGAACCTCGAGTTTCGTGTTCTATTGACCGATTCACGACTTAGAACAGTTTACATGCAAGCTACGACCCGCAAAGACACCTGGCAGATAATTAAGATAATAAATATCTATCTGATTCAAGTTTAAATTCATTTTTTCTTCAAAACTATTCACCATTAATAAGGATGAAAATAGTATATATGCAACTTCAGCGCGCACTCAGATACACACAGATACGTATATATATGAGCACACTATAAAAAACCTCAACAGATATAAACATAAAAAAGAACCTCATATGTACATACAAATTCACATACTGACAAAAAAGGCACTTTAATAATAATAATAATAATAATAATAATAATAATAATAATAATAAAAAACAGTAACAAAATAAAAAATAAAAAAATATATTAAAAAACCACATATATACACATATCTAAAAACACAAACAATTTACAAATACACACACACACACACACACACAATGAAAAAAAAAGGATCTATAATAGAACTGCTGTGTCATTCACTAAGTTTTTATCCCGCATTTCAACATCATGATTATGACTCGTGTAATGAAATTACCTTAATAATGACAGCAATATTATTAACAGTAACAACAACAACAAAAACAACAGTAATAATAATAATAATAGTAATAGTAATAATACTAATACTAATACTAATACTAATACTAATAATAATAACAATAATAATAATAATAATGAATTATATATTTTTTTGAAAAAGTAAAAAACAACAACATCACTGTGTTATAATTTGACCTCTGACGTATCAGAGTGACCCGTGACAGGAAACATCAACGTAACAGACAGACAGAACCATCATTTGTTATTTATAATGCAGTTGTCTTCCCTACATGAACAGGTGTGGGTTTTTTTTTTTATTATTCACGTTTCGGTGCAGACATTTCAAACAATGGCTTCATTAATTATATTAGCATTTGCCAGTAATATGTTTAGCAGAGGTATGTCCTGCAGACTGACAGACAGACAGACAGACAGACAAGCAGAGAAACAATGTAAAACTGTAGTGAGTAAAGTAATGATTGAAAAGATTTTAGAATGACAGACACACAACTGAAAGAGTGAGGAGAAAAAGATACAGAGAGAGAGAGAGAGAGAGAGAGAGAGAGAGAGAGAGAGAGAGAGAGAGAGAGAGATTAACATAATAAGTAAAAAAGAACAGAGATGAACAACCGAAGCAAATTATTTATAATAGATTAGTTTTGTTTGTTGTAGCATAAAATATAAGACACTTTAACAAAAGGACAGTTACCGAAATGAAATTATCTTTCCGACAGAACTGATTTAATTCATTTGACAACTGCTTTCACCAACATAACAAAGATTTTATTTATTCTGAGTGAACAACACATGTTCATGATAACTGTGAAAACATATGATATACATTAATCAATATGTGCACCTGTTACATAAGTATATTTTATACAAAGACATAAATAATTTATATATATATATATATATATATATAATGACCTGCATTAGTCTTTCTATAAAAGGAAATTTAATAATACTTACAAAAGATTCTGCTCGCGCGGTTTCAAATAAGAAAAAGAACGGTGGTCGTCAGTTTAAATGCGGTGAAATGACAGATCACACAATCACGGCACATATATTTTCTCAGTGCAGTATTTTTGATCAGCAGGTTATCTTAAGACTCGTTTATCAGCGTTCGAGAAAACTGGCACAGAACAAAAAAGAAAAGTACACTCTGTTCGTGAAACGTCATCAGTCTGGGTCCGTTTGCTTTCAATCAATAAAAACCGCTTTGGAACCTGTAGGTACCGGTTTCGCCTCTTAAAACCGGATCGAAGCAGAACGGCTCGTATAGTCAGAAAAAGAAGTTCGGGACTGATTCGCGCTGTTATGTACAGTACTAGTTATAGGAAAATCGTCAGTGACAGACTGATTAGATAAACAAATTATGTCGCTCTGTATCATCTCCTCAAGTAGAAAATGGCCACTGGTTACAAAAATGTAGTGGTTGCTAGGCAACATTTTTAATGATTTTGTTGTTTATCACGAAAAAGAGAAAGCTGCTTTTCAATCTCAGGGAAGAATTTGATTATTTTACTTATTTTTAATTATAAGCGTGCGTGTATGTTTTTATGTTTGAATGTATATATCATGTATATGTGTGTGTGAATGTATGTATATGAATATATGTACACACACACAGACATACATACACAAGCAAAATCTGATTTTCAGCTTTGGTTAGTTTTATTTAAACTTTGCCTCACCAAAACGATTTTGTTTACAAAGTTTAGCTTGAATGTCATCAATATGCAAGTTGTTGTCTCTGTACTGATAATAGACCAGTCACAGTATGTTTCAAGTTTTAAATTTACGATTGCTATTGTTTACGTTACGTATTCTCGAATGTACTGTAATTCCTAACTTACAGAGACTGTGAACTAAAGTCTCTTTTTGTAACAGCTGTCAATCACGATATGATTTGTAATCGTATTGTTGTCGACTATAACGATTTAAACGGCTGCAGTGGTTTTGTTTAATGAGATGTATCAAAAGTGAACACATTTACATACGTATTCATTTCTCAAGCGGAGAGGTCTGTAGTGCTGTTATGCAAATAAACGAAGCAAAACGAATTAATGATAGCGTCCGGCCAAATCCGGAATTCCTATTTCAGATCAGTTTAATTACGTTAGCAAAAAAACTTTCACTGTTCTCAATTTGTTCCTCGTTACTCTTAGACATTCACCTTTTTTTCACTGAATAAATCGTGCGTACGAATATACGTATATATGCATGGATGCACATAGGCATTCCTGCATGCATGTTTGATTGCATGTACGTATGTACGTATTTAATTCTTATTTAATCAATTAAATACACTCGTAACTGAATCATTAGCATGGACACTGTGTGTAAAACTATATGGAATTCTCTTATATAAGTATGTTTAATATGATGGTTACATGAGCAGGTGAAGTACTCAGTATTGTGTACTACTCTGTGTGTCGTGTGTTTTCTTCCTACTGAACTGTACATGATACGTGCTGACGTCACTGAGACGTTGTTGATACCATGGTTACAGAGACAGAGGGAGACGCCAGAAATTAACAGCCACTTGTCAGCCATTCCTTTAATAAAACGACTTATTTATAGATATATGTACATTTATACATATACACACGTACACACATACACACGTATATACTCATACATGCACACACACATATACATATATACATACATGTTTATATATATATATATATTACATATATTCATGTATGCATGCATATATACATACATATATATATATCCATACATACATAAATGCATACATGCATATATTACATACATACATACATACATACATACATACATACATACGTACGTACGTACATGTATAGAAATACAGACAAACAATAAGACAGGCAGGCGTACAGACAAACAAGCACATATATTACTGTGAGAGAGTATTCTTTTCAATATTTCTTCGATGATAAATATATTTTAAAAAGTACATAAACCCTAATTTGAAATATTAATTAATTAATTAAATAATTAATGATAATAATAAAGAAAGAAAGAAATGGAACTAAAGTAGCAAGACTTTGTTTGTATTCTTGTTAATTTTGGTCTAAAATATCGAGCTGAAGCTATTGAACCATACACAGGCCAGTGATCGTTAACATTTTACCTACAGTGAACTTTGTTATTTCAGCTAAGCTGGCCAACACAGTGTACTTGTGTGTAAATTAAACACGTAAAATAATACGTGGGTGAAAACTTAATTTTAGCACGTTTATTTGTTCGTCACTGGTATACGATCAGATTTCAAACTTAAAAGGTTGCAAGTCGCTAAAAGAATTGTCGATGTTGATAATGTTAGTTTTTACAATAACAGGATATTTGATCAAATGAATAGACAAATGAATGCAATAAATAAATAAATAAATAAAAATAATAAATAAATAAATAAATAACAGATAAATAATTAATAAATATTCAAAAGATTTTATATACGATCAAGGAGCGGAATATAAGACATGGAAAATACGAAAAATAAAAATGATGAAAATAGTTTTAAAATTCTGAATTAAAATTTAATATTTTACAAGAAGAATGAAGTGTTTACCTTTGTCAGTGAGTGTAAGAAAAACATCGCTATACATATGCAGACTATAATTTTCTTTTATCAAAAAATGTTCTAATTTTGTCCTCTATAAATTATATTATTTGAACGAAGAGACTCGTTTTGTTACAGTTGCCTAATTTATTGAAAGAAGCTACTCATGTTTACAAAGGAAACTAAGGCATATAAAAGCTTCACTGTAATACTGAATAACTTATTTAAATAATAAACCCATTTTTCACAAAGTTTGTGAATTATTCATAAGGTTTGCACAAATCGTGTTAGTAACGTCAGAACGTAAATATCTTTGCCTGTGGTTTGAATCATACTGTAACGTCGGCTTAAGTCTATCAAAGAGTCGATTGTTTTGAACTGTTCGAGTAAAACAGGATTCGGGTTAAATCATATTTCTCCACAAACGATCGAATGTAGAGGTGTGCGGGGACATTTCCTAATAAACAGATCTATAATGATATTGATGATGATGACGATGATGATTACCGTGATGATAATGATAATTACGACGATGATAATAATGAGGAAGATGATTTTACAACAATTCCAGTTACACTGTTACCTTGCACACGCACTGTAGATATTAAACATAACCCGAGGTCACACTGAAATAAGACGTTTCGCTCAGTCTGAACTTACATTTGCTCAGGTCAGGGGTTACCGAGCGAGCCAAACGAGGTTAACGTCTTGGGTCTATTGTTGATCGAGCGACGTGACGCTGCGAGCACAAATAAATGTAGATTAACACTGCAGATTATCGTTTACCTCCGGAGATGTAATCTCAAGTTAAAGAAAGAAAGAACTGACGAACCCGGCACCTTTTTCTGTCTGTAGTTTTTTCAAATAAGACACGGTAAAATTACAAAGATATTAAGTGGAAAACTAACTGCTGCCACGCATGAGTTACACTGTTTCGTTAGCAGTTAGCTATATATATATATATATATATATATATATATCATATTATGTTATATATATATATATTCCGGATTTGGCTGGACGCTATCATTAATTTGTTTTGCTGCGTTTATTTGCATAATAGCACTACAAACCTCTCAGCTTGAGAAATGACTACAGATGTATATACATATGCATATATTCGGTTATATATCTATATATCTAATGCTGTGACAAAAATACTACCTTCCGACCCTTTGACCTCACAGAGTGAAAAATCAGATAAAAAAAAAATAATTAAAAAAAGCACCAACTTCCTTTTATTTATTTCACTTCACTTCATTTCACTTCACTTTATTTTTATTTTTTTTTTTTTTTTTTATTTTTTTTTTTTTTTTTTCATTATATTTTATTTTAATTTGTTTTATTATTTTTTTTTTTTTTTTTCTTCGTATGTATAAGCAACGATTATACATTTCTACAAACAAATATATGTTATGCTGTTTTGAAATAATGTTGTGACTTGTACTGGTCTTTGATTTTTTGGTCAACCGTCGAAAGACACGATTATAAGTTTTAAACCTTCATAGAAATAAAACAGCAGTTTTTCTTTTTTTTCTGTCTCGCTAGACTGACACAGATGTATACTTAGATAGATAGATATGTAAATACCTCCTTAGAATATTAGTGTCATAGCCGTAGGCAGTGAAATAAACACAGTCCAGTCACACATACAGATGCACAAATACACACTTCAAGGATATCCACACAAAAGCACGCGCGCGCACCCCCACACTAACACACACACAGAAAAGAAAAGAAAAAAACACACGGAGACAGGAGAAAACATTGTAAATCATATTTTCGTTAATTAAAAATTCCGAAGCATTCCAATAAAATTTTTATCAAAACTGTGTTAAATTTTTATTTTGTTTTCCCATTCATTTTCTGTAACATCAAAGTTCCAAGAAATATTCCACGAAAAACGTTGAATTTAATAAATAAATAAATAAATAAATAAATAAATAATAATAATAATAATAATAATAATAATAATAATAATAATAATTTGAAGAAGAAGAAGAAAAAAACAGTATATAAACTAAACAAAGTTTGATAACAATTATTATTATAATTATAACGTACCGTCTTCGACTGCCATATCGTCTGCTTCGAAGGTAGTTGGTATTAGCGTAAATTCCGCCTTACTCCTCGGCGCACATGTCTGAACACCGAATGAACGTGAAGCCGCTGTTAACTGGACATAATAATACGATCGAGGCAAAAAGGGCGAGTTTATTATAATAATGACCGGATATTCCATCTTCGACCGGCCTCGTAACAGGTCGTGCAACGGTCATAACCTTCACAACTGGTCATAAGTAATCAACTAGTCTCTGTAAACCAACAGTTGTTTAATAAACACAGCACGTGCAACCAGTCGTTTTGTTTTAATTTCAAACGTACATATGCTAAAGAAGGAATGCAAAACAGCTAACAATAAACTGATCGCGAATGTGAACTCTCTCTCTCTCTCTCTCTCTCTCTCTCTCTCTCTCTCTCTCTCTCTCTCTCTCTCTCTCTCTCTCTCTCTCTCTCTCTCTCTGCGTTTGCTTGACGCTTGTCCACGTACATACATACATATGTATATGCATGAATACGTGTGTGTGAGTGCGCATGCGTGCAAACGATATAACATAACATACAAACATACATACAAATATTACACACATATAAACAAACACAAAACACATTCAAACAAGCATACACACATAGACACATGCATACACACAAACATACATACATGTAAAAAAAACAATTGCAGTGGCATTATATCAATGATGATGTCAATAATTATTGTACTAAATTTGCAATTTAAAAGACAAAAGTCGAAATATGAACAAACGTATATGTATTATGGAGATTGCCGATATCGTTTAAGTGAATTATTAAGGTTAATACGTGGTGGGTATTAACAAAGACGTAGTGTTTACGGTGAATGAATAACATACATACACACACACTTGATCAGTTTTTTCTAGCACGAAAATTACGATAATCTCAATAATCTCTAGTAATAAATTACCTACATCCGCGTCCATATTTATTCACGTTTAATTTAATTCATTAATATTTTCATGCGATTAATATACATAGCTGTACACACCCAAACATATATGCACATACACGCGCATATATTTCACACACACACACACACGAAGAAAAAGAAAAACACTAAACTATGTAGATATCGTCTGTTTCATATACAAACTGCATCATAACATTAATTATTTTATGTCATTCTATTTCTAATTATTATTATTTTTTAATTTATTCCAAGCCATTTTTTATTTATTTACAACATACTTACTGAATGTTTTAAAAGTATGGCAGTCGCGGAATTCCATTTCTCTTGTCGATATTTATATTTAAAATTGTCTGCCTAAACTAACATTTCAAAATAGAGGTAAAAGATATGACACACATATACAAACAATACAAGTACGTATGAATACGTGAAAGGTATGTACGTTACAGTTTTTGTCTTTGACCTCTCTTACTCTCAGTCTCTTTTTGTCTCTGTTTCTTTTAGTTTTTCGTTATTCTTTCTCATTTCAGGCCTCTCTAAATAACTGTCTTTCTTTCTGTCTGTCAGTATGTCTCTCTTTCTCTCTCTTTCCTTCTCTCTCTCTCTCTCTACGTTTATTTTTCTCTTTTGTATTTCTTCTTTCTGCATCTTTGTTCTCTTTCTCTTTCTTTCTATCCCACCTCCTTCCTCTGTGTCCGATTATATTTCTGTCTGTCTATTTGTCTGTTTATATATCTGCTTCTGTACGCTAACAGACAGATAAACTCAAACTACGACAGCAACAAGAAAACAGATGACACCGACACGAATCTAACATTTTGACTTAACACAGGGTTGTCTCTGATGGGTGTGTAAAGAAAGGTATACACCAGTATGACAGAGCAGGCCAGCACGAGTGTTGTTTTGTTGTTGTTGTTTGTTTTAGGGACATTATAGCACGTTAGTTTTTTGTCAGTGAATGTCACGTATCACTGAACTAAAATTTCATGATAAATTAAAAGTCTTCTTGTTTAATTACACAAACAGAACATATCGTTTAATTTCCTGTTAATCATGCTGCATAATGAAAAATAAAATGTCATTCTACTGTTTTGTGTGTTGTTGTTGCTTATATTTAGCTTGCGCTTATTGTTTTTCTTTGTTTGTTGTTGTTCTGCATGGGTTTTGTGCTGTTTAGGTTAAGAAGTAGAACATTTTCTTATGTTTCATTCTGTCTTATGTATACTGTAAAATAATAAATAAATAAATTAAAAGAAAAAGAAATGAATGAAGGAAAGAAATAATTATATCGGAGTATACAGCAACGCTCTGCATAATTTTGCGATTCTGAAATAAACCTTCAGGAGGTAATGGACACGGGTAGATAAAAACTAAATAATATGACAAAAAAAAAAAAAAAAAAATAATAAAAAAAAAAAAAAAAAAAAAAAAAAAAAAAATGATATATTTAAATCTCGACAGTTCATCAGGTACAAGATAGGTGTGGCCAGGTACGATAAATAAAACAGAAACTTCGCCGTGACAACATAGTCTGTCATACCTGTAATACACATTCTGATATGAAATAAACAAAACAGTAAGTTCATACATATATCTACAGGAACACCCAGAAGAACATACGTACGTACCTATCTACCTAACTAATACATATATAGATACTTGCTGATGTACATAATACATACGTACGTAGCTACCTACCTACATACGTACATGCATACTGCAAACACACACACACAAAATAATTCTGTACTGAATATATATAATATAAATTTATACGTTAAACTTTTATTGTAATAGTGTTTTAGGACGAAATAAAGAAAACAATTATTTTTTTAATTATATACATTAAATTGTATTTATTAAAATGTATCATACATCGCTAATTTAGAAATGAACGTATCACTTTAACATCACTGACGTTAAGTATACATACACACACAAACACACTTGCTTAGTCTGCTTGCTTATTTATTTATTTGTATAATAGTTTGCTAACTTGCTTATTTATTCATTTCTTTGTTAGAAATGGCTGACTAATCATTCATTTATTCCTGTGTGGTTAAGTAGCAATATTGTAAACATGCACTAAAAAGACAGTGACCTTGACCTACATGGAGGATCTAAACGTCAGTTCACGTACAGCCTGGTTTCAGCCATTTTCAGATAAATTTCCTAGTTTCATGACTTGGGCTGTAGTTCGAGTTTTGAATCTCAAGTACTGAATACGCCAGTGGTGGGCAAACCATGGTGGGGGAGACAAGGCCGCTGTTTGAAAATTAATATGAATCACAGTTTTGTGATGGTGTTTCTGATTATAATATCTGTAACTGTGTTGTTGGGTTGTTTGTTGTTTTTCTTTGTTTTCCTTCAAGTTTGGATCAGATCTTTACTAATGCAAATAAATATTAAAATACCTCGTAGTTTGTTTTGTTGATTTTTTCCTCATCATTTATTTATTTATTATTATTATCATTATATTATTTATTAATTTTAAATTTATTTGTTATTGTTAGTTATTATTATTATCATTATTGGTTTTTCTGCTGTGTCATTATTGAAATACAAATTTACATGATTTTCTTAGATAAATCTGTATATTAATTTTAAATTATACAATAAAAATCAAGCTAACATTTCACTGGAGACGTTCATTCTCAAACATCCACATTTATGCTATGTTCTTACATTAAGCAGGTTTGGTCACACGTGTAAAGCACATAAACTCGCTGTAGCGATTATGAAATGACAAGGGGAATAACTTCCAACATGACTGAAAGATTTAAATTAGTAACTATCACCAATTGAGTCTTATACTACAACTGTTATTTATTTACTTATTTATTTATCGTCTTCATCAACATTATTATTAGTATAAAGGTTGATTACTGAATTGGGAGAACCCTCCTTAGTTTGTGCAGTTTTGTTAATGTTGTTGTTGTAGTTTTCAGTTCCAACTGAAAATAAATAAGGAAATCTACAATGAACAAATACAAAATATTTGAATAACAATCTTGTGCATTTGTGGTTGAAATTTAATATAATTAATAATTGCTCTGCCACATTTAAATGAACTTCTAAAACCGAACACTCAAATAATAAGCTCAGTACAATAGAAGATTTGATCCAAAGACCTGCAGCCTTTGAGACTGGTTACATAGGTAACAAATGACAGAAGACGTGTTGAAAATGATACCTCTTTATTTACTGTGCAACATGTTTTTTAAAGAATTTTTTTTTTTTCTTTTTAATTTTTTTTAACATTTTTTTTTTTAGACAAATGACAAGAACATAATCATTGCTTGGTAAATGTTCTAAATGCGTCGTGAGAAAAGCGCCAACAAGAAATGCACAAACAAAAAGTACAATTTTTAAACTCATACAGAATTCCTCCTTCACGAAGTCACAGACATAGAAAAAAAAAAATTAAAAAAAAGGAAACAAATAAAAAATAAAAAATAAGTTTAGAAAAAGAGAAAAGAAATCTACTGTTTATTTACAACAGTGAAATAATGTACAAGTTTTAACAAAGCCATTTTTGTACAAAACATCTGTAACGTATACTATTTATTTATTTATTTATGATAGTAATGTGTATTTTAAAATGAACTATCAATTTTTTATTATTATTATTATTATTTTTTTTTTCATCACTGTTGAATGCATCATTCACTGTTTTGTGGAATTTCATCTATTTGCAAAAAATCAAATAATTTCTCTGCTCTCAGGTGTAACTGTACTGTATGCAACTTTCTGACAAATTTAAAATTCAACAAGCTCAATTAGTCAGTTCACCTGAATTACTGAACAAAGCTTGTTTCAGAAAGAACTGTCTTTTCAAAGGATTTATAAAACTGTTTTTTTTTCTTATTTTTCACTCTAGTCAAGTAACTGGGGAGGGGTTATTATTGATTTCATCTGTTCAGTGACTTTTTTATTTATTTTCTTAAAAAGCTGCTGTAATAAAGAAAAGGAAAAAAGAAAAATATAATAAATTTGTAAATTATTACTGAATTATTACATTAGAAAGAAAAAGAAAACAATTATAAATTAATAGATAATAAAATAATAATATTTAAGAAAGAAAAATAACAGCAAATAAACAATTCATTCTTACTGCTTAATTTAACAAGCTTTTGCAAAATAAATTTGAAAATATTTCTGATCAGGTTTTTGAAAGATATTGCCAACATTACAAATATGAACCAAAATATTAGACACTCATTTCAATCACATATAAACAAACAAAAAAATGAGCTATAGTTAAGCAGAAGTAACTATGTTTCTACAGGAATGTTATGTTGTTATTAAAATTAAAATAAACAAATAATAAACCTATGTTATCTGATACTCAAAAACATTTTATTATCTTACTGATTGTCATAATGTAAAATGTTTTTGGGAGGAACATTTACATGCATGGTGGGGGGGGGTGTGGAAAGAAATAAAATTTCAATATTGAAAAATAATGGATTAGTTATTATTATTTCCATGGATGAAGAATATTATAAGAATTTTTAAAAATTATTTAATGTATATTATGTAACATTTCTTGGAATTTCAAAAAAAAAAAAAACATTTGTATGTTGAAACAAAATATGAAACTCTCAAGCTTCCATTTACTTCTTTTTTCCCCAGGGTAGTTCATAAAGGGTGTTGAAAAATTACAAGACACTATTAGTTCTATGACATTTAACTTATGGGTTGTTTTTGTGTTTTATTTGTCTTTATTTATTTATCTTAACTTAAAAATTATAAAATTGAATTCGTAACAATGTTTTTCCTCCATAATACTACCGATAAAAAAATGTCTTACGTAGTTTAATTATATGGTTTATTCTAAATTTTATTACATTTAAATGATTTGCTGTTATCAGCTAAGTAGTGAGTTGATGTTCAGACCCCCACCACCTGCAGTCACTCCCCCAGGTCTAACACTGAATATTAATGTACAAGGGAAAAGTGAAATGTCTAATTTACAAAACATGTAAACGATGAGAAACTAAGACGTATGTACAGTTGAACTTTATACAGCTGGCTGTTTGCTCATCCAAATGTTAGCAATTTTATTGCAAACTAGTATTTACTTATTGCTTCTATCCTTGGCAAGAAGAAGAAAAAAGAAGTAATAATCAACAAAAAAAAAAAAAAAAAAAAAAAAAAAAAAAGTAATAAATAAATAAATAAGTAAAAAAATAATAATGTAAAAAAGAAAAAATTAATAATAATGAAAATAGTAATAATAATAAAAACAAAATAAAATCTCAGCCTATATAGCTAATTAAATTACCACTATTTTCAAATTACTTTTTCAAAATTATTTTTTTTTTTTTCTGCAGTTTTAATTCTTCTACTGTTATACTGTTTTAAGTAACTTTAGTTTTACCATTCTTTTCAAATTCAGAAGAATATGGACATCCATAAAAATACACACAAAAGTTGTGTTTTCTAGATAACACATCCCACACAGAGAATGAGATACTTTTAGGAACCTTGGAAATATTTGAAACCAACTTTGAGATATTCAAAAGCAACAGAAATTAGTTTACTCAAAATGCTTTTAATGATTTTAATTTCTGATTGGGATCTATTGCTCTGGTATTTCCATAACTGCATCCATTGGCAAACATTCCATTTAAAGTCTAAATATTCTCCCAAGCACTTTGTATCTGCTTTCTATTAGATACTTGATAAAATTAACAATTAAAATACAAGTAATAAATCACTCCAGTGGAAATTGCTACAATCTGTTGTAAATTAGAAGTATCAGTTCTCTTGGTCATTGTTAATTTCTATTGTTTTTCATCAAATTAATTCATAAATAGAGAGAAAAAAGAAAGTAACAGTAAAGAAAATAAAAAAGAATATTTGTAAATTCTTTAAACATGACAATGTTTGTGTCAGATCACCAGTACATTCATTTTCAACTTTAAATAGAGAACATTCCTGTTGCTTCTCATTATAAACTTTATCCTTGTATTTAGTAGTTAATTTCAGTTGTTCAGATTTCTTTTTTCTTTTTCTTTTTTTAAATAATAATTACAAATCAAAGAAATTTTTTTTTTAATTATCTGAGGTATCAATTTTTTTGTATCATTAAGATTGAACTTGAACACACCAATATGAACACATTTTTTATTTATTTTTTTTAAATTTTAAATTTATTTACCAAAATAAAAAGCAAGGATTTCTTTAAGACATATTTTAATATTAAATCAAGCAACATATCAATGTTCTCATCTGAAGGATTCGTTTTCTAAGTCTGAGCGCACAAGATGCGATAAGCATACATCCAAGATACACATAGTTATTCTTATTTCAATCTTTACAACTGAAGGCATGAATGCAAGAAATATTTCAGTCACTTAATTTTCTTGGATTCTGTGAGACTTAGTTTTCCAATATGGCTAAGATCTCAATTTTTTAACAAAACATAAAAAAATAAAAAATAAAAATCTACTTGGTAATTCACTCAATGCCATTAATAGCAGACATTCTTACTTTTCATAAAAGTGTGACTGAAGTATTTCTAGCAAACAAATCTTCAAATTATTTATTTAAAGTCATTAAGTCTTATTCCAAGAATTATTTTTCTAGTATCAAAGATCATGTTCAATTGCTGCTTTAAGCTAACTGCTGTTGTTGTCAAATGTGACAGAAAATCCTCAAAAATTACTGCCAAACTCAAAGACTTGCGATGACAAAAACAAATCTGAGGAATAACTGTGTACAAGCCTCCTCACTGTTACACCTTCACGAGGGACACAAAAATCACCAATGGTTACAAAACCAAGCTCCTCTCTAAAGACAAACAAGATTTTTATATTTTTTTACAACAGGGATCTGTTCAGCTCTCACTGCTACTGTGATTCTTGTCACCTGACTATCTCAACTTGAGGAAAAAACATATAACACCTCAAAAACTTCATCATTCTTCTGTGGAAATTCATCCACAGGCCTGCAGAATCACTCGTCAAGTGCTCCAATTAGAGGCCACTCATTAACTGACCACAAGCAGCTGTAGTCAGTTATTCACTCACTGACTACAAGCATTTCTAATCAGTGGTCATTTGTGAAATGACCACACATCTATAACCTCACTGACAGTTCCCGTTTCCATGGAAATTCTTATGGCACTTTGAGTAAATGATTATCACTGGATATAATGACCTGTGCCTGCTGTCCTGTATCACCTTGCAAAGAATTCAATTTTCTTTTTTTTTCATTTGAAGA
>CM022675.1:12792752-12855252 GCA_012295275.1 Chrysomallon squamiferum
ATAACAGGACACGAATCAATTCTATTATAATGGATTTCAGCAAAAGCCGACAGATTTTTTAAAGTGAAATTCTGAGAAAATCTTTAGTTATAGATTTATTCAAACACACACGTGCCATTTTGTTCACCTCATATATTTCAGTCACATGCTCAAACACAACATATCGACAAACAAAACAACAAAAAAATAAAAACCTACAAACTTCGAACAAAGTAGTTTCTGGAAATAATAGAAAACAAATATGCATTTCTATTTATTTCTTGTTTTAATAATCATACCAGTTTTAAGGATTCAAAGCAGTGTCAGTTCCTAAATTTAAGCAACTTTAATGAACTTTAATCACCTTTTCTGCACTTCATTATTTTTTGATCTCTTTGGCAGCTGTCTGCTTTGCCATTCACCAGATTTCAGAAGAGCTTCAAAATAAATAGGCAGTGGAATTTCTGAAAAAACAAAAATACAAGAGATTTAAATATTTAATATTGAAGCGTTCAACACACATGTACATAAACGAACCTCATTTCAAACACAATGCTTCACAGGTTGTGGTTTGAGGTTAAATCTTTTGCAAAATTTCACTTTCTTATTGAAAATAATATGAACACGAAATAAAATTTACTTAAGTTATTTGTAAACATCTGACGAACATTAACATGCTAAAGTTATGGGAAGTTAAACATTATTATTAATCAATAAATCAGAAAATTGCTGATCAACTTTTGTTTATTACCTGGAAAATGCATATCTTAAATGGATGGATAAAATAAATGTTTTGGAAAATGAGTTCTAACATATAAATGGGCATATTTGAGTTTCCACTGGTGCACACTGTTTAACTTTTTCCCATTCAAACCATGAAATTTTTACAATTAGTTTAACAAAAACCATACTGTAGATATAGTGTAAGCAAAAAATTAAAACAATTAAAATTAAAAACAAATCTCTTGATATTAATCATTAAGAACAGTCCAGAAAGCATCAGAACTATCAATACTAGAACATACAGAATTCTGATATCATATCTATTTTTTCATTTACTTTAAAATAATTGTGACAACAGAATTGATGTAAGTTAATATTGTTTGGAATGGTAAACAGGAAAAAATGTGAAAAAAAACACAATAAAAAAAGGTTATCTAAAATAATTAAAATGTCATTTACTGGAATCAATAACAAAATAAAATAAAATAAATTTTAAGAATGAATAATACAAAGTCTATTAATGTTCTTGAATTATTCCTTGAACCTTACTTCAAGACTAATTTTCAACTTCACTGAAATGGTTATAAGTTATTGAACAAATAAACTAAAAGCAATGTATAAATGAATGAATAAATTATCATCATATTATGTATGAAAATAATTGTCTGACATACATATGCAGTAGGTGGATGTTAGTTTCTCTTACTGACATGCTGACAACATGCTTAGTTATACAAAACAATGACCATATGTTACTGTAACACAAAAACAGATTCTTATTTTGTAACAAGCACACATCATTTTATTTGATTTGTCCAGTCTACAGTAAAACACCAGTTATCGTGTGCAAACAACACAAATGAACTGTTAGCTGTAGAAAATTCTCCATCCTAACTTGCATCCTGATTTATCACAGGCCACATTGTCTGTTTTTCATGAAGAAAGAATATTTGTTTTATTTTATCATTAATATTTAAGAAACCACATTTTCCTTCTTTTATTATCAGTATTCTTGAAATGAAGTGTTTTTTTTCACATGATCAGTTCATTATACACAAAGCCATTTTCTTTTTCATATCATCAATATTCATCACATGAATATTCATCTTGCACTTATGTTCACTACTTATAGAAGTTATCTTTCTAAAATCATCAATATTAGCAAACTTGAGGACTGTTTTCCTTTTCATATCAATATTCACAAAATAAAGGATTAATATTTATTAACCATGATTAATGTAGTGTTTGAAAAAATATTACAAATTTATTTATTCAACCTAACATAATAATGATGTTAATTTTTTAACAGTTCTGAATTATTATGCTGTTTAGTGGGAACATCAAATATGTAATTTTGAAATTTATTCACTGGTCAAGAACAGTATTTTAGGTTGTATTATATATAAAACTTTGAATAAATAAAAATTACAATTTAAAAAAAAATAATAAAAATAAAATAAAAAAGTAATAATAATAATAATAATAATAAACAAAAAAATTTAATAATAAATAAAAACAATAACTACAACCATAGTGCAGCAACCTTACAACCTTCTTATATTAACAATTCTACAAAGATCTACTGACATTACATTACAGAGATTTTAACATTTATCTTAAAGATGATTTCTAGAATAACATTTCATTATCCTGTTATTTCTATCTTTTCGAATTTGATTGTACTGAAAGATAACACCAACAAATTTTTTTACTCCTGATTTTTTTTTAGTACATCGACAGAATCTCCTGTTTATGTTTTAAATTAAAAAAAAAAAAAAAAAATGATGAAGTAGTGCAGATGTCTATAATTACCTTGAGGAAAAGACAACACAGGATGAAAGTCCGGATCAAGGAGCGACACTCGTTCATGAAGTGGCATTGTGTCACTGTCGACAGTCTGTGTGTTGTTGTAACGCCCGCCACACAGCGGACAGTGTGTGTCTGGGGGATAGCACTTACATTTCACCGTGGAAAGCCGAGCGGCTTTTCTGTTTGTCAGATACAAGCCACAAGTCTGTAACAGTTTCCGTTTTCTGCAGTTGTGAACCGGGCGGCACCGAGCTGCCTGGGTCACCAAGTCGGAAGTCGGGGAACTTTCGGCAGACTCTATCATCAGCCTGAAATCACCTGCTGGCCTGTTGGGCGTACTGTCCACTGTGTCCGAATGTCCAACCTGACCCGAATTTGAATTTCCCAAGGGCGACTCGATGATACCATTGATGGACCTACCAGGAGATGAATTGTTAGATTTTACACTATTAGGTGAAAGACAATTGCCGAGCGACTGTGTGAGACGGGAAGCCTGCTTGTCAACGTTTGATAACAGCGTAGAAATGTTACATGGAGACATTTCATTTTTCTTGTTGTCCGACACACAGTCGAGAGGGGTGGTCTTAGGACCCAGCTTCACAGGGTGGAGCCGGGCTATCAGATTTGGAGGAGGTGGGGCATCACCAAGGACAATGCTCCCTTTCGAAGCTCTTATCTGTTTGTAGATCTCACTCTGCTGCCGAATGCGATACTCCAGATCAGAAACCTGAGCCTGCAGCCACGTCCATCGAGATGCTATTCCAGCCCTTTCTCGTGACCACTTCCACTCTGATCTACGATATCTGAAAATACAACATCAGTAAATCAAAACAGTTTATATCACTTCCACTCTGATCTACGATATCTGAAAATACAACATCAGTAAATCAAAACAGTTTAAATCATCTTAATAATAAACTGTAACAAATTAAAATTATGTAGCTGATCATGGCGAGTATTTTAATAATTACAGTAAAGGAAGTCCTCCAGTAGAACGTACATGCTACTGGTTGTATTAACCTATCACATTCTTCTGTGTTCGTAAAACCTTCATTAACATAATTTATCAAGTTTCTTGTGATGATACAATTTATGGAACAATAGAAAAAATATAAATAAATAAATATATAAAAAATTTAATTTAAATTAAACTATATGCAACATGTGTAAAAATATTTAAGTTTATTATTTATAGTTTACATAATGATCTGGTTTCAAAATTGGACAATCATATGGAAGTTAAATGTTTTCAAAAATATATTTCAGAAATATATTTCAGAAATGACTGGGAATGCAAGAATATAACAGTAAAGATGATTGACATCTCAACATTTTTACAAAATAGAAAGATCATATGAGAAGAAATTCTTTGCTGCCATTCAGCGGACTATGACTGCTCTTTATCAGTAAAGAATTTCCGTGTACACTTTCCCAGACTGCTTGATAAGCAGCACTTTCTGAAACTGGAATTAGCAAAATGATAAAGCTGCTCGCTGCTTGCACTGCAACCTATTTATCACTTCAAAGATAAGCTTAAAAAATACGATTCATTTTCAAAATGAAAGTAACTTCCAATAAAACAACCAAGATAAGAATTTCTTAACTAACAATTTTATAGTATGTTCTGAATTTCACTCAGTGTAATGCTTCAAAGAAAATGTAGAATGTGGATATCAAAATCATGTTTCAAAATTTTATACATGAAGTCATGATTCAGTTACTTTTACCTGCATTTAAGTTTTTATTCCTTAAAAAATATAAATAAATAAGACTACTTCATTTGTATTTTTTCCTTCAGTTTATCATTACATATAAATCTGAGTAACAAGTCTGACTTTTCTTCTTCAAAGAAGAAATTCTTACTAACAGACATTTAAAAAAGAAATGACATTTAGCATATTTTACTTTTTAATATTCAATGCATTTGTAAAACTATTCAGAAATGAAGCAGACAAAAACTGCAATGTATTAAAAAGAAAAACAATAAAATTATAATATCACCCCCCAGAAATATAGTTATGTTTATTAAAATAATCTAACATTTAATGTTATTAAACATATATTTAATAACTTCCTCAAAGCTATAGAGTTACATGGGTAAATCTGTGTGCTGTTCGGTGAGGCGAAACTGGTCATGTGACGTATTTGTTTACAAAACACTCCCACACCTGAATAACACACTGAGACAGCCAATCACAACACACACACACTTGTTATCTTAAATGTAGGTCACTCAACAAAACTATCTATCAGAGACTACTCAGATCATAACGTCACACAGTTTACACAGGTTTTTTATTATTGTTATTATTATACTGCCCATGATAAACTGTTCTGTTTTACTAACCCATTTTCAGCTCGTTTTGTTATTGTTTTATCTTGCAGATGACAAGTGTAACTGACCCAACGTGGATTACAGTCAACTGGAGGTAATTCTGCTGTTCACCTATTATTTACATCTATGCAATCAAGTTACACATTCCCTGCCACACTTTACAGTTTCAACAATGTGAATTTCTTAACTTTTATAGGCTGTCCTTTGTGACTTTCAAAGTTAATGAAAATATGTGACCGTAGAAGTGGTTAAAATGTTAACCTTATTAGGTTACTATCAAATTTATAAAAAACTGTTTTCCACAAATGTACCTTCTTAGAAAACATTTCTTTATCAAAACTTATGAGTATGATTGACGATATATGTATATAGTGTTTTATATCATCTACTGCAGGATAATTTTATTCAGTCTATGAGACAAATCACTGAACAGCATCCATTTTCCTGCAGTTTATATCACAACCTTTGATAAAGCAGTTATATGGGATAGATTTAAATAGATAATTAATTCAGACAGGAATGATCTTGGAATCCTTCACACCAGACCAACTGACACTGTTTTCTTTCTGATTGTTTTATTTTTTTATTTTGCATGTCTCAACATATTCACTTTCATTATTTGAATACATTTATCATAATGGATAACAGATAACATTCATAATATTAACGCAACCTGTACAAAATCATTAACTGTTAATCCTAAGACATTATCATTAATTATTCTTAATCCTTTTCACATTATTAATTAATTATTAATCATGGCAAAAATAATTAACTGCTAACGTGTAACTGCGAGTGGACTTTGACTTTACTGACTTCATGAAGACATTTCATTACATCCACTACAAAAGTGTAACAGATTAATCAACTGTTTTACCAAGTCAATACCAATTACGCTTACCTGCTGCAGCATCCTGAAATTGTGCTGTAATAAACACCTGTACAGGTATTTAAATACAAGCAGTAGTAAGACTGCAAATCAATATATACAGCTAAGTGTGACTGTGTAGATTACACACACATACATGTTTCAAAGATTGTTATTGATTTCAGCCATATATACAAGTTCATATCAGTAATGGACTATGCATCTCCAACACCCCCCCCCCCAACCCTCATCCCCAGAGATATATATATACATACACCCACAAACAGTAACATAAACACACCTATACAAAATATGCAAGGATACATGTAAATACTTATATATTTTATAATCTACAAAATGCTTAAAATGATTTAACATACATTTCCTGTTTTATTATTATAGACTGACACATGTTCCCTACTAAATGACTCAAAACTAAAAATAGCACACTGAAGCTAAACAGGTGGTTAATTATACAACATTTTTCTGTGTGTTTAATTAATGTGCACATTAATTTGTCCTGTACAAAAAAAAAAAAAAAAGTAAATAATAAATTCATCTGAACAATTGTTTCATATAAATATACTGACTGGCTTTTCAATGTATTGTGCAATTCTAGTGGCATCAAAATGTAACTGCTCTGAGCTATGGATATCCCTAATGATTCAGAACAGTTCAACCAAAACTAAGGTCAAGGACTGAAGTTTTAATAGTAAACAGTGACAGTATATTTAAACTGGCAAAGTTAAATAATGTTAATTTAAATTAGTGGATTTTTTTATTTATTTTTTATTTTTATTTTTTTTTAAATTCAATATGAAAACCATTGTTAAAATATTTTTTAAAAATCCCCCAAATTAGTCAGATTTTTAAAAAAAAATTTAAAGATGTAACCAACTAAGTATTAAACAGTGCTAACAAAATCTGTTTGTAGATCCATAAATAAATTGTTTAATTATTAATTTACAAATTTATCTGAATTATAAATGCAGTAGCAATAAAGAAAAGTATTTTTTACACCTGAACTGTTTTATTCAGGGTGGGTGGAGAGTTGGATATTTGCTGGAAAATAAAAAATAAATTAATTTTTGTGAAGAAAAAAAAGAATAATTAACTTACATTGGAACTTGCTGCGTTTTTTTGCCTTTGTACAAATCTTCAAAATCATCACCGCTTTCTCCATCAGAGCTGCTTTCTGTGGCATCAGAATCAAGTGTGGACTCGACGAAATGAACGTGAGATGAGAGGTGATTGGAAACTCTGTGAGATTCTTGTTTTACTGCTGCGTCCATAGTCAACACATTTGATGTGGTTTGAATTAAAGGTTCAGACTTTGCGTTTGACGTCTGATTCACAGAGAGGGCTTTTGCATTCATTGACATTGTTTTGGGGGCCTGAAGCTTGCGCACCAGACTAACCAAAGCCGATGTGGACATATTTTTGACATCTTCACTTTGAAGCAAATCTGTTTTTAAATCTGCATCATTGGTCACTGGAGGTTGGATAGATTTAACAACTGTCTGCAGATGTTTGTGCTGATAGTCAACAAAATGACGAAGTTGATTGCGTGTGTGCGCTTCTAGCTGCCTTCCCTGCAGTCTCCTTAGTCGCCGAAGTAGAAATTCTGTCCTTCGTTTCAGCTGATGTTGTTGTTTAATGGCATCCTTCTGCAATTCAGATATCTGCTGAGCACCAGTTACTTCACCTGAAGTCTTTGTCATTTTACCTTCCCTTTCAGCAGACACAGGCACAACACTACAAGTTGCTACTGGGGACATTTTGTCAACTTCCAAACCAGTATCAGTGATGCCGGTCTTCAACAACTCACTGTCTTTACACATATTCTTCAAATGAGATGAAGGCAAAATATTTCCATTTGTCAACTTTGTTTCTTCTCCACAACAGTCCAATCCATTTTTATTTGACAACTGTCCATTAACCAAATTATTTTTCCCCATTGCAGCTGAGACATCTTCATTATCAGGACATTTGTTTTCATTTTGTAAAGAAGGTTGATTCATACTCTCGTCCCGAAATCTACCATTCACTAAAGATTTTGTAGTGCATAGACGTAATGTGCCGTTCTGCAAATCTAATAGTGACTTTTCTTTGTTGACACCTGAACTTATCTCTCCTACTCCAAAATGCTTCAGATTTGTTGACGAATTTGACGTTAATTTAGCACTTGGTGTACCTTGTAAAAGGTGACCTGCAAATCTTTTTAATTGTTTCTGTGTTGATCTTGGTAAATGTATATTGAGGGACAACTTTTTTGCAGTACTGTATTTGGGTGCGTCACTCTTCCCGTTCAGATCTCGACCGTTTAGAACAGTGGCTGCAGTTGACACCGATGGTGGAGATGCAGTACCAGGAAGCGTGTCTTTAATTCTAACCTGAGTTGCCGCCTCCGTTAACGCGGGAGCCATAGCGGCCATGCAACATATCCTTAGAGAAAGTGGGCCAAACATGCACCCGGGAAAAACATCTGACAGCCCATCAACTATGGAAATCAGATTAATTTAAACAGCAATTAAGTAACCGTCGAACAAAGCCGCTGTCATAGGCGATCAAGTCGCCAGTCAAGTCTGTCCCAACCCTAACATCGGAAACACCAGCACGTGACTGTCATTGCATTACAAGCGTCTGAGCTCTTAAGTGGCTGTTTTAACACTGTTAGTTAATGATCACAGTACCATACATATTGCATATCACTAAAAACTAAACAATGAATTATAAAATAACATATTCGATCTCGAAACAGCTCGAGAATATCGAAAATAGCTCGACAAACCACAATACCACGTGATCAGGCCACGTCCTTGTCCTGGTTTTGCGATTTCCTGACGCGTTTCAGGTGTTTTTCTATGTAACACCGCCTTTGTGCGATCTTATTTTCATCCCACAGTGAATTTTTAATTCCATTAATTCAATCCAGTTGTAAGCACAGACGAATAATGATGCAGAGAGTCCCAGATTTAAAGAAATCATGGAGACGCATTATTAAACTACTTATGCATCATGGCGGTCGTTTTGGTCTGCTCCATCACAAACAAAATGTATAATTGCTTCAATTGTCAGACCACCCTCTACCGAGCAATGCTGATTGGTTGAATATAGTAGGTCACAGGGTCAGAAGAAGTGCGCGGTACTCCGATAGCTTTTTGCGTAATTTCATTCACTTTCATTGTCTGGAACCAATGTTTGAACGACAGGGAAATTTTGGGATGAAAATGAAATAATAACGGTGCTTTTAAATGTTAATTTATCTAACATTTATGCTATATTCTATAACCGCATTTCGTGTGGAATAAGATCAGTAGAGTAGTTCAACAGAATAAAAACAATCATTTTCTTTTCCCTCATTTCGAAACATACGCACACACGCACAGAACACTACGCGGCAAACACCATCTAGTTAATATTCCCCACTGCCAATTGAAAGTGAACATTTTTATTTATTAATTAGTACTATTAATCACTTACGATTTATAACAACAAACATTTTTAGTATTATTTACTTTAACAATATTATTTTTATACTGTATATGTATTAAATTTTTATTATTCATTCTTTAATTTATTTATTTATTTATTTATTTTTTATTTTTATTTTTTGTAAATTTATGTTCTCCAATAAAAGCAGGCTGGCTGCATTTCAAACAGCGGTCTAACATTTAAAAGTGTCCTGTTATTTCATTTCTTTTTATCAACTTATACAGTTCTATTTAATTATATGAGAAAGAAACCAAACGCGAAATATATGAAAAGTAAAGATTAGCTGCACTGAAGAACGTCGATCAATCGAAATGGGAACACCGCTACTTGGTTGACTTGTCATCGATTCAACAACTGAGGGTCGTTTATATTTAACTTTCTCTTGACAACAGGAAAGCACTACCTTGAGTTAGACTGGGAAATAGTTCATAAAGAGAAATAGAGGAAGAATAATCTATCAACCAGATATATCAAGCTACATCTGTGTGTGTGTGTGTGTGTGTGTGTGTGTGTGTGTGTGTGTGTGTGTGTGTGCATTTCCTTTTAACAGAGGATATAATTTCGCAACACTGTGACTGATCACCTCATGTTACATCGCATTTTACAGGCTATTATCATTGTTCCTTTATGTGTAGCTTTATTAGACTTTAAAATATGTATCAAATTTCTGTTTTGTTATGTATGAGTGTATACGCGTTTGTGTGGTGTTTGTGCATGCTAATGAACTGCATGTTAAAGAAAGTAAAATAAAAGATAGTCAAAAATAATAATAATAATAATAATAATAATAATAATAATAATAATAATAATAATAAAATAAAATAATAATGCACCGAAAAGGATTGATCCTGAGACCCTTGATATCACATATTAACACGAAATCACTGAGCCGTGGTCGGACTGTATTTGGTGTTACAATATTTCTCCAAACGTGTCGTATATGTGCAATCGTATTCCAAAAATGTTCACATGAGTCATATTAAACCTGCTGTTATCGGCTCTGTACAATATCGATGAAAGTACATGACGTAAGCAAAACAAGACCACACAAAGAGAATTAATTAACGCGAAATTAATGAAACAATCGGTACATAAATGTGTATTTTAAAAATTTTGCTGTTTAATTTATTGTAATTTTTGCAGTATTAGATGATACAAACAGTAGTTATAAATAGGATTTGTGTGACTGTACGCACGTCACTCAACGCACACTGCTATTGGGAGTGGACTTGGTAGTTCAGTGACTAAGCTTTCGCGTGAGACGTGACGGATGTCAGGATCGATTCACCTCTACCTGTGGCAGAACTTTTTTTTCCATTCTTGCCGGTGTCGTATGGTTATTTATACAAATTCAAGAGGACTGCGATAATTTATCGTGCTTATGAAAGTTTCCACGCTTGCTAATGAATTGTAATGAACATTATGCACGATGTAGCTGGCATTTATGTATAAATTTTGAAGTCACGGTCTTTCACGTGTTTCGTTTCCTGAAGATAAAGAAAACGTTAGAACTAGAGAAAGACAAAGAAAATATAGTTAATAGTTATTTATAATTACATTTTTTTTTAATAATTAGTAAATATACCGGTATTTTGATTAAATACATCACTTTATATTAAGAAGAATATTACACCCATTTTGATAATTAAAAATAAACATAAAGCTGCACATAATTAAAGATTTCTCTCTCTTTGGTATATGTGTGGGTGTGTCTGGGTTGTGGCGGTAACTACACCCATACCGAAATTGACGATATTTTAATATATATATATATATACACACAAATATTTTATTTGAAAATATAAAATATAAATCTCTATTCCGATAGAAACGATATCCACTGAACGAATTCGTTTATCTCTATGGTTACCGTCTGAAGTCTACTGACATCGTTGCGATGAAAGATTTAGGTGGCCCCCAAACACCTCGCCCAAATTTGTTTTAAAGTTTTGAGTGTTTTTTTTTCATTTCACAAAGAATCTAGTTACGGCCATAATTATGCGTTTTCTGACCTATGTTTATATGTCAAAAGATATTTGGTTGTACGTACAGTCCTAATAATAATAATAATTTAATAATAAAATTTAAAAATAAATAAATAAATAAACCGAACGTTGTCGGAGTATCACGTGCACAAGTCACTATCACTATTTTCGTACGCGCTCTGCGCGTGTTATATATCGATTTACCACTGTACCCAGAAAAATGTTGCAAACTTATTTTTATTTATTTTTTATTTTTTGACTTTTGTGAGAATTATTTGTTTGTAAATGTATGTCTATTCTATTCGTGTGCGTATGCACACAATTTTAATCAACACAGTCGTTATATTTCATATATGAAATGCCCAAGAGTGTATAAATTAAATTAATTGTTGTTAGGCGATGTTATTCTGTGAATCGTCATTAATTAATTGATCCCGCTCTGGGGCGGATCCCAAGTTTTAGAAAAGCAGGAACTTCGCAGACGACAGCTTAGAGTGGTTAAGACAGACAAATCGGCAAGGTAGGCAAGTATCTAATCATATAATTTATATACTTTATTTTGTGCCCTCTTTCTGATCTAATATCATTGTAGTTAAAATAGTAACAATACCATCGATAACAACTTCATCAACTTCATTTTTTAGATAAATAAATAAATAAATAATAGTTCCCAAAACAACCATAACAACAAAACAACAACAAAACAACAACAACAATAACAATAATAATAATTTAGATAATAAATAAATAAATAAATAAATAAATAAATAAATAAAACAGTCGTGTTGCCTCAAGACCGGGTATTACCACGTGAAATGCATAATCAAGAAAGTGGGTTACAAACAGGGGCCAGTGTCTATCTGTGGCAAAGTCAGTATACAATATCACTTGTTTACTGATCTGGACGTATAAACCTGTAATCTGACTTTTGCGGATGTGTGCCCTTAGTGTAACAATAACATTAAATGACTAAGTTTTTAATACAAGAATGGTTTGTTAAATAACTTAAAACATAAATTATATTTTGAGTAAGTTATAGCTGTATTAATCACAAATACATTTTAGCTTAATACAATTTTGTGTCGATCCATAACAAAACTTTTTCGTATATGCTGGAGCACTCGTTGGAAAGACTTACATAGCTGATGGGCACAACGGGAATTGATCCAGCAATTAATCATGTATCACATTACCGACACACACACACACACACATATATATATATATATATCACGTGCACAAAATGACACGCAACGGGTTACAGTTCTTCAGTTACAGCGCTGACCTAATTAGGATTGATCATTTATTTCACAATGTTCTATCCCGTTCTAGACAATGCTCCAGTGATAGGTTATCAAATTATTTGTTTGGCGTTTTTCTCTATATGGAAAGATGCTGATAAATAATACCTTCCAGCAAACAGAATATATCAATAATAAAAAAATAAAAATAAATGTGGAAAAACAAAAATCCCCAGAATGACAAATCAATACATCATACGTATATTACTGTTAACCTTTACGATTAAAATATAAACTCGTTAATATTGATTTATTTTTAATTTATTTTCTGTTTCGATTTCAAAAATGACAAAACAACAATAATGAAATACAATGAAAAATCCCCAAAAAAACTAAAACAATGATAGTTAAAACAAACACTATATAACTCGTACAATTGTATTTCATAGTATAAAAAAGTATACAGAATGTTTGTAAACAGTATTTTTTTTTCTTTTTTGAATGATAAAACTAATTAAGCCATAATGAACAACACAGTATATTTTTTGTGTTGATATAACTGAAGATTTCAAGAAATAGCTTGATGTTATCAAGAAAAAAAATCTCTCTCTCTCTCTCTCTCTCTCTCTCTCTCTCTCTCTCTCTCTCTCTCTCTCTCTCTCTCTCTCTCTCTCTCTCTCTCTCTCTCTCTCATCTTTATAAAATAATTTTTTAAGAACAATTTTGTTTCATACTGTTAATCTAGAAACCAAATTTTTATTTTCTGTTCAATTTAATTATATCTGATTATAAACTCTTAATGCAATAAAATGCATTATATATATAAAATAATAATTTAGTAATTTACCCATATGATTCCATTATAACAGTTGTATTACATTAATTTAATTATTATGTCTGTGTATAAAACAATTTGTAAAGATTTAAAGTTATTATCAAAAATGACAATAATAAGATAGTAACAACAACAACAATAATAATAATAAAAAAATTATGATGTTAACAGTTGTTCTAAATATTACAAATTTAAAAATCATATAAAGGTTTTAACAGAAATAAATGGAGGTTGCAAATCAATTGCACAAAAAAGTTTTTGGTGTATAAATCATATATGTTTTTATAAGAAATGTTAATTAAAAAAGGTTTTGAAGAATGATGGACAATGGATGTTAATATTTTACTATATTAAATTGTTTATGTATCTCAAAGATAGAAAGTCAGTTTAAATGTTTCTAACATCAATAACAGATGTAGCTATTTAGTTTAAATGAGTAAATGTGTTTTACTGTATGTTTTTAACTGTAACTTCAGTTCTGTGTGAATTTTTGTACAATGATAAAAGATAAAAATATTATTCAAAGTTTCTGCATGTTTAACAATATTTCCACATGTTAATATGATTTGACATTTAAAAATAATATTCTACAGAATTAATGGGTTTCAGGATACATGTACCTTTAATGTTTCATTGCATTAATGTATAGTGTTTTATAGGAATCATTCTGAATATATTATATATATGTATTAATTATTATTTATTTATTTATTTATTTATTTATTTATTTATTTATATTGTTGATTTTGTTAACATTTTTATTTAGTTTCATTGAAAGTTTTAGAGTATTATGTGTATCAAAATTTCAGTATATTAATGATTCCAAATTTCATAACATTATGTTTCAAAATTTCAGTCCTTTTTTCAAAATTTCAGTACATTATGTTTCAAAATTTCGGTATATTGTGTTTCAAAGCTTCAGTAAATCATACATGTTTCAGTGCATAAACAAATTTCAGTGTTTCTGTACATTAATATCTTTTCTGTGCAAAAATACATCACACTGTTTCAGCTCCACTGAAGTGTTTCAAAGACGCAGTATGTTTCACTTGTCGGAAACGATGTCTCTCGATATAAGTTCTTTCATTATTTCACTGCTTCCTCCAAATATTGGCTGCACTCGGGCATCCACAAACGCCTTGGCAATAGGATACTCCCACATGTAGCCCCACCCCCCGTGTAACTGCAGACACTGGGTGGCAATCCTTTGCTGCATTTCAGATATCCTGAAATTAAAAGAGAAAAAATGAACAAGTTATCTTGGATGAAACAGATTTGTTTAAGCTTATATTTCTTTTAAAAAAATACTCATAAATATATGCAAGCTATATTTTCTCCACAAATCTATTCATAAGTTAATAATAACTAAAAGAAAATATAGATGCAGATTATTATTAATTTTAATGAATATATTCTTAAGTTACTTTTTATTAAAGCAATAAATACATCTAGGTTATATTTTATTTTAAAATATGGGCAGATTATCTTTTTGTGGAACCAAAAATGCACTAAAGTATCATTTTCTTATAAAGAAATACAACAGCTATTTAAAAAAAAAAAATTATTTTTTTTATATAGAAAAAATTTCTAAAGGGACCTAATTTAGAAAAAGAAACAAAACAATTACAATGTGAAATTACAAAGGCCCATAACTTTTCAGGAAACTGATACAGATTTGTAGGAATGAACAAGCAAAATTATCTGTCTTGGTTAATATCAGAAGTAGAACATAATTCAACAATAATTTTTATAATAACTTACAAATGTTGATGAAGTGAGACACAAATTCTGCCTGAGGTTTACAAGAATCATTAGATCTCCAGGAACACATTCCAGCACCCATGGACCCATATAAACATGCTTGAATCAACCATACAAATATAGCCAACATGCAAAACAAATGCACACACACATACACAGGCAAGTACGCATGCAGTAGAAATACATTCATATCTACATACTTGCATGCTTGCACATACATTCACGCACACTCAGAAAGAAAGCATTTTTTTTTCAGAAAACCTCTTTGTGCCTACATGTAAGAATTTTAAATCTAGTTTGCCTATTAAAATCTTATTGTTTTCAAAGGCAGCCTATCTGTAACAGCAACACTTGTTATACTGAAAAACTACTGGAGGTAAGAGCTGCCTGGAAAACCAGGGTATGAAAGAACAAATTTGACAGATGTGACATACCACAGTTTGGCAATGGACGCAGTAGAAGCGTCCAGTTTTTTCTCATTGTGCAGCTCAAGACACCGGTCAATAAAAGCTCGGCCAACAGCAATGTCCGCTTTCATCTCTGCCATTTTGTGTCTGATAACCTGAAATTAAAAAACAAAAAATTAAATAATACTTACAAGATGGAATGTTTCATTTAATGATACACTCAGCACTCTTTTTAATCTATGTTATTATACTTCTGATTAAACTTTAGGGCTGAGAGTAAAACTGAAGCCACTAATGTCATCCAACTGGCTCCTCATTCATGATATGCAACAAGAGGTCTTCTATTTCAGCCTTCCCATAGACAGGAAAGAACATTTTATGGATTTTTTTTTGTAAAGCAGAGCAGATGTGATGCCTTTCTTGGTTCAGAATAGTTCAAACTGGTTTCCATTTCATACACAGATTTAAGGAAGAACAGAGTAAGTCGTTACAAAATTACATTAATAATTAAAAAAGGAAATCACACACACACACACACAAACAAAGTCAGGCCTCTATGCATTCTCTGAAACTTTTTATTTATCATCTGTAATAGTATTCAATTTATTGAATAAATATTTCAGTTATTTTCACTGACCAATAGCAAGAATTTTTTTATAAATTTTCTAACAAACATATACTAAACAAAATAAGCCTTTGACAAGACTTGATCCTATGAAACATGAATCCACAGATCAGTACTATTACCTACTTTAATCACTTAATCACACACTACCTCATTATTTGTTATCATTCATTCTTTTGACTTCAGCAATAATCTTAAGATAATCTTGCTCTCTGCAGAATGTAAAAAGTTTTATCTATTTATCTATATCTACATATCAGATTGTAACAAAACTTCTGTCTTGTAAGGATCAATAAAACATTTATTCTTTTGACTTCAGCAATAATCTTAAGATAATCTTGCTCTCTGCAGAATGTAAAAAGTTTTATCTATTTATCTATATCTACATATCAGATTGTAACAAAACTTCTGTCTTGTAAGGATCAGTAAAACATGACTTCTGATATATTTAACTGTCAGTATTGTCACAATACTTCTCTCTGACCTCATTCCATCTGTCAGTGAACTTTTTAAAGCCACATTCATAAAATTCTTAAGTTTTAACAATATTTTTAGTTAAAAAAAGGGACAGAATTTTCATTACAACCTGATTTTATAAACATATTATTTCGTATTTATAATAAATTTTTGAGGAAATGTACCTGTAGATTTGAAAGTGTTTTGCCAAAGGCTTTCCTCTGCTTTATGTAGCTGCGAGTCTCTTCAAACATCCACTCACAGTTGCTGATTCCCATCGCTGCAATGATGAGTCGCTCCTGAGGTAGTTCCTGCATCAAGTAATAAAAACCCTTGTTTTCTTCCCCAAGCAGAGCATCTTTAGGAAGTCGGACATCTTCAAAAAACAATTCTGCTGTGTCCTGATAAATATAAAATATTATTTTAAGATTTTTTTTTCTTTCTTAAATATGCAAAATAAAAGTATGTTCATTTTTTATGTTTTAATGTTCGAGATAAAAGAATATTTTGAAAACATATATAGTTATCAAGTCTAAATATTCTCATTAATTATTCACCTTGCTCTATTATATTTACAAGAGAGTTGTTTTCCCCTGCTAACTTAAATAAATAAATTAAAAAAAAAAAAAAAAAAAATTAAAAAAAAAAAATTTAATAATATAAATATTCCATACTGCTCAAGGGAGATAATCTTTAATGTCATTGTTACTCGGGATTATTAATATTTTTTATTAACTCATTCCTTTCAAATTTATAAAATAATCATAAAAAATAATGACCATAATAAAAAATATGATAATCATAATGATAACACAACTGATAACATAAATGAAAATAATGATAAAATTAACCTGAGCTTTGAGTCCTATTTTTTCTAATTTTTTTCCCTTTATAAAACCAGGCATTCCTTCCTCGACTAGAAACAAACTAATTCCATGAGCTGCTTTTTTAGCATCAGTGTTGGTAACAGCAACAACAATGACAACATCAGCCATGTAGCCATTAGTGATAAATACTTTGCTGCCATTTAAAATGTAATCAGAACCATCTTTTTTGGCGTTTGTTCTAACACCCTGAAGATCACTGAAAAATTAAATTAAAGGATATTAAAAAAAAAAAAAAAACAAGTAAACAAACCAAAAAAAAAGTACTTGTAACAACTATTTATTTTACAATGTGTTGTAATGTTTTTAAAAATTATTTTCATTATTTGTTATCATTCTTTCTTTTGACTTCAGCAATAATCTTAAGATAACCTTGTTCTCTGCAGAATGAAAAAAGATGCAGCTCCTGGAAAAGACCTTTAAATTAAAATACAACAGAAGCTCCTTCTCACCTTCCTGCTCCTGGCTCTGTCATGGCAATGGCTCCTATGCAGGTACCAGCAGTCATCCTTGGAATAAACTTCTCCACTTGTTCTTTGGTGCCGTAGTTGGAGATGTAAGGCATCACGATGTCAGAGTGAAGTGGAAAACCACAGCCTGAGAAAGGCCCATGTGATCTGTAAGCAACAATAACAAGCATGGCTGCTATTACTTTGATAAGCAAACATGAAATCAATCCAGCAGGAGTTAAAAACAAATAATAATAAATATATAAAAATTAAAATTATTTAAATAAACTGTAAACATCAATACTTTATGACCATTAGATCAGTGGACATCAAAAAAGGCAAAGACAATTAAACAAAGGTATAAAAAGATTACTGAAATATTAGAGAACTGCCACAGCAAAAACATGGGAAGAAAAGATGATGCTAAGAGGACATCACTGTAAGACATTCAGTAAAGCATTGTAAAATCAGAAGATAAAAAGAGAGAAAAGATGGCCATAAAATCAATCAAAAGAGAACTACAAAATCAGCATCATAAAGTGACTATAAAAATCAAGTAATCAATGATAAAAAAAATAAAATAAAATAAAACCCCTCAAAAAAACCAACAAACTAGGATCAATATCAGAGATTCAATAGGACTACAAGATCAGAAAACAAATGAACAAAATAAGAGATCACTATCATATTAAAAGATAAAAAAAGACTGCAGATTTATCAGACAACATCACAACTACAAAATGAAAATGTCCAATAGACTGTGGACTATAAAATCAAAGACTCAGAAAGCAATGGAATCTGTGAATCAGAGGGCTGTATAATCAAAGTTACTAGGTAAGAAAGATATTTATCTGAAAACTGAGAATCAATTGCAAATGGACTCCAAAATGAAGATAACAAATCCGAAGACTACAAGAGGATTATGCTGTCAGAGTATTGAAAGAAAATTAACCCCAAATTTATATAAACTTAAAGAATCACAATACTGCATTTATAAGAAGCTGTGAACAAAGTTCTGTTGTGTTTAAGTGTGTGGGTCACATATCTAGAACGCAAACTAGTGATATTCAAAAATACTAACTGTTCTTCCCAAGTTACGGCTGCTGACAAAATGTCTGCTCCAATTCCTCCATGTTCAGCAGGAGTTTGAATTCCCAGAATGCCATTGGTTCCTGCCTTCTCCCATACCTGAAAAAAAAAAAAAAACCAGTGATATTTTCCTTTTAAAGATGAATCTCACTAATAAATTTATAGCAATACAATTTTTTTTAACAAATGGAATAAAAAATATATATATATATATATATATATATGTAAATTTAATTTTAGATAAAATAAAATTCATATTCTAACGAGCAATAATAAATATTAAAAATCCAGAAAACTAAAATACACTATGATAATAACAAACAATAAATAAATTCACTATAAGAATAAGAAAGAAAAAAAAAAAAAAGAGTTGCTCATTTTATACACACTTTAATATTAACAGAGATAATTTAATAAACTTTATCTAAAATGAATATCCTAAGTGACAAAAAGTACATGACTGAATCAAAAATTCATTAATCCTAATATTACTACTTTTACAATTTAGATTTTCTCACACCTGACTCAGGTATCATGACAACATGTCACAGGTTACTGTACCAATGCAACACACTTCAGTTATTACATGATGATCTTATTTTTAATTTGCAGGAATTTAATTATTTTATGAAATTAATAAATGTAAAGTAATCACACCTCTCTGCTAACTTGGCCATCCTTTTCCCATCTGAATTAAAAAAAATAAAAATAAAAATAAAAATAAATAAAATAAAATAAAATAAAATGCCAGGTAGATATGAATTAAATACTGTTATTAGAATTATTGAAATAAGTACAGGGAAGTATTTTCATCATCTAAATAAAATCTAAATAATATTAAAACAACTGGAATTTTAGTATCTAAATAAAAGGCAAAACATTAACAAAAACTAGGTAATTTTACTATTGAAACAACTGGAATTTTAACATCTAAATAAAAGGTCAAATACTAATAAAATACTGGTAATACAAACAACTGAAATACATCAGCTGTATAAAAAGAACATTTTAATCATAAAAATGTTACTGATTTATATATTTAAATTAGAGAAATAACTGAAGGCATCACTAACTAACTGTCTGATCAATTCTTTATTCTAGCCTGTGTAACAAAGGACATGGTATGTACTAACCAATCTATGGGATGGTGCATATAAAAGTTAACTTTTTGCTAATCAGAAAGAATGAAGTGGCTGGTCTTTATATATATATATATATATATATATCTATGTTGCCAAATAACCATATAACCATAAATATATGTTTAGTACAATATCAAAATACATTTCAAGGTTTTTTCCATCTGAATATCACAGGTTAAAAATTTAAATAAAAAATATGTAATATAATACTAACATCTGAGTAACATAAAACAATTGTACTTTACTCACATAAATAAAAAAAGGTAAATTTTAATTTAAAATGCTCTCAACATATCAGATAACCCAGAATAACTGACATAAAGCTGTCTTTTTGTCATCTAAACACTGAATTTCATCTGCTCTGTGATACATAATAATGATTGACAAATACTGAAGAAACTGCACACAAAAGCTGAACTAAAGAATTACCACCATGAACATAAAGTGCACATAATGTGGCTTCTTTTGTTACTTAATATTTTGTTGTTCTATAATTTGTTCCATAGATTTTAAGGAGAAAAACTTACTTAGCATGGTAAGGAGCCACCTCCTCTTGAAAAAATCTCCTAACTGTTTGTCGGAATATGTCATGTTCTTCAGAAAATATTTGTCTTGTACCAATATCAATCAAACTAGATGACTGACAAGGTTCTTTTCTGAAAATGCTGTCATCTCTGAAAATAATAATAATAATAATAATAAAATAAATATATCTATAGTTGGAAGTAATAGGCTTTTCATAGACAGTATGCTCTGGTATGAAAGAAGATTAGTTTAGTGGTTTCATCATATCATCATATGTCCAAGGCAGAATAAAATACAAATGCTTCCCATAAACTCTGTGTATGTATATATATATATAAACTTGGAATAAACAATTTCTAAACAAATTTTGACTATGCAGAAGTCTTTAGCTTTGAGGCTAGTGTTCAGGGGAAAGGAATGTCTGGTTACAATACCAATTTCTCATTCCAACAAGGGCCCACTTTTGGTTTTATCCATGAGTATAATGTTATGTGTCTTTCTGAAGGTGGGAAGGCCAACACAGTATAAATGGCAAAAAAATAGTATATTGCAGCAATTTCATTCAAATGTTAATCAAATGAATCTGATATTAAATGATGTGCAGACAACACATAATAACAAAAAAGAAACGAACTTTGGACCCGATACCGGTTACCGGGCTAGTTGTTAAGACTACAGTACAATACATTGACAACACTGACAGCATAAATACAATATTCTCTTTAAAGTGACATATGGAAATAAGTAAATAAATAATTTACGCAGTACTGCTGTATGATGCGCATCGTAGACAACGCCGAAGTACATTAGTTGCAAGCAAACGAACATTGCCGACAGAAGTCAGTGCGCTCATCTTTACTTAGCTTGTTTTCCCAAACTAACGTTAACCTTCGGCGGACTTTGGACTAGGCCCCTTTAGGGTGACTCGTATGTTTTGAAGAAAAACAAAACAAAAACAGGACCGGATATAATTATTAAAAGGATTGCGGAAAGAATAAATGATATAATAAAATTCTTTATAAAGTTATTATTTTGTTGTTTCATTATAATATCTTCGCAGCTGGAATCGTTTGACGTCATCGCATATGCTGCCGCCTATGCATTTTTTTCTCACATCAGAAGAATCTTTAGAGAAAAACTATTGTATGCGATGGCGTCACAATTACAGAAAAATGGCAGCTCCAGAAATGTACTCTTTTGTTGTTATACTTCATTCTTTAGATGGTAGTGAAAAATTAGAAAATAATAATAATAATAATAAATTAAGAAAGTCAATAAATATATGAATGAGATAACAAACAATAAAAATAAAATGAATGAATGGATAAATAAATAAACAAATAAATGGATAATGATGATGATGATAATAAAAATAATGAATTTTAAAAATTACATACGTAAGAGATAATTATGTACATATTACATATGCAGAAATATTTGCACAGATTTCGTGATAATATGAAGGTTATTCAAATAATAATAAATTAATTATTATAATAACTATGTCGATGTAGAAAATAAATGCATTAATAATAATTAGTATGAGGAGGATAATAATGATGATATAATAAAAATTAAAAATAATAAAATAAATCAAAACCCATAATTTAAATTTATTTATCATAATAATAACTTGAGCCAGCTTTTGAATGCTTAATTATACCTTTTCCCCATTTTTTTTTTTTAAAAAGTATATTAAAACATTAAATAAATAAATAAATAAATAATAATAACTTGTATTTTTGTTAATAGTTTGTTATTGTATTAAATTTCAGGATGCAGAATGAAGGATCTGCCATCGCCGAATCTTCAAAGACCATTTTACCATAAATACAGCCACATACCCCCAACCCATACATACATACACATACCCAGTAACACAGACATATACACATATACAAACCTCTGCATACACGCACACAAAGAACTGTAGATAATACATAACGTGATCAGAATTTACCTGATGGGACCCTCGAGACGTCATCTGAATATTAATTTTATTATTTTTGCTCTGTTTCAGTGTTTGTACAAAAAAAATAAAAATAAAAATAAAAAAATAATAAAATAATAATAATAATAATAATAATAATAATAATAATAATAATAACAATAATTATATATATATAAGCAAAAAAAAATTTAAAATATATACTTATTATATATAAATTATAGATTAACCACAGAACCGATTATTTAACTTTTAATTAAGCTATAGCTATTTTAATGTGACAAATAATCGTGAACAGTGCATCCAAACAAAGTGCTAAATTATTTCTTTATAAAATAATTTAGTTTATTTATTTATTTAATTAAATTCGGTATTATTATAAAATAAATATATATTTTTATGCCAATTCAAAATGAAATGCAATGTGCAATGCAAAATGAAATAAAAATATAAATAAATACACATCCTGAAACGAGCCTCATTATTAGAAGCCTAATCGCTTTACGGAATGTGCCGATGTTTATTCGTTGAATATATAACTAGACCTGTTCATTCTCGTAAAAAACATGGCGTCCAAAAGAGAGATGGAAAGGCGAAAATTGAAGTTGATTGCGGTAAGAAATCGACCGATAAAGTCGTTTACTGAATTCAAGAAGTGGTGATTTATTTTTCCTAAAACTTCTGTGATACGTTAATGTGATTATATCTGTTATTGCACAAGTTTAGCTTCTAATTGCAGAATGGATTTTGGTCCTGGCTAGCCATTACCGTGAATCTGAGTGATTAGACGATTTTTCACGGCTGCTTTTCATCCCAATGTGATTATTTTGCATTATTTTGTATACTTTGTGTTGCGCAGTTGACATTACCAGCTTCTGTTTGTTGCAAGTATTAAAAATTAAAATTTTACTAATGTTAAATCATACATTTCGGTTATTTTTATTTTTTAATGTGCATTTTTTTTTTTGGTTTTGCTGGAGCTAGTTGAAACATTGAATGTTACGTAGTCAAGTACCGCATGGGAGTAACAACAGCTGATAATTGTGGTAACGAAATAGAAATTAAAGCTATCATTATTTTAGTGTTTGCAAGTTTATTCCTTAGAATGAAGGTTAGCATTATTTTTTTCTTGTTTATTATGTGCATTACACAAGTAAATTAGTAACCTTTGATATTATTACTGGTAAATTTGTAATATATAACATCTGCTACTCTGGAGGGTGAGAATCGCACTGTTGTTCTAAGAGGAGAAATGAAATATCTGAAGGTGTGAAATGTTTACCAGCTGTTACAGTATTTCTGTTTTTGAAAGGTCTTTGACCTACTCCTAATTTCAGCAGTTCATCTGGCAGGATAGACCATTTTCTGACATTTCACCTTTGTTGATGTGGTCAGTAATACCTTGATTTAGTTCAGCTGGAAATGTGGCTGTACATGCTGAGAGTAACAGATAAAAGAAACTGAAGCAGGTTTATTTCCTTTTTGTATGCAAGTGTTAGTCTGATAGTTGGTTGCTTCAGAAAAAAAACGTTAGTGATACATGAACATGATAATGTTAACCTCAGTGGGATATTGTTATGATAGAAGTATTTTAGTAATTGTTACATTATGAATAGTAGGAAGTTGTCAACAAAATACAAAAATTTGAACATCTGTTTTAGATTGTTGTGAAAATGAAAGTAGTTTATTTATTCTTTATCTGGTATTCATACAGATATTTTGTAAAACTGATTTTATAAATATATTGGTGTGTAGGTGCTTACTTCTGTCATCTTGTATGTAAGTTAAAATAAATATTTGTTGCAGTTCAATATATTTTACTGTTAACAATCATTACCATAATGATGGTCATTACAAATTGTAAGAAAACTAACCAGCTGTCACCCCAATGTTACTATTATTGATTAATAAGTAAGAAATATTTCATATGTACCTTCCTAAAGATATAAAACTAAAAGCATATACTTGGACATTCAATAAACTTATTGTGGATGTAAGTGGGCACAAACTGTAACAGGATGTATAATCTGCTGAAATGATTACCTGTGATCATGTCAAACCAGTCTGAAATTGCCTTTTGGCTGATCAGAGTTATGAACATCTTCCAATTCATAATCTTCATTTTGATGCTGAATTCATCCCTGATCACATTTAGGTCCAGAGATAAGGCCAGGTACACGAGGGCAGATTGGAGTGTTTTTTCAGCAAATAACAATGTTCATAAAAGTCATCTAAAACATACTTTAGGATTAATATCTGTCAATTTCATTGCAGGATCAAAGTGTGTGCATAAAGCAGTTTTTAACAAAATAGAAAAATCTAAGTGTTTTATGTTATTTCACTATTGTTGGCTAAAATTCAAATACTGGCTGTATAACTTGAGAGTAGTACCATGTCAAGGGTCACATATTAATGTAAAGTATTGTTTCTATAATATCTACATTAGTAAAATGTGTTCCATACACCAGACCATTTATCCAGCAAGCGTGTGACCACAAATGACCCAGATTTCTGGATTTTCCAGTTTTCTGGACAAAGGATTAATACATGTATAGCATGTATTTTCAAAATAAACACTGGAAAGTAAAGAACAAAACTGTATTTAACAGATAAAAGTTAACACACCTCTTTCTAGTAATTCTGGTTTTCTGGAAGCCGAGTAAATAGTCCTATAACTGTTAATGCTGTATTTTCTGCTAGCGTACTCAGTGTATGGTTATGTCTGGATGTCTGTGTTTATTCAGGCCTTTACAACAACACTGGTAGCATTTGAATGTGTATACATAGGAAACATTGTTTCACTGTTTAACTATACATCTGTGGTTATATGATATTTAATAAAATATTCTCATTTGAGTAATATATATAGCATTATTTGGATAAATACTTCAACACTGAATGTTTTAAGTGTAATCAAAAATATCAGAGATTTTTGTTTATTCAGGCTGCAGTATTTCTTATCAGCTTCTTGTTTCTATAGTTTGTTTCCTTTTTAATCATTATCATAAATTTTATAGGTTAGAAATAAAACTATTTTATCACATGTAAATAAACTGCTCTGCATTTCATTTTTGATTGAATTTAAAAATGTTTATGTTCACATTTTCAGTTAACACACACACACACACACACACACACAGAGAAAAAAAGTAAATTAAAATGCATGCAATCTGTTCTTACATAAAGCATATTTAAAGAATCATTGTTAACTCTTTATTCAAATAATACCTTTTGTTTATTTTCAAAAATTTATTAATGCATTAAATATAAAAAGAAAATGTTCAATGCTTATCTGTTATTTGCTTTTTGTATACTTTGTTGAAAGCTGTTCTTGCAGGATTTAATTAACAGCAAGATTTAAAACAGGTTATTTTTAGCTGCAGCAATTTGCTGTTCTGGATTTAATTCAAAGTGACACAATATATATATAAATACTCACATAACTGGTGCAATTATATTGATTTTATGACATACAAAAATAATGAAAAAGATAATTATATTACTTTGATGTAGTCTTGTGTTTAAAATTTCTGTCATTGTATAAATTAACATTTTTTGGATTTATTATATAAAAAGTCCCAGAAAAATAATTTTTGTATTTGAGTTGATTTAGTAATTTTGTTTATTATATATTTAGACTTGTAGGTAAATATACACATCTCTGAATAGCTTAATATTGTCAGAATGACATAAAATCTATATTTTCTGTTATTAGGTAGATGCTACCAAATCTGTTACTGTCAGATATTGATTTTATTGTCACCTTAGTATTACTTACTGAAATATTCACGTATGTTAGATAACATTTCTCAAATTGGACAATTTTAGGTGTAATAATATATGTATTGATATTTTGTGAAACTTGAAACAAGCTTTTGTAATACTGTATGTCTTGATACTGCTTGAAACGCCTACAAAAGAAAACATAAAGCTGAAAACCGAAAGACCTGTTTGAACATGGATAGTTAATTTCTCTGTGCAAAGTTATTAATGGATATGGTCTAAAAACTTATTTATGTGAATTGTACAATCAGTTGAGTGTGAGTATAGTTTGGTTTATGTGTACTTGTTAACAACGTTGACAGACTGGTTTTACATTTACCACACTTTTCACTGTGGTGTTGATTGAACAAATGTTTTTGTATATTCATAATGTTGTGTCTCACCTCATATTTTGACCTCAAACAAAATATAAAACTATAATATTTATACTCTTTATATATTGCATATATTTATTGATTCTTTACAAGATTCTCCCCCATGCTATCCTAAGTGCAGGATATAATTATACGACCCTATGTACTGATATGTGTGTGTGTGTGTATATATATATATATATATATATATATATATATATAGTATACACACACACACACACACATACACACACAGATACACACATGAACTTAGTAATGTTTAATAACCAAATCCTGCAGTTATGGAAATTAATTACTGGTATGAGGAAGGACATAATAAAATAATAATAAAAACCCAACAAAAAACCCCTCCCAAACAAAAAAACAATTCCAGTACTTTAAATTAATTTTGTAAGTTATAAAAAGAATTCATTATGTTTTCACCTCAGTCCACCCCAAGCTACTGTTTGTGACCTAAAAGGGTTTGGAATGTAGACCTTCATTTGTAAATATCACTGCACACTTTGCTCTGAACTTTGTAAATTATACTTGACATTATATACCATGTAAACTGAAACAAATGTTTTTTGACCTTTTAGTTCACAATGAAAAGAATAATAATAAAAAACCCATTAATGAAATTTAAAAAATAAAATAGTAATAATAATAAATAAATAAACAGTAAGTAAAAAGTGAAACCAGCAGCATGATTTTAACCTGTAATGCAGACTCATACTAATATCGATTTCAGTGTGTATCTCATTTCTTTCTGACTACAAGCTGTTTGTATTATTTTAACAACCAATACAATCCCAGCATTCTCAGTTTATTTAAGAATCTTGTCAAATATTTGTTTAATAATTTGTATGTATTTACTTGTAAAGAAAGGTAAAGTATTTGTCATAGACAGTCATATGTCTGTATGTGTGTGTGTCTGTGTGTCTGTGTGTGTGTGTATATATATACTATATATATTTATACATACATACACATACACATTGTCTCCTACAATTAGATAATTTAACTTATTCCAATACATTTATACATACATACATACACACATACATACATAATTAAATGCAGATTAATGGACCTTAGCATATGTGTACTATTTTATTAAATAATAACTCTTGAAATATGTTTTTTAATATCTGTCTTTATTTCCTGGACAGATGTAGACAATTTATATTTATTGTTATGTACGTGATGTACATAAATTATACATGGTTCTACATAAAAATATTTTATTTGTAAAAGCATAAAATATTGAAACATGCAGTTGTAATGCCATAGTTTTTTTTTGTTTTTTTTGTCTTTCTCCCGCATATTTAAATATCCCCTTTGTTTCATTTAATTACTCATAAATACAGTGTATATGTATGTATGTATGTAAATCTGTATGTACATGTGCTTGTGTATCTATGTATGTATGGATGTGTGAACATACATATGTGTGTGTAAATTAAAGAAAGATTGAAAGATAAAACTGTAAAATACAACGTCACTGATTGGTATCAGTTGAGGCTACCAGGAAGATGGGGAAAAGGGAAGTGATATCAGTTTATTATCATTCACAGATTTAAACTGGTTTTTAATGTTTGCAGCGTTATGGATACTGCACAGAATCTTTTTTTATCCAGCATTTGATTATAAACAGAGAAGTTGATTTTCAGGTATCATGGAAATTTTAGATCACAAATGGATTTTATATAAATATTTAAAATTTTTAACCAGTTTATCATACACAGGATTTAAGAATGTTAGTCTAGTGTTATTTTTGTCCATAAATGTACTGAATGCTGATACATTTGTATTTAATTAAACATTTCTGTAATGTCTGTCATTTAAAAATGTAACTCTAAAATCAGGATAACAATATGAATGTTATATGCTGACAAATTTTTATTTCATAGGACAGTTTTTAATATTTCTGTAAAGTTCATGTTGTCCATGAATAGATTGTATTATACAGATTTTTAATTTTTTTTTAATTCAAGAATGTTATATACAACAGAGTGTAATTATTTATCCATAAATTGTTGCTATCCACTGACTTACGACCATGAACCTGTATACAGATACCTTATTACTCTCAGTGTTCTGTAATAGTGATACCTTTTGAATACTGATTTTTTAAATATTGTATTGTAAGTATAGTATACTTTTATTTCTTCACCTACATACTGGATATTATTTAATGTGTAAATGTAGCTTCATTGTTTTTAGCTTGAGTGGTGTGTTCCACTTCTGTTATCAGTAGTGAGTATGCACATGTTCAAGCTTTAATGGTTAGTAAATGAATACAAAGATTAATTCATGCGTATATGTAAATACATAATATACTTGCAACTTGTGTTGTCAAATTTACATAAATATCCTTAAATTTCAGGAACAGTTCAAAAGTCTGTTGAAGTTTGTTAAAAACAACCCCCCAAAAATCTTTTTTTGAGGTGTTGGACACATGACCACCCACAGTGACAGTCATTGTGTGTTTGTGTGTGTGTGTGCATGCGTGCGTGCGAGTGAGTGAGTGAGAGTGAGAGAGAGACACACACACACACACACACACACACACACTTTTTAAGTCCCTTTATAAGTCCATAAAATCATATTGATCCGATCCTTAAATGCACTTAAAAACATCAGTAAATTTCTGGTAACATGTTGTGTGGGATCTATGATGTATATGTATCTTTGCAGTGCAGCGCTGCCATTGTTAACAATTGCTGTCAGGTTATGTGACAAATACTGGGTTTCACCTGTCCAGTAAACAAGGTCTGGAGGTAGAATTTATTCACTAAGATGACTACATTTACATATTTGTATCACTGTTATTTTGTTGGTTTATACTTACCCAACTGCTGTTACCAAGATGTGTGGCTGAATTGAATTTTATGGACCTGTAATATTTTTTTTTAAATAAAAAATAAATAAATAATAAAATAAAACAAAAATAAAAAATATAGTTGAAACATTATTCAGTATAAAATATTGATTAATCCACAGAACATTCAGTGTAAAAATATCATTTGTGAGTAATACTGTATTAACAAATATGATAAATACATTTTGTGTTGCTGTTTTTTTTTTGTTTTTTTTTAATCTAAATATGGATAAGTTATATATATAACAATATGCATGTTTGTATTATTATGTAACTTTTAGCATTATTAATAATAATGAGAAAACCTTTTTTTAGGTGATTTTAGAACATGTGCTTTATTGAGACATGAAGAAAAATATCTGTCTATCTATTTATCTATGTAATATATGAATTGTAAATTGACTACAATATTACATAATTATTATTGAAACAGAAGTATTATTTATACAGATGATTGATATGTCCATGGAGTATAAAACTATAGGAATATTGATGTATCTTTTAACCAGTGGATTAAACTGATTAATTTGTTAAAAAATATTATCACTTTTCTTCAAATAATACATACTAACTACCCAACAGCTGGTATTCCAGACCAGGTATATTAATAATATAACGAATGGTGCAACAAGTTCACAGATTAATATGCCAGTGTGCAGACTACAGTAGAAAATCAATTGAGTATGTGTCTTTAGTTGTCCACAGCAAGCTTTTTAAACCAGGAAAGACTTGCTTCTGGTAAACCAGTGATCTTGTATAATGTGTGTTTCAGGTGTTAACACAAAACAGTTATTTTTTCTTCTTTATCTTCCTATATTAAATCAGATAAATATTTTTTATCTTCCTGTTTTTTTTTTCTTCTTTTAATGTTTGGAAATGTAATATATGCACTATGGTGTTTTTATGTTGAGGTAATTTCATCCGTTTTTGTCTGCCTTTGTGTGAAAGTTGCTAGTGAGAGAACTGCAAGTTAGCGGAGATGTTCTAGGTGTTGATTTATTACAGCTTGTCAGAAAGTCAGCCATTTTAGTTACACAGGTTTTCATTTGGAGATAGCAAGGACATGTCATGGAGTAAGTTTGTATGTCATTTAACAGTGACTTATCAAAGTCTGCTTTGTATTTCAGCCATTTTGCTTATACAAAATGAACAGGATTTTATGTATAACAGTTATGAATTTAAAATTTATTTTGGCTATTTCAGCTTGGATAGTAATAAGATTTCCAATGGAATCTGAAGGAATATTTTACTGTGAGACTCTTAGTGAAGTGTGATAACTTTTATTTAAAAATTGTTTTGGTTTAGTAACTCATGAAATTAGCAGTAAAGTAACAAAGGAAATTTCAGTAATTTTGGTTGGTTACGTTGTGTACAGTATTTCAAATCAGATTAGATTTAGAAATGGCTTCTGGAAAAAGGAGAACATTTTCACTTTTGTAAACTTACTACATTGGTGTTAACTGAATATTTAAAAAAATGGTTCTTTAGTACTTAACAGAAATGATGCCATTAAATAATTGGTGATAGATTTGGTGTGGTGTGTAAAACATGATAGTGTCAGCATCAGTGGAAGAATATCTGATTTTAAAACTTGATAATCATTTCATTTTGTGTGAACTAACACCTAGTTGAGTTGTTTATGAATCTGCAAACTCTTCTACTATGAATTGTAAATCATTGATCATACATGTGAAGCACCATTTATTTACCTAATTATTATTAATTATTTTTTTTTGCCTTAATCACATATATATAAGAAAGAAGAAGAAGTTTTCATTATTTTATAAAAGGTGAAGAAACCCCAAAATACCAGAGGTTGAGATCTATGGATCAGTGTTTGTTTTATTTCAATGTTTTAATTAGTGAAATAATGTCCACAATATTTGATTATGAAAGGAAAAAATAAAATAAAAACTTAGTAAATTTGAATTCTTTTGGATATATAAATGTTTATAACTAATTTTGTTTGAGTTATATAATTTTAATTTTTTTATTTTCATTCCCAGATGGTAAATTTTTACTTTTAATTTTACTCATTTTGTTTTTGTTTTTTTTAGATGACAAGAAGAAATTAATTCAATTTCACAAAAATTCAGACTTTGTGGAAGTTGGAAATCATCCAGTACCTTGTTTTAAAGATATTACTGAACACAGAATCACACTGACAGAGGAAAGTCTTGACATACTGTCAACCTGTGGGAGGAGTTGCTGCATTCCTACTCTGATATGGTGAGAGATTAGACTGGATTTTATATCAGTATTTTAATTACTAAGTGAAGTATGAATATCACTATTTTACTTTGCTTTCTAAATAATGTGCTGTGTACTTTTTTTTTTTTTTTTTTAAATATGAGCTGCTGTTTGGAATGGGAAATTACAAAATAGGCACTTTAACGAAGACTGATCTGGTAGTCATTCAGGAGTCTGCTGTTAAAAGTTTTATAACTTTAATTATTCACAGTTTAAAAAAGTGAAAAGAAGTGAAAGGTTCATAATGGCAGCTATTTCTGGCATGGATTTGCCTCTTGAAGGTCAATTTTCTCTGTCAGTGGAGGAATGTTAAGGACAGAGTGATGAATGCTAATAAAATTTATTTTTTCTTCAGTGGAATTCTTTGTCAGTTAAATTCAGTGAGGATAATTGTTCTTTGTGAGTTTCCACACTGGGTAAAGAATTAGTGGAAAATCAATACATACTTTATAGTTAGCTGTATCTGAAGTGTCATGTGTCTTGATCTCAACACTATTGCCCTGGTCGATGTCCTTGTGCTTGGATCTCTAACGCCATTCTTTCTGCTGTCTCATTGTATGTATTATGTAATACCAGAATCAGTCATTCTTTTCATTTCTTAAAGCTGGGTTTTGTGGTTTTATTTTCAGCTTTGATTGATGTTACGTGTACACTTTGTTGAACTTCCACCATATCTTCATTTTGTTTTTTTTATTTTTGTTTTGGTAGTAGCATGAATTTGTATCCCTTGACTTGTGAAGATTTAAGTATGTTTATCCAGTTATAATTGAAAATGTCATGTGATTTAAACATGTTTCAGGAGATTTCTAGATTATGTTAGCCTCATTTTTTGTGCTTTCTTAAGGACACTGAGAGTGTTCTGTGCTTAGACAAGTTTTGTGAGTATATGCTGTACATGGCTGAGTTAAAACTACTTCATAGTAAAGATGTGGGATGCTATGTTTAAACTTTGGATTACTGGATTAAATCAGGACGAAAGTCACATACACAGGATTCAAGTTCATGATTTTTTCTCCGTGAATTGATAGTGTTTGTAAGAACATAAATACACAAGTAAAAGTAAGAATGCTATTCACATTCATTTTTCTCTTCTTATTCTTTTTTTCTTCATTTTTTTAAACATATTTTTACAATATTTTTGATAAACAAATTTTTAAATTTTTAAGTTAAAAAAAAATCAAATTAAAATCTTCTTATATTTTTGTTTTTGTTTGTATTAGCAAACTAAAGACACCAAGGTATTTTATTGATGATACTTTTCAGACTCGCTGCTGTAGTTGTTGATGATGCAGCGTGCAGGAAACAAGATGAATGTCATGAAGTCAGCAGTAACAAAGATTCCTCCGGTTAAGGAACTGAAGCAAGAAGGTAACAAAGATTTAACTTCTAAAATTTTACTTGTATTCTCCCCTGTTTTACAATGGGGGAATATATATATATATATAAAAAAATAATAATAAAAATAAAATTTGCAGTTAAGATCATCATACCATTCATAAGATGATATATAGAAAGAAATGAATGTAAATAAATAAAAATGTGAGATAAACTAGGTTTTGTTAGTTGTAGTTACAGTTACAGTATAGTGAGTATGTAATACTGTATGTATTGTGTACAAAAAAAGGTAGGTATGGGGTTTGGTTTCACTTTTTTTTTAATTCTAGAGCAGTGTCTGCATTGTGTTGTTTCAGCTTTGTGTATGTACATGAAAGTTTTTTTTCACAAATATTTAAATATACCGTTCGCTTTAAAACCTGTTCTTGCCTTTAACGATATAGATTGCTGTTTATTCAAATGCAGAAAGGGAAATAGTTATGAAAAGATGATAATTCAAAAGAAATACTTAAAAAATATATAAAAATATGAAAAACAGAAAATATAACAAAAAAATAATGTTTTAAAAAATATATATATTTTTTTATTTGATCTGAAATATATAAATTTTACTTACGTATATATTACCTATTTCTTGTATCTAAAATAATATATTTTTATAAAATTGTTCTGAAATCTATACACTTGTGAATATTGATTAAATATTTGATGACATCCAAAGACAAATATATTTTGGTGATAACTGAATAAAGAAATTAAATATACCAAAAAAAAAAAATAAAAACAAAAAAAAAAAATAGAAAAAATAAAAAATAAAACAAAAAAATAATAAAACAAAACAAAAATAAATAAATAAATGAAATAAAAACACTGTTTTGTTCAGAACTTTTAAACACAGTATTTAAAATGGTCCTAAACTGGTTTAAAAAAGAAAAAGCAGATCTGTGGGGCTAAAGAATAGAATTATTACTATACATGGCAAAGCACACAATTTGTACACAGTGTGGCTTGATTTAAAAATAGCTGTATGAGCACAGGAAAAAACAACAAAACAATGGAAATAAAATTTTATTGTTTATAAAGTGTGAATTTAAAATAGTGATATTTAAGAATCCATTATTTAACAATACCTGAATGTATTTAAAAAAAAAAATTGTATTTTAATTTTTTATTTTTTTATAGATGTAGAATTGTTATGTAAGTATTGAAATGTATGTTACTCAAATGTATCTGAATTTATATACAGTTCCTTTTTTTTTTCCTTTTAAATGTATTTGTATATATATATATATATATATTTTTTTTTTCATACTGTTTTTATTTTTTTATTTTTTTTTAATACATTGGCAATAGTTAGGGATATTTTTCCATAGTTTAACATGTGAAATTTGAGATAAAATGAGGCAGACAGGTTTTCTAGCTTACCTGAAGTTGAAATAAGAAGGTGAAAGATGTTAGCCCAGTTTGTTGGTTTTACACCTAGCCTGTTGCACTGGCCCTGCCATGATGTCATTTCGCACTTTCTACGTATTCATGTCTTCTACTAGTCTGTTCAGAGTTTACAAGCACTTTATTAATATATTATGTACAGTTAGAAATGTTGATTACGATTAATCTATTACAAGGTTTACAAATCATTTTAATTAGCTAAATATTGTTTATAATTTTATTTGTTTTAAAATGGTTATCGTTTGTTCCATTTTTAAATTCTTTTTTTTTTATTTGATTATTTATTTATTTATTTATTTATTTATTTATTTATTTATTTATTTATATAAATTTCTAAAAAAGACAAATAATAAATATATAAGATAAGGTAAAAAGTTGTATTCATTTTTATACAGTTTACTTTTTTTGGGGTGGGGGAGTCAAAAGTATTAATATAAAACCAAAACGTCTTATTTATTTATTTATTTATTTATTTATTTACTTATTTATTTTCTAATTTAAAACAAACTTGAAGATAGATTTTTGACTGGTGATGTGTTTGTATGTATGTATGTAAGTATGAATGAGTGTATGAGACTTTTTATAAATTGTTATTATGGCATTAGTTACATGTCAGATTAGTTGTGGATGAATGAATGACAGTCTGCTAGCATCTTGAGAACTTTGAACCAAAATTGTTAAGTTATAAAGTATCAGATAGCAGCTTTTCTGTGTATCTATAATAATAATAATAATAATAATAATCCCTCTTATTAATTTTGTTGCTAAATAAGATATAAAAAATAAATACAAAAATAAATAAATAAATAAAACAAGTAAAAAAAAACCAAAAAACAATACAAAATGGGATAACAATTTACATTATTTTTTATCTTATTTTTTTAAAAAACCCTGTTTAAAATTATGTTTAACATTTAAAAAATAAAATAAAATAAAAATAAATAAATTTTCACGTGGTCATAATGGAGTCTTATTAAAAATCTTAGTTGTTTATTTTTTCTTTTTTCTTTTAACCTTAATTTAATCTTTTTTTTTTTTTTTTTTTTTTTTTTTTTAATTTTCCTTAAATCTAAATGTAAAGAGAACTAAAATCATGGAAAAAATGACAAAATTAAACATGATCTCCATTTGTATATTAAAGGTTTTGAAAGGATACCCAGTCATCCAAGGTAACGTATGTTCTACATGTACGGTGCAGATGTGCGTGCCTTTATTTATATTCATATAGCTATGCATTTATACTAAGACAGATCTCAACACTTTTCATTCTTATTGTCAGATGTTAATTGCTTATTTTTTTCGAGTATTCCAAAATACCCAACTCTTTCAATCAATTACTAATACATCTTTGACATAACTCCATTGTCTGCACTTTAATCCCAGCTATAAATATTAATTATAATTATTAATTTTTTTTAAAAGAAAAGAAAAAAAAAAAGAAAATGTTAAAAAAATTAATAATTAAATTAAATTTTTTTTTTTTTTAAAAGAAAAAAAAAAAAAAAAAAAAAAGTAAAAAGTAAAAAAAAATTAATATTTCAGGAAAAATGTTTTTCTAGTATATTGCTAGGCTATTGCAGTTGTACACACTCAGTCTGGTATAGCTGGTGTGTACCTGCTCTTTGATGTAACATGTCGGACAGTTAGTTTTCTAACTAGTTGTTGTGAGATATTCTAGCCATTCAGATTCGCTCATTTTAACACAACATTTTTTTTAATATTATTATTTTTTTTTATCGTCCAGTCGGATGGTATGCTTGCATGGGCCTGGGAAAGACAGTTTATTGCATGCTGTGTTTTTAGGTACATTAAATATACAACCAACAAACTGGGCTCCTAACATTTTTCTTGTTCGTATGTTTACAACATCATTATTTATTTATTTATTTATTTATTTATTTATTTTTATTATTATTATTGTTCTTATGTATTTGAATATGGAGACTGTCAGTATTTAAATAAACATCTGAATTTACTCGTAGTAGTGGTAGTAGTAGTAGTAGTAGTAGTAGTAATAATAATAATAATAATAATAACAATAAATAAAACTTGGTGAATATTCAAAAATATATATATTTTTTTCTGTTTCCATTGTCATAAAATTGAATTTTTTAGTGAGTTTCTGATATAATTTTTTTTAAACTAATCAAATAATTGCAGGCTACAAACTGAGAAAATATTGAAATAACCATTAAAAAATCATTAGTATTTTTTATTTTTTTTTTTCCTTCTTCTTAAGTTAACATATTTTCTGTATAGCAAAAATTATAGATATTTAATTATATACTGACAAAGAGTTGTACTGTTGCTGTCTCATTTACTTACGCTCTGCATAAAATATTTGTTGGAGAACTTTTAGTTTCTTTTTTAACCCTTTATGTGACAGGATATAATATTTTTTTTCAACTGCAGTCACAGATTATATTATCCAGGCCATACTTTAGTAAGTTAAAACAAACCTATTTTTCTTAGAAACACAATTATAGATTATTTCTTATCCTTTTTTTTTAATATATACGGCTTTTGTGAGCAATATCACGAAAAAGTTATTTATATTATTTTGTTTAGGACATACAGTCGACATATTCTATTTCAGGTGAAATTTATATTTGACTTCAGTTTTCTTAATTTTTTATTTGTTGTTTTTTTAAATTTACAAAATTTGTAGAAATTATTTTAAGGTGTGCTGTTTATAAAACTTCACAATGTAGACACTGCTTTGAAATGTTTGAGAAATCATTGTGTTTTGTGTGTCTTTTGTCTGGGTTTGCACTGTAAAATGTTACTTTCTAATTATTAGATCTCGAAAGAAAGAACATATTTTTATCTTTGGGATTTGAGTGGGCACTTTGTTCTGTAATTGTATTATGAGTTATTTATATATTCATTCATTAAATTCATCACTGTAGAATTTTAAATTTTTTTATTTAAATTTTTTTTTTTTTTTATATTTTTATATATCTATATATATTTTGAATAAAGGATTTAAATTACTGTGTGGAAATAAAATACATATTTAGCAGATTAAAATTTAGTAAGATTTTGTTTTTAAATATATTTTAGAATTATCGCATGGCAGAATAGGAAAAAAGGAAAATATATAAATTTTAATTAAAAGAAACAGTTTCTTAGTATCATTTATATTTTAAGTGGAGATATAAAAAGAAAAGAACTGTTTAGTGTGGTATTTTTGAGAGAATCATTAATGTAATTATTTAGTTCACTTTGATTATGATAATGCTAACAATTTGAAAGTTCTGTAATTCAGAAATCTTCACTTGCAGGTAAGCTGTAACGTAATGTCAGATAGTTTTTGTATTATTATTTAAAAATTTAAAAAAAAAAAAAAAAAAAAAAAAAAATTAAATTGTCACAGTGTTTATAATTATAAATGTTTTATTTGCAGTTTTATAATCTTAAACATACTTCAAGTAGATTTATGCTATCAAAACATTTAAAATGCATGTTGTTAGAAACACTTTCTTACTTGTAAAGTCTATATACAAATCTAAAAGCTGAGTTAAGCATGTTTATTTTAAACCCAGTTCATAATATTAAAAAAAAAAACAAAATTAAAACTTTTCGCACAGTTTTGTTTAGTTTGGTGGATTGATTCTGTCTGTTGTTCTTTAGTTTTAGTTTTTTTTCTTATCATACGCTTATTTATAAAACTAGTAACCATCACTACCTTCCACAGCCACAACAATAAATATTAATTTTTCTTCCTGCCTTTTTGTTTTTCTGTTAAATTAATAAAAAAATTAATACACTAAAATATCTTACAGCTTGTACAGCTTGTAGCTGAATTTTTCACTTTTCCTCTTTCAAGTATGAATTTAAAAATAAAAAACAAAATAAAATAAATTATTTATAAAATAATAAATAAATAAATATTTTCATTTCCCCTATTACTTATACAGAAGTTTTAATATTAATGTTCTGTTAGTTAAATTTATATATTTGAAAGGCGATTTTTTTGTTTTGTTTTAGATAATGTTTTAAATATATTTTCATTACACTATTAAGAACATTTTATAGATGGTATATAAAAATAAAAATAAAAAATGCTGGAAAATAAGCTTTTTGAACAATATCTGGCAATAATAAGCTTTCTAAAACTTCTTTTTAGTGTTTAGACGTTTTTGTTTTTTGTTCTTTGTTTTTATTCTTCCTTTTTGTGTGTGCCTGTCTGTCACCTCTAAAAACAAAATGGTTGTCTTGTAGAGAAGGTAAAAGGAGAAAAAATGTTTCCTATGACATAACTCCAAGTTTCAGTCTTTGCTTACAGGTTTTATCTAGTCATTTTTATACATTCTTAAAAAATTAAAGAAATAATAGTAAAGAAATAAAACTAAATTAAATAAATGTAATCAAATTAAATAAGTGTAAATCAAATTAAAAAATATTATTAAAACAAGTTTAGAAATTAAGAAATTAAAAGAAAGAAAGAAAGAAAAAAATGAAATTATTATTAAAATAAATACAATTAACCAAACAAATTATCAGTGGAATGCTTTTCCTTATTGTGTTTGCTATTGTCTAGGTAACCTGTACATTTAAGAGACAAAGTTTCAAAAAAAAAAAAAAAAAGTTAAAAATATATCTTGAAACAAATGTAAATTATATTTTATTGCAATAAATACACAGGTATCCCTCATTAAATATTTTTAAATCACCTATTTCTTTAATACCAGAAATCACAGAAAGTTTGAGGATAAATACTTTGATTATACTGAAACATTTATCATAGAGAACTGTGGTTTATACTTACACACACACACACACACACTCTCACACATATATATTACTTTAAATTTCATAAATCGGATAAAATTATGTTAATGAAAAAATTAAAAAAAAAACCGATAATTTGAAGAATTACATGAAAAACAGACAATAAAACTTAAAAAAAGATTTAAGATTAGAATAATACAAACAAGTTAACAAAACATAAATAAATATATACTAAGGTAATCGATATGATGAATTATTTGTTAATTAGCAAAAGTTTGTTTGTTGTTTGGTTAGTGGTATAGCTGCATGTAATTTACTAACATAACAGGTTTACTTGTTCAGGTATTTTTTTATTATTATTATTTTTAATCACTTTTATAATACAGAATCATATTTATAGTATGCATGCATTAAAATAATCATTAATCCAGCTTTGTTTGCCACAGGTATTATTGTTATTATTATTACTATTACTGTTAATATTATTATTATTATTATTATTATTATTATTATTATTTACATTAACAACCATAATTATTAGTGAGATGTCATCAGCCTTTGTTTATTAAAACCCTTTTTTTTTTTTTTTTTTTTTTTTTTTTTTTTTAATGTGTATAGTTAATCTAGTTCACAGCTAGCTGACTTTGTTCCATACCTAGTGTGTTTTGGGATATTTCATGTAGATACAAAAGTTTGTTAAACTTTCAAATATCTTTCCTATGTCCTGTTTTGGTTTTAGAAGAACAGTTTGATTTTTTTTTGTTTTGTTTATTTCAGAGCACCAGTTTAGAAAAACAAAATGTAATATGATATTTATTCATTTATTTATTGTCCTTTAATTATTACTTCACTATTGTTTGATATTAAATAATAAAAGCATATAAAATAAAAATAAATACATAATTTAATGAATGATTAAAATATTCAGAACAAGCAAACAAAAGACAAATAATAATAATAATAATAATAATAATAATAATAATAGTAATATAAAAAAACACATTAATAAAGCAAAATTCTAATCAGTTTTATTATAGATTTAGTTTTTTTTTTTCTTTTTATAGTTTTGTTTTTAAAATATGTTTATTGTTACTTATGTTATAAACTTCATTATTTTTAAAGTAAAAGGTCATACTGTTAAAACATTCCTACATAACAGCTACTGCAACAACAACAACAACAACAACAAACCAGCAACATTTAACACCATTGGTAATACAAATAATAATTGTTTAATAACTGAAAGCTATTTTCTATTTATAAAATGATTTTTAAAGACAATTTTTATAGATCTGATTAAATAATATTATTATTATTATTATTATTATCATTATTTTATTTTGATATCTGTTTTTACCAATTGTTTTTGCTTTATTTTCCTGCTTTCAATTTTCAATTTTCATGACTGATTATACTGTACTGGCAGAAATGGTTAAAAAAACAGGGTGTGAAATTTTTGTTTAGATTTATTTTAATATGTTTGGTTAATGCTTTATTTTCTCATCAGTTTTAAACAAATCACAAAATACACTTACACTTATGTGAGGTAATGATACTAAAACAGATAAATGTTCATTGGTATATAAAAAATAAATAATAAAACTCAACACAGTATTTTTTTTTTTTTTAAATCATGTCAGAGTATAAAGGAACAATAAAACATAGACACATGTTTATATAATTAGGTCACATCTACATTTATTAAGAAACCAATTAAACAAGTGTACAGTAATATATTAATTCTGTACAGCCTTTTTGTTCATATAGCCAAAGGTTCATTCTAAGAATCAAATTAAATGCTCACACAGAAAATGTACTAAATCTGTAAAGCCTTTTTGTTCATACAGCTAAGGTAAACAATCAGTTGGATGCTCACACTTAGGTTAAATATACTAAGTTTGTATAGACTATTTCTTCATATGACAACAGGTACATTCAAATAAACACCAAATTAAATGCACACACCAAAGTATACTAAATCAGTATAGATTTTTTTTTTTTTGTTCATTCCAATACAGATACACTTTATGAATGAAAAAAACTGATTCAGGCTAGACACATACAGATAATTTGTAATGTAAGGTACCTTTAAAGAAAACAAATAAAACTATTTCTAAAATATAAATAAATCATTTCATGCCAGCTCGTGTCTGTTGATTTATAATTAAGTAAATATTTGAAAGTGCAAGGGTTAAATTCCACTGAGAACATTCCTTTGTTTTGTAGTATTTTGTTTGGTGTTTAAAACTGTTGTTTGCTTTTTATCTTAGCCAGGTACCCAGGGAAAAGTCTAGCAGACAGGTTTTCATATCATTGTTCTTTCATTTTATTTATTTATTTATTTATTTTTTTAATTCTTTGTGTTATGTTTGGATCCATTCTTTTAATATACCTTTGCACCTTACACTTCCCATTTCTCCCCTACAGTGACATCTGATTATTATGTTACAAGCAACACTAACAAGCATCATGTATGTGTTTGATATTCTTCTTAATAAATACATAACTATTTAAATACTGATGTATATAAGTCAGTTAAATATATATATATTTGTGTTGTTTATTTTTACTGTTATAAGTTCACTGTTGTTTGCAGCTTTTGCAGATATGTTTGTTATTGTTTAGATTATGAAAGAACATTTTTTTTATTTGAAAAATTTATTTACTTCTTCAGTTTTAATACCATAAAGTTTGTTGATTTTTGATTTTTATATTTTTAATTTATTGCTTTTATAATGACAAATGGAAACAACTTGCTTACTTTTTTTTCTTGGAGTGGCTTCAGTTTAGTTCTTTTTTTTTATTTTTATTTTTATAAAATATTTATTTAATGATCAGTAATTAAACTCACAAAGAAAAATAGTTATTTCCCATTCCAAACAGGTACTGGGTTGTTCACTGTGTGCTTTTTTTAATTGATGCATTTAATTATTTTTATCCTGTAGTAAGATGCTTATTAACAATATGCTGCTAGTTTAAACACATATTATATGTAGTAGAAGAACCCTTAACATTAAACAAATATTTGTAGCTCTTAAAATTTACACATTGGTGAGAGAGACAGAGTGATGTAAGTGGTATTTTAGTTACTTCAGCAGTGAAACCAGAAATTATATTTGTAGTTCTGTTCTGAATTCTGCCTTCTGTTGTAATTGTAAGTGATTTGTTCATAAATGTCAGTAATTAAGTTTTACAGCTTTCAAGAAAAGAATCATTAAAATAATAACAAAGGAAAAAATAATAGGAACAATATATTTTAAAAAATCAGTTATTATTATTATTATTATTATTATTATTATTATTATTTATTATTATTATTACATCATGCGTGTGAGGGCGTCTGTTTCTGGGTGTGTCTGCATGCGTGTGTGTTTGGAACATTTATCACAATTGTTGTAATTAATACTACTTCATCCTTACAATTTAGTTTCCACTGTGGGTAATCTTTAAGGTTTGTGTTTTGACTGAGCATGATATTGATACTGAGTAGTGTTATACTTACTAGTTAGACTAACACACAACAATAGGAGACTCACAGTAATTGAGCTGGCTGTTTCTGAAATACACTTTGAGTGTAATTTTTATTATTCATATGAACAGTAAGCTGTAATGCATTCTGTATGCTTCCAAATTATTGTTTTGTTTGCTTTGGTAATTTTTTCTTTGATACTAATGAAGTGTGACAAAATAACAAGTTTGTAGAAAAGCTTGGAGACTGCTGTCATTCATTTTTGGCTGGTATTTCAAAAACAAAACAAATAATAAAAAAAAAAAAAAAAAAAAGAAGATAATAATAAAAAAAAAAAAATATATATATAATAATAATAAAAACAAATAATAGGATATAAAATAATACATCATGATTTTTAAATCTTCAAGGTTATTTTCCTGTGTTTTATTGTTATACTTTATTGTTTGCAAAGATTGGTGACTAATAAAAAACAACAACAGTTAAGTGATATTTTGTATTTTGCACATAGTAAAAAAAAAAATCATAGTTTCTGAGTCTTTTATTGCTGTGATACTTGTGCACTGTTGTTTGAGTGTAATATGGTTTGGTATATCCTGGTGATCTATCTTTTATGGTTTGGTTTTTTTTTTTTCTTAACCAGTCTCACATTTGGTTCTTAAACTGGGCATTGCAAACGTTACTTCTCTTCAGTATACTACTTACTAGATGACAACTAATTACATTTACAGCTTGGTGGTTCTTGCATGATTGTTCATGTTTCTGTAATTCTTTGAAGTTATCTGCAATGTAATGTGCTTGTGTAAGTTAGTATATATATATAGCAGACATGGAAATGTGCACACATAACAAGATTCATACATGTACAACACATGCATGAACATAAATATTCATACGTAACATACACACATAAACACACATTCATACACACTGAAAATATTTATATTATATGGCTGCATTTGCTTTTTGATGATGTATATATAGCTAGCTCTTTAAACCTTATTAAATAATATATTTATATAATTTCTAATATTATTAAATGTTAGAATGTTAATATTTAGAAGAGAAAATACTAACATACAAATAAATAATCTTTATAATATAAAAAAAAACAAATGATTTCTGCATAAAATTTAATTTAAAAAAAAAAAAAAAACAATATAAGGAATGGTTTTAATAATTTTTAAAAATAAATGAGTTTTATTGAAATAGTCAATTATATTTTGGTGTCATTTTTTAAAAATAATTTTTAAAAATATCTTTTTATTTATTATTTGTTATATTCTTTAAAATAATAATAATAAAATGATTAATATAAATTTTTAAAATATTTTATTTCAGTTGAACCATTCTTACAAGGCTCTACAGTATTTTAATTTTTATTTTTCAGAATGATTATATTGTGCTCCAACTTTAATTTAAACATGAAGTAAAAACTGTTAGTCTGTATAGGGATTTTTTTAAACTTAATATTAATTTTTCATTTTAATTCATAAACAATTTTTTATACAGTTTATTATTAACTACAAGTTTAGATATTTATGTAGTTGAGTTTTTATTATTAAATAATGTAACAGTATATATTGGTATTGTGTGTTTTTATTACCTTTATTATTTCTGGATGTAGTTTTTACTTTCTTCACTCTACAGTTTATATGTTCTTTTAGTTTTTCACTCTCGTTTGTTCATTTTCATTTTGCCAAATGTATGCACTTGCAAACACTCACACTCACGTACATACTGTCACTAACACGTGCACTGACACCCACACATACTTTCTATAAATAGATGTATATCTATACATTGACACTTCCTTCATTAACACAGGTACATTCACAAACACAGAAATCTCCTTTAGAGAAACAAACTCACATGTGTTATTATTCTCATACAAACCATATACCCATGTGATACATACATATATATATATATACCAACATAACACAACACACCATACATACACACAAACATAAACACACAAAGTGGAAATCAGACAACCAAACACTCAGCCAAATACACATGTACATACAACACAGTGCATACATACATACATACATACATACATACATAAATGAAAAAATTAAATTATGACACTAGTTTATAAATAAGTCATTATCTTACATGTTCATTGTTTGTTGCTTTTTTTCACTGTCTATTTATTAAAACTGTATTCTATTAAACTATCCTATGAAATTAATTTGGTATGCTTATTGCTATAAGATGGAGCTTCATTAGTCAATTAATTAATCAGTTAATAACCACCAGTGTATGTAACATTATACTAGTCACACACACACACACACACACACACACACACACACACACACACACACACCATGATACTTGAGATATTTAAAATGTAATACTACTGCATGCTCTAAATGGATAGATAGAATATTGTAAATTAAATTTTTAAGCAAAAAAAGTCACTCATAGTTCAGAACATTTCACAATTACATAATGCTTGTTGTAAGGAAATTTGAAATTGATCCTCAAAACTATATTTTAAATCCGTTTTTATTGTCAGTACATGAATTGGCAAAACAGTCTTTCTAAAATAATTTTTTATTATTATTATTATTTTTTTTATAGTAAATAAACATTTTACAAATTTATTTAAAAATTAGTTTCTGCATGATTCTAACTTCTTGTTGTATTGGTTGTAAAATACTAATTATTAGCTGTATTTGTGTGGTTTGTAGAAAGCATGTAAATATTAATAAACCTGGGGGTTTAATTCTAAAATATCAAATAAATTTGTTCAGAGTTATTGATCTTGGAAGGAATAAAGACATTTTAATAATAAAAATATACATTGATCTTTTTTTTTATTAAATAATAATAATAATAATAATAATAATAATAATAATAATAATAATAATAATAATAATAAATACCAAAAGAAACCTAGGTTAATAATTGTTTATCATAAAGAATTCTTCTAAGCTCACCAATATACAAGTTATCTAGAACAGTTTCATTTCTGTGAATTTTAATTATTTGAATATTGAACTTTTGTGGTGATATTGTCTGAATTTGATATTTTGTTTTACGTTTTGGTTTTGTGTGAATTTTACTAGGCTTCTTCTGTTTTCTTTATTTTTCATTCAGCATTTCTTCCCATTGTACTTAAAACTAGCAAGATAAACATTTTTATTATTATTATTATTATTATTATTATTTTATTATTATTATATAGATTCAGAAATATATTTTTTCAATTTATTTTAGAATATTGAAAAATATTAAACCATGTTTTTATGGTGGTAGTGAGAAAAGGTGATGTTTTCTTTCATTTTTTATAAAAATTATAAAATTATAAAAAATTACAAAAATTATAAAAAACAATTTGATCTTACATCCTTAATTTATTAAGTAAAATTTTGTTTATTATTATTATTATTTTTTACTTAACATAATTCTATTTACCATTTTATTTATGTGTGTACATGTGTATGTGCATGCATGTGTGAGAGTACATGTGTATGTGTGCATGTGTGTTTATTTATAGGATACACAGTGACAGAATTATGGCAGTTGATGCTAATATGCTACACCAACTGACCTCAGTAATGTACTGCATCACATTCTGTCACTTTTTCTGTTGAACAAGTAACACTTCTACTGCTTCTGTATACAGCAAACAACTAATAAACCCACTACCTATATCACTTGTAGCCATCTGGCAAATCCTTAGTTACATCTCAGCTTGTTAGCATATCTCTGTCAACATTTGCTGACATTAACAAATGTCTCTTACATTTACGCAGATTAACATATTTCTGTCAGATTGTTACTGTCAGACAAATAACATTACTGTATCACAGCATGTATGAACTAAAACAAAATTAACTGGTTTTATGTGTGTTAGTTATATTAATAGGATACTAAATGCATTCAGAGAATATCACAGGACGGTTTCATTTTATAAATTTATTGTTAAGGTTCATAACATTATAATTATAATTATTATTATGCAATGTTTCATAGAAAACAGATAATCATATTTACGTTATTTGCATGTTCGTTGAAAATGTATAAAATGTATAATTGGGCTTAATTCAGAAGTTACTAAATATGTATAGAAAATAAAATAAAAATAATAAATTAATTTCTTTGTTCATCCAATAGTAAACTTTTATAAAGTTCGTTTTTTAAATGACAAATATTTAAATATTACTGTAATCTGCTTCTAAAAGAACAACTTTTATATTTAATTTCATACATAGTAATTAGTATAGATTTAAAAAAAAAAAAAAAAACCAGTTATGATATTCTGTATAAATTGTAATAGCTTTTGAGATAAGAGAAGAAATTGAATTATAAATGTACTTAATACATTTAACTTTGTTAATATTATTATACTTGTTTTATTTATTTATTTATTTATTTATTTTGTTCAGTTTTGTTTTATTTTGTTTCATAAAGATGTCAATCAGGTTTGCTTCATTCAGCTTACTTTTACGTATTGTTTACTTTTATTTTTGTTGTTACTATTATTATTTAGGTTTAGGATTAAATAAATTTCATAAGAAAAAACATTTCATGCACTGCAAGTTTCAGCTTTATAAAATCATGTTTCATTTTGTGTTTTTATTTATTACTAAACAAAAACTATAATAAAGCTTATTAATATAGAGAAAGTTGAAAAGAAAAATGAATTTCAGAGCTTTAGTATTTTTTACCATTTGATATTTTCAAACATAATCAAACCTTTATTTTCATGTTAAATATTTACACAGAAGAAAGCAAAGATAATAAAGTTAAGTCATCAAGTAAAACTTATTTTTATGGAACAATTTGAAATGTTAATTTGAAATTAAATAAAAGAAAGGCAAATAAATGGTAAAGTGATATTTTCAGTTTAATTTTGTTTTCTTAATAATAAATTATATTCATTCAGTAAGTAAAAAATAATGAGGTAAAACAAAGGTTGAGTTGTTTATTAATTTCTTTTTTATTTTAAATTTTTTTAAAATATATTTATGGATATAGCTGTAGTTGAGTTTTTCTGTTTTTAATCATTTTTCGGTTCTTTTCATTTGTGGATGCTGGTTGTAACACATTAACATTATATAATTTACCAACAACTTAATTTTTATATTTTATTATAATGCTAGAAAAAATAGAGATATAATTTATCACAGTTTTGAAATTAAATTTAACTATTCAATTACTGGTTAATGATTTTGTCAATTAGGTATGAAAAGGAAATTTAATTTTTAAGTTCTAGTTTCGTTTTTTTCATTTATTACCATATGATTTGTTTTTTAAATTTTTTTTATTTTATTTATTTTATTTATTTTTTATTGTTGTTATTTCTAATTATCCTTTAATAAAATAACTTTTTATTAATGTTTTGCTTTTATTAATATTTTAACTATGATTAAATAGAATATATTTTATTTATGCTTAATGTTGTGAAAATGTGGTTGGTCTTGCTCATTTATTATTTACTTAAAGAGCACTTCTAAAAAAAAACCCAGACTATTTAAAAACTAAAATATGTATCTGAATGTCAGATTAAATTACATTTTATCATATTTGCATTTTATATTAATTCAGATTATCTACCTTATTATATATATTCTTTACAAATAAATAAATAAAATAAAAAAATAAAAAATTAAAATGGTATTTATAATTACACTTTTAAATTGTATTTTACAAAAACAGTGTTTATGTTATCTACCTTGACATACTGTCTATAAGTAAAACAAGTTTAAAAGTTCCTCCGTTTTGATTTTGAGTTTATAATCTTTTTAAAGCTTTCTGCAAACTTTATTGGTTAATCTGCATATGATACATTTTATATAATCTAATATGAACCTGTTATAAGGTGGTGTATATTGTTTTAATTGTTTAGATATACCTCGCTTTTTCTGCCCAAGTTGAGTTAGATTATACTAGCAAGGTGATTATAAAACACATCTCTGTTTCATTGGGAGCTTTTTGTGTGTTTAAACTGTACAACATGTTTGCATGTTTTTCTGTCGTATTAGTAGATGTTATTAATACCTACATACATATATATATATGTATATATATATATATATATATATAATTTAATAGTGTAAGACAAATATACTATCACTAATAATTATTACTATGTTAACTTTATAGCTAATTACGAGGAATGATTCTTCAAATTTAGTTAAGATAATTTTTATTATTATTGTTAATTTTTAAAGTATCTCTGAAATTATTATTAGGAAAGACAACAAAATGCTCGTTAATAATTTAGCTTTGTATAGAATTTCAGCTGCTCTGCAAACAGTGAGTTTAACTTAGATTGCACTCAGTAACATTGGCATACATTTATAGTTTAAATTTTTTACAAGTGGTTGGTGACGTTTTTGCAGATTTATCTTGATGTGAGTTATCTGCCCTTGACCTAATCTCCTCTGCATGATTACAGATTTCATTCACGATAGTATTTCTTTTTTCATCTAATTATTATTATTATTATTTTTTTTTTTCTTGTTGTTGTTTGTTTATTTATTTATTTATTTATTTATTTATTTATTTATTTTTTTCAGAACTAACACATTTCCTCATATTCAGCTAACTCTTCATCTCACAATGTACATATAGCTCATGTAGTTGTGTTTGTTTTCGCTTGTAATGTATGCATGTTCGGTTTGGTATAGTCAAGCATATTGGACCCCCTGTTTTGCTCTAGACAATACTGGTGTTTAGACTTGAATCACTTTCTCTTTTAGTGAATATGTATATATTATTATTTGTATTTGTTTTTAAATTTTACAAAACTTGAATTGCTTGATGAGCAGTGATGTAAACAAAAATACTTTGCATGTTATTTCACCCCTGGTTATTTACCACTTGAATAAGTCGTATTTTTCAGATTTTATCCAGCTAGTAAATAATTAATAATAGTGATAAATATGTATATATTTATATATATTAATTTTATTTATTTTTTATTTTTATAATTATAAAATAATAACCTTTTTTTTTTTTTTTTTTTTTTTTTTAAATTTTTTTATTTAAAATAAATAATTTGTTTTATAAAAATAAATTATAAAAATCCCAACATAATGAACTTCATTGAGTGAACTTTTTCAGTGAACGTTTTTTTAATGCTTAATTCTTTTGGTGCTGGGGATTTTATGAATAATTTTAATTGGCTGATAACCTTAATAAGTCTAACATTAATGCTAATGCAAAAATAAATAATAATAATATAATTTGTATTCTATATTTTGAATATAATGTGTGAATCTAGGCAAAGAAAAAGTCTCTTGTCCCAATTTCATTTTTTATTTCTGTAGTTTTTATCATAATTAAAAATAACATAATAATCAAACTGCTCCAAGCATCCAAAAGTGTTAAATTTATTTAATATATTCTTCTGGCTTTCCATTTTCCAGTGTAGTATATATGTGTACTTTTTCTTAAATATCTGTCACATAACATGTTTTGATATCAGAGTTGTATGTCTGTCTGTCTGTCTGTCTGAGGCCAGAACAAACAAAAAAAAACATTTCTTTGAAAGAACTACTGTTACTTATTGTGATGGTCTGAAGACAGGTCGCATGGCCATTTTCATTTCATTTATACGAATTTAAATAAACACTAAATATGACTGAAATTTAAACACTTTAATGTATAATGATAAACATAATGAATTTTTACAAACATACGTAACTAGTAGTTATTTTTTAAATTATTCTTTTTTTTAAAGTAATCATAGAGTAAGTTTTTGTGTGTTCTGAAAATATTATAATAATGTTACATATAAAGTTTCTGTTTTTAATAAAATAGCTTCTTAGGATACACACAATCAGTTTAAATGCTGTTAAAGAGATACTGGGAGTTTTTAAATGATTTCAGCTTGGGGAGCAGTATTGAGTTGTGCAGAACACAGTTCGGCTTAATATGCACTTTTTCTTTAAATTGTTCACATTGTTTCTGTTAAAAGAAATACATATCAGTTATAATATATAATTTTTTTTTATTTATAGTGTATGGTGATTCTTTAAAAGAAATGTTTTTATGTCTTTAATTACAGTGTTCAAAATTTAAAACGAAATTGAAATAAAAAAAACAAAAGAACTCAAAAGATAATGTAGTTTTATTATATTTTAAATTACAATCGTGGGAATTTATATTATTTTATTTAATTAATTTCAAAAAGTAAAAGTTAAATGTAACCATTTAGACTTAATAAATATTAATTTGTGTGTAATTTATATATTTATATATCATTTATTTACATATATCTTATATTAATATTATGGTACGATAATAAGTACCTGGCAGCTGGGTTCAAATTAAGACTGAGGGTATGAATGAATTAGTAAATAGTAAGCTTTTTTTTTTTTATAAACTTGCATATTTTGAAACTGATTATCAATAAATTACTGTAGCATTGAAAAACATTTAATAAAAATATATATTTTTACTTCAAAAACAGTAATTACAAATTAGTTTGGCCAGCACTGATTTAACTGTCTTCTGTTTTTTCAGATTACAGAACTATTTTTATATTAATTTAAAAGATTTTTAAAATAATAAATATGTAAACATTTAATAAGTATGTAGGAACTAGTAATGAAGTCTTAATTTCAAACCTGCTGCAGTAGACTCTATTTCTCTAGATTAGTAATGGTCACTTTATAATATTTATTTATTAAATACTTTTATCATATGGTACCATTTTACAATTAAAGTTTAAACAACAAATATTAAAAGATTTATATTATTTACATCCTTTAAAAAAATAATCTTAATTTAGCATTAAGTTGGCATTACATTTTGCTAGAGACATTTTTTTTATTTTTTTATTTTTTTTTATTTTTTTTTTACAATAATTTTTATTGGTTTAATTGACCTTGCATTCAGAAACAGCTATTTAATTGTTTTGTTTGAAAGAATATAATGACAGGCTATGTAATAATAATGCCAGTTTTCTTGTAGGTTTAGACAGTATCACCTATGTTAAAAAAACAAACATCTATTTTTAAATTCCTACTTGTTTATAAACATCCTGCTTTTTTGTTGATTTAAAAACATTTCTCTGTGAACAATTTGTTTTTGGGTCATAATAAAACCAGTCTGTGGTTAGTACAAGCAGTAGACAAAGTTAGAGTTTGCTTCAGAGTTATCTTTCCATTTTTCAGGAAAAGATGTCGCCACTTCTGCCAGCAGTGCAGCAGCACTGGGGTCAAAGGTTCAGAAGAACGGCAATCAAGAAGTGCAGGTAATTAATTACACTGTATTGACTGTGTAGAAGTAAATAATATATCGGTGGTCAGATATAATAATAATAATAGTAAGTAACAAGAAGAAGAAAAGAAGAAGATGAAGAAGAAAATGACCATAAGAAAACCCAGTATGAATGACATATTCCATATACAAGTAAATAATAAAATGAGTTCAATAATAAAAATAATAATAATAATAATAATAATAATAATAATAATAATAATAATAATAATAATAATATTATTATTATTATTATTATTATTATTAAAGAACAAAATAGGAAAGATGCAGTTAAGTTGAAGGATGATTTATCACAGCAGTTAATTTTTACTTGAGTTGAAATATATTCTACTTGTGTAGTCTGAGATTGGTATTTGTTTTAGAAGGGGAAAGACACGAAGCAGGTTAAAGATGAGAAGATCAATGCTGGTGGAGATGCAAAACCAGTGATTTGTGCAGATGAGAACTCACAGGTTTGAACACTTTATTTTCATTTTTGTATGATTTGAAGTGTACTCCAGTCTAACATATTTGCATCATAGCTTATTTACTCCTAATTGATTGCCTAATCTGTTCTGTCTATATTTTTATAGATTAAGAAAACTGTAGAATACAAAAAACTAATGGTTAAAAGTTTGTAGACTGAATAATTTTTAATTGAAAGATAAAAGAAATTTTAATTATTATGTTTTTGTTGTTGTTGATTTTAGAAGCCATTTTCTTTATTTTTGCATCAGAATCCAGCCATTCAGATTTCCAGTATCAGCAATGATTCTGAAAAGGAGACAAAAACTATTTTGTAAGTTAAATCAGTACTTTATGAGATTTGTTTTTGTAATTCTGTATTTAAATATCGCATTTAAATTCTCCTTTCTTTTCTTAAATATTAAAATTTTTTTTTTTTTTTTTTGTTAATGCTTTTTCTTCCACAGTGAAAAAATTATTTAATCATGATGAAGTTCACGTTACATACGTTATTAAAAATTATTTTATCTGAATATTGATATTATAGCTGCTAATCATGTAAATGATCAGTCAAATAAAGTCAGAAATTAAAAAAATATATATTAACAATTTCCAAAGCATCTAAGCAGTATATTTGAATTTTTTGCTTATGTGTTTCTAAAGATATGTTGATCATTACAGATAAATTATATTTCTCAGGTCTTCAACAACATCAGATGGACAGGACTTGGACACACTGAAGGGAAGTGTGTCTTTTTCATTCACACGAACAACATCGTCGAAGATCAACATGGCATCAGCTTTCATTGCTGAAACAGAAGACAATCAGACAGAAGAAGGTGGTGGCGGGAATAAAGAAGTGGAAAACGCAAAAACAAGTTCGACTGGAAAGTTACAAACTGGGTTTGTCAAAGTGATGAGTAAAGATGACACTCGGGAACTGGACTGGCCTGGAGAAATGATTCAGATGACATCAACAGAGCCTAGCCTGAGCTTCAGCTGCAACCCTCTCTACTTCGACTTCAGTCAGCTGATGAAGAAAAAACAGAAAAAGGATGAGTCAGCAGAAGCTGTTGTTTCTGCTGATGTTGAAGAAGAAGTGACTGAAGTAAAGGCTGAGGAGGAAGAGGCAGTCAAGGATGCTGTAGAAGAAAAAAGTAAAGATCAAGTTACGGAATTTACTGCTGAAGGAGAAGAAGTAAAAATGGTTAAGAAGAAGAAGCGGAAGCACAAGAAAAAGAAGAAAAAGGTTCGCGACACTGTTGGAGAAGATGTCACTAAACCTGAAGGTGCAGAAGAGGAAAAAGAGGTTGTAAAACACAAAAAAAGGAAGAAAAAAAGAAAGAAAAGGAAACACAAAACTGAAGGGGAAGAAGATGGCTTGGAAGAAAAGAAACCTTCAAAAAGAAAGAAAAAGAAATCGAGAAAACATCATTCAAAAATTCAGGATGATACTGAAGGCAAAGTTAATGGCCTGTCAGAAAGCAAGGCTGATTCAGGAGATGAGAAACATGAAACTAAAAGAAAGGCAAAAAAACGAAAACACAGACACAGACATGAATCAAAGCATGAAGGAGAAGAAGCAGCTTCAAAAGGTGAACCTAAAGATACTAATTCAGAAGTTCCTGCTAAAAAGAAGAAGAGAACAGAGAAAGGAAAACTGAGTTTAGAATATCAGGACACTGCTTCTTCGGATTCAGAAGAGGACAATCAAAACAAGCCAAAGAAGGAGAAATCTAAAACCATTAAAAATAACCCAGACAACAAAACAGAATCTGATTTGGAGTTGTCCAATCCAGGTAAAAAAACTGGCACTCCTAAGAAAGGAGATTCTCAGTCTCGGGAAATCACAGGTGAAACAAAGACAAAGCCAGCAGACCTAATGAAGAGTCCTCGTGCTGGTAAAGTACCAGTACAGAATCCTAAACAGACAGTTGAAGCAAAGGCAGCAAAGAAGACAAAAACACCAGAAAGCCAAGAAAATAAAACTCCAAATTCCAGGAAAAGAACAGCTAGTGACTCTGCAGGAGATGACCAGACTCCAGTGAAGTCGATGAAGACTGTTTCCAAAGAGGTCGTTCCTCCAGTGACAGTAGAACACGACTCGTGGACAAAGATGGAAGGCTTGCTTGAACCAAAATCCCGAGAAACCAACCTCAAATCTAAATGGGATACAAGTGACAGTGAGAATGAAGATAATCCTGGTGGAGAAGTTAAAAAGAACCCTAAGAAATCTGCATCACCGAAGCCAAAAGCTAAAGGAAACAATCCCGGATCAGGGGAAAGGTCAAATTCCAAAAGTGAAGTTAAAAGCAGGAAAAAGTCTTACTCATCATCATCAGATTCTGACACCTATAGAACTCAGTCTCGAAGTAGGTCTAGAACAAGGTCGTACACCAGATCTAGATCAAGGTCATACCGGTCCCGCTCATTTAGTTATTCTGACGATTCGAGATACAGTCGTTCAAGGTCAAGATCATCATCTACGAGGTCAAGATCGCGAAGTCGGAGGCGGTATTCCAGGAGTCACAGATCTCTTACTCTCAGTCGAAGTAGATCGTACAGTAGGAGCAGTAGGTCAAGCTACTCTAGGTCACGAAGCAAGTCACGTTCATACCACAGGTCTAGATCATACACTCGAAGCAGGTCCCGATCCAGCAGCTTTTCTGTATTCAGAACAAAGTCTCCTAAACGACTGCTTCAGAAGACTAGTAGTCTGTTGACAGCTAAACCAAAAGTTGAGGAAAAAGTAACAGAAGCACCAGCCGAAAAGAAACTGGATATCCCGCTACCCACTGCTGGAGATGAATCTAAATGTGAACAAACTACAGAAGAAGCAGGCAAAAAGAAAGCTGTGGACAATATACCCCTTCCTCCACCTGGTGAAACTAACACAGAGAAAAATGAATCGTCCACAAACGATGCAACTGCTGCAGCTACTGTTCCTCCTCCTCCACCTCCACAGAGCACCGAGGTGCCGAATCCAGGAAATGCACCAACAACCCCAGGACAAGGACCAGAGCAGCAGGATGTTGGACAGCCAGAGGAAGATCAACAAAATCCAGCATCACATCCAGGTATGGGTCCTTACAACCCTGACATGCACCTGCACAATCCAGGAATGGGGCCTCATAATCCAGGCATGGGGCCACCTGGCCATGGAATGGGACCTCACAATCCTGGAATGGGAACTCAAGATCACATGATGGGTGGACATGGTGATGGGATGATGGAAGATCCAAATTACATGATGGGACCGCCTGACCATAGAATGGGCCCTCCAGATCATCGAATGATGGGTCCTGATCATAGGTACGGGCCTCCCAATCCCAGGTTTGGACCACCGGACCCAAGATTTGGACCTCATAGAATGGGGCCTCCAAGGCCGAGAATGGGACCTCCAGACATGAGAATGGGTCCACCCCATGATCCAAGATTTAGACCACCTGATCCAAGAATGGGCCCGCCTGATCACCGAATGGGACCACCTGGTCCAAGGATGGGACCACCAGGACCTAGAATGGGGCCTGGCCCGGGTCAAAGAATGATGGGTCCCCCACCTCGAGGAGGGCCTGGCTATGGACCACCACGCTTCTATCCAGGTCAGGGTCCCGGACCAGGCGGACCAAGGCACGGTCCCCCAATGAGAAATCAAGGACCATATGGACCTCCTGGCGGACCAGGAATGAGAGGGCCACCGCCAGGCATGCGAGGACCAATGCCACCAGGAATGAGAAATCAGCACCCATCAGGCAGACCTCCTGGTCCGCAGATGTACCCGCCTCGCATGTCAGAGCCTCAGAGTGGTCCTCCACCTGCAGAGAACGAGGAGGTGCCAAACACACCGCCTCCACTGCCCCCACCAAAGTCACCGTCACCGAAACCGCCGCCACCGCCAAAGAAGGAAGAAGAGAAGAAAGAAGAACCAAAGCCAATGGTTCCTATCATACCACCTGAGCAAGCTGAGCAGTACCGCAAGCTGCAGGAGCAGGCACAGAAACACGCAAAGAGACAGCAGCGGAGGCAGAAGCAGCAGGAGAATGGCGAACCTGTGGAGTCGAGTTCTGACGAGGACGAACAGATGGAGATGGAGGAAGCAGCCAATCAGGCAGCAGACGATGCTGAAACGACTGAAGAGCAGCCCACAGTAATCACTGTACCAACTGCTCAGTCTCCCGTCATGCAGCAGCAGACAGTAATCTTCCAGCACCCAAATGGCATGCTGACCCAGTCGCCTCAGCTGATCTCTGCAGGAGGACAGTCACACTTCCTCATTCCACACTCGGCTCTAGGTGGAGCCACTCCTGTCGGATTGCCAATACAAGCAGGAGCCCCGGTCATCATGCAAGCAGCACCAATGACACAAATACCTGGTGCTATGCCCACTCCAATTCATATTCCACATGGAAGTATTTCTCTGGCTCATTTCCATGCCGTTCAGGCACAGGCACAACAAGCTCAAGCTCAAGCACAAGCACAGGCTCATGCTCAGGCTCAGGCACAGGCTCAGGCACAAATGTTCCAGCACCAGCTACTTGCGAGTCACGGCCAGATAGCGATACCTGCTGGTCTAGCACCAGGAGTTGGTGTTCAGAGTATTCAGAACATTCAGAACATTCAGAACCTGCAGGCACTTCAGAGTTTGTACGGACTGCAGCAGGTTCAACACCCGCTACTGACACCCATACAACCACAAGGCCCTGTGATCCTGGTGCCAAGATTAACCCGTCCACCAGTTTGATGTTCTCTGTGATGATTTCAACTGTTGTCCTCATGTTCACGTGTTTATCAGACGGTCACTGTGGAGGGCAGGGCGACTGTGACTGTGGCGTGTGACAAATCTGCTGAAGTGTTGTTATTTGAGAGAAATCAGTGCGAGTGACTCAGAGTAATTGAGAGTCACGTTTAGTCATTACGTGTAAGAGAAATAGACATTCTTTCTTTCATTGTTCACCGATGTTAAACATTTTTTTTTTTTTTTTTTTTCCTTTTCAAAAACCAGAGTTGTGATTTTCATGTTTTTTTTTATTATTATTATTATTATTATTATTATTATTATTATTATTATTATACATACATATTTCTGGTATTTTTAAATAATTTTTATTATTTTTTTTTTGTTAATTTTTTTTTTACATGATTGATGACACTTATAACTGAAAAAAAAAAATCTTGCTTTGGTTTAGTTCTGTTTGTTTTCCACTAGGAAACAAGTTTGTGAGTGACATGGCAGCATGACTTGGCTTTACTTCTTACAAAAACTAATGTGCAATTGACGTCTTCAGCAGATTTTGAATGTGATTTTAGTTTTGTTACAAAGAGTGAAAGAATTAATGATGTGTTTGCCCAGCAAGTAGTTTGGTTATCTATGCAGTAGACTGAGATAGCGTTTTTAAGAAAATATGTAACCAAGTCTACATAATCTGTTTATATTTTTCAAACACCAAATACTGCTCCAGAGCAAATTGTTTTGTAAATCATAGGTACATATTTTAACCAGTATTTGTCAATAAATACTTTAATAACTGTAATCTGATATATCACGATTATTATTATCATTATTATTATTATTATTATTATTATTATTATTATTATTATTATTATTATTATTATTATTATTATTATTATTATTATTATTATCATCACCATCATCATCATCATCATACAAGACAGTTTCTGAAATCGTAAAACGGATTTTTAAGAACTTAACATGAAACAACTTGTTGGAATAATGGAATCTGTTCTCTCAACTCCGCTGCGTTAGAAGCTTGTGTTTTAAGGTCAGTTTTTAATGTTTTAAAATGTGAACCGAATTGTGACTGAAAGCTTTTTTAATATTAAGTTTTTTTTTAAAAAAACTGTTGTGATTTTATCAAGATTTCATTCAGTATGTGACCATCGCCAAGCAGGTGGATGGTCACTTCGATTAGTAATTTTGTTTTCTTAGTAAATTTGTCAACCACAGATACGTGAATAACTTGGAACAGAATACTAATTCTAATTATTCTCCAAACTGGTATCTTTCAAACAAAAATAACAACACCAAAAAATTAAAATATATGTGAAGCAAATAAGAATATAACTAAAAATAAATAAATTTAGCATACACGAGCATGAAATGTGAAAAAGCTACGTGCAGTGTTAATAGATTTCTAGACCTGTCTTGAAAATAAACTACTGTATTATTAAAAGCATTTTCCTAATATTATTGGCAAATTATTTTCAGTAATATCTGATTGCAGTGTAGATGTGATTATTTTTTTCAGCTTGATTTAATCTGTATTATTATTTTAATTTTATTGGAAAATGACGTATTAGATGATGTGCTGTAAATTACAGTTTAATGATGGTTATAATATTACAATGACATTGGTGAATAGTTTCTGATGTTGCCTTCAAGTTGGACATTAGTATAAAAATTGGGTGTGACAATCAGTAATTATGTAGCAGTTTACATCGTAAGTGGTCTTGCTTTTGAAACTAGAACCAAAACTAAAACGTGGGGAAAAAAAAAAAAAAAATCAAACTGTGTATGAAATGTTTGGGCTTATATTCTACGAATCATATGATTACAAGAAACTGACTGTCTAGAAATCTGAAGAGCCATGGTGTTGGGAATCTTTCAAATGGTTTCCGAATGATACCTGCGGACTGCATTTACAACGTGGCTTTCATGCGGTTAGAGATCAGACCAAAACATTTTTACTGGCAAATAATAAGTTATAATTCATTTGTTAGCATAAAGAATTCTGTATTAGAAGAACGCATACTTGTTTTTCCCTGTGTTTATGTGAAAACAAAAGTTTTAAATAGGACAGCAAACAACATTCAGTTTTAACTAAATATGTTAGTGATTTGTTCTCGGTTATTGATGAAACAATTTATCAAATATTACTATTAACACAGTACGAAAATTTAATACAAAATTCAGAAATTTGTATACATAGTGCTTTTGTTGTATGCATTTTTGTTAGTTTGGCATTGTTTTTATTTATTATTCTGTTGCCATTCAGCTAATGGCTCGCGTTTATTATCTTCACGATGATGAACTTGATTGATTCTGACAAAGAGCATGCTTTGTTGGAAGACTTTCTGAAACTATTTGTGAATGCTTTGACAAAATTAACGTTAACTTTTTCAAAGTTCGTGAGAACGACGATTGTAAATGTATTTTAACTTTATAACAATTTCTTCAAAAACTAAACATGTAACTGCGTCAAATCAGGTTAAAAATACACCTCAGATCAGGATAGGTGACTTGTTAAAAACTTGTTGATTTGTGTTAGTGAGCTGTGATGACGTTTTCATGCCACATCAGTGGCGTGTGATATATTGTACATAGTTCTGTTATCTTGCTGACATTTTGACAATAAATGCAAGGTCAGATGCTCTTCGTTTTTCGTTTTTTTCTCATTTTGTTTCTTTCTTTGGGTTTGCGCTTATAAATTGCATGTTTTAAGTATGAATAAAATTACTAATTTTGTTTAGATAGATAACCATTGAATGCTTTTCAATAATAATAAATAATTAAATAATACAGGTAGAAAATAAGAATAAAATAAACATTTACAAAAATGAAGAAAAACGACGTGAAAAAGAACAGGTGGCAATTTGAAGATTACAAGAATTATTTAATTTGGATTTTATTTTATTTTATTTTATGAAGAGGGAAGAGCAGTGCAGTTCTCTAGTTTCATATAATATTCAAAATAGAACAAATAGCACCAGTATAATAGAAATTTTATTTGTCTTTTGGTGATTTATGATAGTATTTAATACATTTTCTCATCTCTTTAATGGTTTTCATGTTGCATTAAATTAATAACTTTATTGAATCACTTTAAGTCAATATATATTTTTAATTATAATACTTTTCTATAATTAAATATACACAAGAAACAAATAACAAAAAAGGGCAAATATCATACACGTATTTATGCAGGTCTTGAAAGATAATGAAGAAATCATTTTGATAAATAGTTTGATGTATAATGATGACAATGGAATTAATAATCATTACTGATTTAAAAAAAAAATGATAAACATTCAATTTAATAATTATAAAGCAAATATGTACAATTATATTAATTAAAAAGAGATTGTAAACATTTCTCTTTGTGTTAATATTTAGAGAAAACTGATTTCGTATTAATATGTAGCTAAATAGGAACCATATAATATGTAAAACTAAATGTTCTATTAAAAGTAATCTACTACGTTTAAACTGAGTATAGTTTGCTATGCTGCTGCTTATCTGTTCAGTTCTGCATGCGCAGACTCTTCTTAGCACCGTTACGAGGACCTTTATAATTTATTACAGAGATTAACACTAAAACGAGGCTGATATAAAGTACCACGCGACTAAGCTAATCCAAACAGTGTGAAGTGAGACTCTCATATTGCTTCCAGTGGCTAAAATTTCAGTTGTCAGTTCGTTTAAATGAATCTGACCACCTGAAAATAAACAAATAAATTAATTAATTAACAACGAAACAACAGTAACTTTAATAGATAGTAAAAAGTAGTAGTAGTAGTAGTAGTAGTAGTAGTAGCAGTAACAGCAGTAGTAGTAGTAGTTATGTTAGAATATTACAAAATAAACAATAATGAACATTTCTCGATACTTGTTAAGTGTGTAGACCTCATCAAAATTCGCAGAGTTAAACACTAAACAAAATCTCGTATTTGAGTCTCACCTAAAGTAAAATACACCGTTGGACTTTTCTTGCCGTCTCCCCCTAAACTGACCGCCATGATCCGGACCTGATACACGATGTCCTTGTAGATGGGTGAGATGACGGCGTGGTCAGTGTTTTCTACCACGACGTCAGTTGCTGTGGACATCGGACTGTTTAAATTCCAGTAGCGTATCTATACAAAAATAAACCGAACTGTATCAATACAACCATTGACTACATTTTATGTCAAAGATCACTAAGTTTGATAGATTTTTTAATTCTGATATTGAACGACAGCAACAACGACAGCAACAACAGCAACAACAACAGCAACAAAAATTACAACTATAACAAAACCAGCGATAATCAAAAGAGCAGCAGTAGTAGTAATACTAACAATTAGTAGTAGTATTATTTTAATTGTCATTATCATCGCTGCTGTTGTTGTTACTATACATATCTGTGTTTTTAAATATCGAATGCGTGTCTGCTTTAGCTTCATTGATTCTTTTACCCTCACACTTTATCATTAACACACGTTTGAAGCCTGTATGGAAATAATAATAATAATAATAATAATAATAATAATAATAATAATAATAATAATAATAGTAGTAGTAGTAGTAGTAGTAGTAGTAGTAGTATAGTAGTAGTAAATATTTAAAACTGAATATACTTAAACTATTAATTTTCATTCGTTCTACAGTTAGAAGTTCTGTAGGTTCATATTTGATATTCAAAATAGAACAAAAAGATGGTATAATAGAAAGTCTTTCGGTGATTTTCGAAAGTATTTAATACATTTTCGCATCTCTGATGATTTTCAAGCTGTATGCATTACATTAATAATTTCACTGGATGTCAGTAAATGTTGCTAACCTTGAAACCTTTAATTGATTCTTCGTCTTGTCCCGTGCTGATTCCTCGCCAGGTCAGATACACACTGTCTGCTCCGTGTGAACGAACTGTCACGTGGAATGGGTAATGAAGAGGTGCTGGAAAAGTAAAAATCAAATTTATAAACGAAAACGAGATATTGCAACAAAAGTATATAAGTTCACAAATATACACATACATACCTACATACCTACATACAAACCTACCTAGCTACCTACATACTTATATACCTACATACCTACATGCCTACCTGCCTATATACCTACATAACTACCTTCCTACCTACCTACCTACATACGTACATACATACACACATACGTAAGGACAAATATACATATATACATACATACATACATACATACGTACACATACATATACACATACGTATCTCGTGAGGATCTAGAGGGGTCCAAAATGTC
>CM022675.1:12860252-12865252 GCA_012295275.1 Chrysomallon squamiferum
CAAAACAAGAACGCCGTCTCGTTGACGACGACGTTGGTGTCGGTGGGTTTGATTGTCAGGACGGTGTGAGCTGTGTAAAAAAAAAAAAACAGAACCTGTTGAGACTCTGCCGAAGAACGTGTTGCGCGGGTGAGATGACAAAAAGTCTTCTTTCATATCAAAACACAACGTAATATGTATTTTGTAAGTTTGAAGTTCTAGCTGTCTGTCATTTGTGTGTGTGTGTATGAATGCGTGTGAGTGCGTGAGCCTGCGTGTGTGAGTCTATATATGGATGGATGGATGGATGGATGGATGGATGTGTGCGTTTGTGAGTGCGTGCGTGTTTACGTGCGCCTGCATACTCACCGACGATGGACAGATGACCGGTGGAAGACGCTGTTCCTTCAGGGTTGGTCGCTGTACACGTGTAGTCGCCACTGTCGGCGTTAGTGAGCTGTGAAATAATCAAGTCGCCGTTGTAGCGCAGTGACAGTCGTCCGCCGATGCCAGCAGTAAGGCCGAGGTCGCCTCCGTTGTGCGACCATTTTATATTCGGCGTTGGGGCAGCTTCCGGTGAGCACTTGATTGTAACGTTACCGTTTAATGTTCCCATCAGCGTCACAGACACGGGAACCTTGTCAAAATTCGGCTTAAATCCTGAAATAACAAACATCTTTGTGTCAGAAAAGAGCCCGACAGCACAGTTGTGAATTTTTATGTAAGAAGAACTGGAATGCAAATTTGGACATTTTTAGATGTCATTTGCTTTCTAATAAAACAATACAATACTAATAATAACAACAACAACAAATAAATATAATATTAAAGTTCTAGTTGTTAATTCTTGTTACTATTACTACTACTACTACTACTACTACTACTACTACTACTACTACTACTACTACTACTACTACTACTACTCCTACTATTACTACTATTGTATACATGATAAAGAAATAAACTTATAAATAGAAATTTACAACTTATATATATAATAATAATAAAATAAATAAAATAAAAAAGCAAAAATTAAATCAAGAAAAAAAAACAAAATCAAATTAATTAAATAAAGAAAAAAGAAAGAAGGAAGGAAAGAAAGAAAGATATATAGATAAAAAAAAAGAATAAAAGAAAAAGAAAATAATAAAAAATAATATCTCAGATAATCACCGACCCACAATGCATTGCTAAAATACATCCCATAATTCGTCATTACAGTTCACTTACTAAGCACTTTCAGCTCGGCGCTACTTGAAGTGACTCCATATTTGTTTTCTGCCACACACTGGTACATTCCGTTGTGTTTATCTGGGTGAGCCTTTCTTATTCACCAGGACATTACGGTAGATTTCCACGTCTCCAGGAAGTGACGTCAGCGGCTGTGTGTTCTTGTACCACGTGTACGTGGCGCGAGGAAGCGAGATGGTTTCACAGCGCCACGTCAGCTGACTGTCCATGTCGACGTATCTGTCAGCGAGCGGAAACAGAAAGTAGGGCCGAGCTGAAAATACGAATAAACAGATAAATAAATAAATAAATAAATAAATAAATAAATAAATAAACAAATAAATAAATAAATAAATAAATAAACAAATAAATAAATAAATAAATAAACAAACAACAACAACTGAAAATACAAATAAATAAATAAATAAATAGATAAATAAATAAACAACAATAATAAATAAGTCAATAACAATGATAAATAAATGAATAAAAATAAATAAATAAATAAATTTAAAAAAAAAGAAGAGAAAAATCTTACAACAGTAATAATGGTAATAAATAACAACAACAATAATAAAGTTAAATACATTACTCTATCTAGCGATATGTGTCTGTATATATATTTGTCTTCTTCTTATTATTGTTAGTAGTAATAGTAATTGTAATAGTAGTAATACAAATAGCAGTAGTAATAGTAATTATAGTAGTAGTAGTATTTGTAGTAGTAGTAGTAGTAGCAGTAGTATAATCTGAGTAGCAGCAGCAGTATAATTATTATTAGTACTTGTAGTAGTAGTAGCATTAGTAGCAGTAGTAGTAGTAGTGGTAAAAGTATATAAACACTTACAGATAACGGACATAAATATATCTTTAGAGACGGCGGCACCTCTGCGAGTCACGTGACATCTGTACGTGCCTGTGTGTTCCAGCTGAACTCTGGGGATCACTAGAACTCGGTTGTGGTTCTCGAACCTGGTACCCGCAGGAAGACTGCCATTGATCTTCTGCCACGAATAATACAGGGGGAGTCTTCAGAGTGAGGCGGAGAGAGAATGTAATGTAATAAAAACAGAACAAATAATAATAATAATAATAATAATAATAATAATAATAATAATAATAATAATAATAATAATAATAATAATAATTAATAGTAGTAGTAATAACTGCAATAATAATATTAAAAGTAATTGTAGAAGCTCTAGTAGTAGTATTAGTATTAGTATGTAGTAGTAGTAGTAGCAGCAGCAGCAGCAGTAATAATGATGATGATGATTATGTTTCTCAGTTATCAAGTGTTTTTTTTTTATAAACTATTTCAGCATCTAGATCTTATTAATCTTCTTAATAAAATATATTTTACTATTTGGATATGTGAAAAAGGGTGAGAAATCTACAATTTTGAATTAATATTAAAGATTGTTGATGTATACGTACTTCCCATAAGCCAAACATTCCAGGCGTACTTCTGAGCCTCGTTCTGGAGGGCTGGGGAAAATGGCGGGAAAATCATTGTGTATATCTGGTCCATAGTTATTTGCGTCTGTAACGCGAAAAAATATTTGAAGAAAAACAGATGGTTAGATAGACAAAAACAAACAAACAAACAAACAAATTTCAAAAATAAAGAAGAAAGAATACAAAAATATTAATCGAAAAAAATAGAAAAATTGAAAACGAACCAGAAAAAAAAAATAAATAACATTTTTTAACAAATAAAAAAATAAATAAAATAAATAAATAATTAAATAAACAAACAAATAAATAAATGCATGAATGAATGAATGAATAATAATAATAATAGAAAAATAAATAAATAAACGTGACGTGAGACCCTTACTGTCTGCGGTAACAATGAGGCCAGTGCCTAGACTGGTTCTGCTGGGCGGTTGTGACGTTATCATTTTGAATCCGTGAGGCGCTGTTAGGGTGACGATACAATGATATTCTCCTGCATCGGAGGTCTGAACCTCGGAAAAGTAAAGGCGGCCATTTTCAGATATAAACGTGTGAGGATTCATTGTCGGCCGTACGAAATTAGACACGTCATTCTTGTACCACATATAGTTCACCTCTGTAAAACAACAAGTGTAGATTTTAATAACAAAAAATGAATAAAACGATTAGAAGTGGTAGCGAGGTGGTGATGCTAGTAGCAGTAGTAGTAGTGGTCGTGGTTGTAGTAGTAGTAGTAGTAGTAGTAGTATTAGTAATAGTAGTAGTGGTTGTATGTAGTAGTCATAACCCGGCTTGACATAACATCAATATTAATAGAAATAGATGTAATATCATTTAATAGTAGCAGTAGTAGTCCTCGTATGAATAGTAATAGAAGTGGTGGTAATATCATTGTAGTAGAAGTTGTAGTAGTTGTGGTAATGTCACTGTAGTGGTATTGGTGGTGGCAAAATCATTGTAGTAGTAGTAGTAGTGGTGCTAATATCAGTAGTAGTAATAGTAGAAATAGTAGCAGTAGTAGTAGCAGTATGATGAGCACTCACTAGGTTTATACAGGGGGGTGTTGCAGCTGATGTAGGTTCCCTGGTAACGTTTCGCCCTCACAGAACCCGGCTTAACATTGACAAAAGTATTCAAGTCTGGAACAGGAAAATATAAAGTGTTTATGTTAGAACAACAAGAAGTAAGTACTACTGTAGTAGCAGTAGTAGTATCGTAGAGTTAGTAATAGAGATGATGATGATGATAGTAATAATAATAGTAGTAGTAGTGATAGTACTAGTAGAAATAGTAGTAGTAGTAGTAGTAATAATCAAAAGATGATGATCATGACGACGATGATGATGACAACGATGATGATGATGACGACAACGATGATGATGATGATGATGATGATGACGATGATGTTGACGATGATGACGACGACGATGATGATGATGACAAAGTTGATGATAATGATGATGACGATGATGATGATGATGATGATGACGACGATGATGATGACGATGTTGACGATGATGAAGACAAACAAAAAGAAGAAGAAATTACAAACATCCTATAGAGATGGTCGCAGGTTCTGTGATGACAGATCCGATCTGGTTCTCAGCTTTACACTGGTACTGACCGACGTCCGCAGTCGAATTCAGGTCGGAAAGCGTCAGTCGACCACCGGTCAGTGTGTGCCGGACATCGGTTTTAACTTCGCTTTGACCTCCCGAGCCGGTGTTTCTAAACCACCTGTACGACAGCGACAATCCAGAGTGACAACTCTCACTATCGCTGTTCAGTAACTGTCGTGTTTTTTTCATATACGTCAGCGACAGTTGTAGATTGGAATGTATGCAAGTGTGCGTATATGTATGCATGTCTTTTTTCCTTTAAAAGACTTGAATAGTCTCTGTCTTATATCTGTCTGTTTTTTGTGTGTATATATATATATACATATAGGCCAGTTTGACTATGTCTGTATGTAGATCTGACTATATCTATGTATAGCTCTGACTATATCTGTATGTAGATCTGACTATATCTATGAGTAGATCTGACTGTAACTATGTGTAGCTCTGACTGTATCTATATGTAGATCTGACTATATCTATGATTAGCTATGACTATAACTATGTGTAGATCTGACTATATCTATGTGTAGATCTGACTATATATGTGTGTAGATCTGACTATATATCTGTGTAAGTGTTTGCCTATACCTGTACGTAGGTAACGGGTTGCCAGTGGCGACACAGACTAGTACTGCGGTGTCGTCGTTGCTGGTGAAAACGATACTCTGAGGTTTCTCTGTAAACTTTGGTCCTCTCTCGATGTTGTTTAAATCG
>CM022675.1:12870252-12887752 GCA_012295275.1 Chrysomallon squamiferum
GCAAAGACAAATATTAAATTTTTTATTTGATTTTATTATTCTAGATTATATTTGCTTTTCACATGCTAGTATACATATGTAGAACAAATAAATAAAAAAATAAAAAAATAAAAAATTATAAAAATAAAGAAGATATTAAAACTATGTATTCTTAAAATACTTTTGAAAATTACATTCAAATCTTCCTCTATTTTATTATATCATATTTTCTAAACATTATCCTTTTATACAAGTACATACGGACACATACTACGTGTACAGAAATGTCTTTGGTCTGTCTATTTTACATATATAAACACTCACGCACAACGTCATATATATATGTTAATATGCAAAGGTAATCCCCATATTTCTATATAAATAATAAAATACATGTTTAATATTTTAATAATTCTCTGCTAACATATTAAAGTGGAAACCTCATTGATTATTATCAGTTATCATCATCACAGTCATCATCATTATTGTAATCATTATTATGGTATCATCATCATTATTTTTACATAATCATCAGCGTTATTATCATAATTATATTAAAATTAAATCATATCTCCTCATTTAACTGTTGCTGCCTATTTGGTCCACTAGCTGTAAATTGTGAGAATCTTTAGACTGTTAACAAGAACATAACACTGAACGCGGTACACAACAAAACACCAGTCCATGTAGGTAACTTCCGGTTTCCTGCCGCCATTATTTCTGTAGTGGTTTTATCGTAATAAACCAAACCTCCTAAAATAGAAATAAAATAAAATAAAATAAAATAAATGAAGAAATAAACTGTGATTTTTATTCAGCTGACTGCTTAATTAAATATTTAGAACGACAGACAAACGAACAGACAGAAAAAAAGCTAAATGGACAGACAGACAGACAGACATCAATGTCACATACTAGATAAACGTTGATAATTCTCTTTTTGGCGGTGAGACTGAAGAATGAATTAATAAATTTATATGAAAACAACTTTATTTTATTTTTTACATTATTCTGTATCACTTAACTGTGTCCTATTTTACATCGCGGATGAATAATTACCGAGAGTGAAGTAAACAGGCGGTGCCTTTTTCCCATCTCCACCCAGTCCGTATCCCACCATTCTCAGCGTGTACACACATCCCTTTTCAAGTCCGCTAATAACTCCGTGCGTCCGTTTGTCCTCGATTATGACGTCACGAGCTTGATATAAATCTTCATCCGTCTTCCAGTAGCGTAACTGTAAATAATAGTAATAATAATAATGATAATGATGATGATGATGATGATGATGATGATGATAATAGCAACAACAACACTATTATATTATCAATAACAGCAACAACCACAACAACCACAATACCAACAACAGTAATACTATTAATAACAACAACAACAAAAATAATAAGATCAAAATTATCATAATGGTAAATTTTTCTCATGTTAGCATAGGCTGATATAGAAAACAAATAAAAAAATCATATGCAGTTAAAAATATATACTAGTTGTATTTATCATTGATGAAACCATTAATTCATATATCTACCTTATACCCCATGAGGGCCTCTTCGTTGAGTCCAGTGCTCACTCCGCGCCAAGTGACGTACACACTGTCTGGACCATGTGACCGGATGTTGACGTATTCCGGATAGTGCAGAGGTCCTAAATGACATAATAATAATAATAATAACTAACATCCAAAGCTGCATACATAATACCGACTATGCATAGTAATAAGATTTAATTTGAACATTATAATAATATTTTTAGGTGTGTCACTTTTCTCACCCTCTCCGGCTGTCTCCACGTAATACGGCTGAGTTTCAGGTCCCAGACCCGCGCCATTAAAAATCTGAGCTTTTACCCAGAATGCCCCGTTGGGCGGAAGTCCAATAACGATAACTGTGTTGTTGGATCCGTGGTGATAGGAAATGTAGCGTTTTGTGTTCGTGCTCTGCCAAAACCACCACGTTACCTGTTAGAATTTAAAAATAAAATAAAATAAAATAATATAAAATAAAAATATAAATAAATAAAGAAAGAAAGAAAGAAAGAAAATAAATAAATAATAACAATAATAATAATAAAATAATAATAATAATAATAATAATAATAATAATAATAATAATAATAATAATAATAACAATAATAACAACAATAGTAATAAATAAATAAATAAATAAATAAATAAATAAATAATAATAATAATAATAATAATAATAATAATAATAATAATAAGAAGAAGAAGAAGAAGAAGAAGAAGAAGAAGAAGAAGAAACAAGAACAGACACATGACAGAGTAAGCGAGCATTGGACCACGGTTGACTTACAAGCGATCCCCGGATTCTACCCTTGACCACGTCACGTGTGTCTGGGATCGGGTCCCACGTGACCACGATTCCCGTCGCGTTGTAAGTGGACGCCTGGATGTTGTGGGGCGCCGCATAGGGCACTAGAAAAAAAAAAAAAAAAAAAAAAAAAAAAAAAATGAAGAAATAATAATGAAATAAAATAATAATTAAAAAAAAAAAAAAAAATGCTTTTGCTTAGTTTTTTCATTTTAATTTGTTATTTCTTATCTGTACTAAAATTTTCTATAATCCTATACTACTATAATCCTACAGTTGCTGAGAATAAAATTAGTAAAATCTCTATCTTATAATAATAATAATAATAATAATGATAATAATAATAATAATAATAATAATAATAATAACAACAATTATAATAATAACAATTACACTGATACACAAAAAGAACGTATAAAGATGACTACATGCACACAAAAGAACGCACGCACATACACGCACACAGACGCACACAGATGCACATACATCTCTTTTTAAGAAAATGAAAAAAAAAAAAAAATGGAGAGTTACTGAATTACGATAGCCAACTAATAACAAATAACACATTTAAAAATTCTGAATATAACAACAGGCTTCCTAGAAATTATCAGTTTAAACAAATAACACTTATATAAAACTCACAGTCTTCAGCTGAATAGATAACAACAATGGACGAATTGGGGCCAATGCCAAGGTCATTGAATGCAGCGACCTTGACCTCGTATTCGAGATAGTATTTTTCCGCACCGATTGTTACGACGTGTTCACCAACGCGGCCATGTTTGTCTGCCTGTGAAAATAAAATATATACATGCATATAAAAAGTAAACAAATAGTAATGATGTATGTATGTATATACACAAAGGGCTGACCACGCGTTTACGTAATAATAGGTAAAAAAGAAACAAAAATGGTGAACTCACGTTTAGCCAGCGTCCATTAACTTTTTCTTTCTGTCTCCAGAAAACTCGATACCCGATACCAGTACCACCTTCATCTTCACTGGCGAGAATCTGTGTGTGTTAGCAATAAAAACAGTAACAGTAACAGCAACAGTAACACTAACAGTGTACAGTAACAGTAACAGCAACAGTAACAGTGTACAGTAACAGTAACAGCAACAGAAACAGTAACAGTAACAGCAACAGTAACAGTGTACAGTAACAGTAACAGTAACAGTGTACAGTAACAGTAACAGCTATTACTTTCCCGTGAAAGAATTTCTTATATATCAATAATATCAGAAAATAAAATTCTCTCTCTCTCTCTCTCTCTCTCTCTCTCTCTCTCTCTCTCTCTCTCTTTCTCTCTCTCTCTCTCTCTCTCTCTCTCTCTCTCTCTCTCTCTCTCTCTCTCTGTCTGTGTCTATCTCTCTCTCTCTCTCTACGTACATACATACATACATATAGGTACATTAACTGAAATGTATTGACTGGATATGAAGACTGTATTAAAACAGTAGACTTCTCTACATCAGGTATTGAACTTGTCTTCAAGGTACAACATACTCACCTGCCAGGTTATTTTTAGTGTACCGACTTTCCCCCCTCCTCCCCCAACCCTCCCAGGTGAAACAGCCGGGGCAGCATCCGCCGTCCTGTAGAAAACTAAAATATAAACAATAATAACAACAACAACAACAACAACAACTACAATAATAACAACAACAACAACAATAATAATAATAATAACAATAACAACAATAATAATAACAATGATAATAGTAATAATAATAGTAATAATAATAATAAAAAAAAAAAAAAAAAAAAAATGGAAACGACAATAATACCAAAATTATTATTTGTGTTATTGTTATTGTTATTATTATTAATATTAATATTATTATTATTATTATTTTTGTTATTGTTATTTTTAATGTTATTGTTGTTGTCTTTATTATTATTATTATTATTATAAAACGTTTCTGATTTATTTATTTATTTGATTATTTGTGTTATGTGTTTATTTGTTTGTTTATTTGTTACGTTGTTTGTTTATGTGTTTATTTGATTGTTTATAAAGTCAGACCAGATGGTAGACTGGGATCTCCTACACCAAACATGTTGACAGCTCTCACTCGGAACCTGTACGAAGTTCCTGGTCGTAGGTTCACTACGTCTGTACGACGTCTGTTAACATCGTCAGGGTCAGCGGTTTGTTCAGTGGGCAGATCTGAAACACGAGTGTTTTCAGAGTGTTTAGACACAGAGGAACATTGTCTAGTCAGTATCATATAAAACAGTTACGTCCAAGTAAAAAAATAACATAAATGAGTCACACAACCAGAGTTACATTTTAAATACGTCTGATAATAACATTTATCTCCAGTTTACAAATATCAGTGTTTGCTAATAATAAAGTATGTGAGTAAAGCCACATATTTCAAATAAGTAAAAAAACAGAAGAAAGAAACTATACTATAACTACTACTACTACTCCTACTCCTACTACTACTACTACTACTACTACTACTACTATTAATAACAATAATATAAACCCCCAAAACGAAATTACTAAATTACTACCAAACTGATTTACCCTCAGTCTATCAGTTATTTTTTACATTTCTAAATACCACATAATGTCCATAATTTGTCCATACAATAATATTTGATATGTATAATGATGCATCATATACTTTCTATGATATTTTCATTACTTTTAATTACGACTCGCCACGTGGGGTTAAAATTAGTGCTGTACTCTATGACGTAATACAAAATCGGACTGTTACGATCGGCCCCGTCAAACCAGCGCAGAGTGACGTCTTGATTCCGAACTTTGCCGAATACACCAGCAGGTTCCCCTGGCGGTCCTACGTCATAAACAAAACACAAGACGTCATGGCGATGTGTGAGAACTTTGCCGAAGTAGGTGACTTTAAATTAAATAAATTTAATCATATCGACAGGTACGGATGAAAACAATGAAAGAGAGAATCTATCAGTGAAATAGTTAAAATGACTCGCTAGTTCCAGTCATTGATAGCTTTTATAAATTCCATAACATTTATAACGATTAATAAAACACATGTACTAAACTCTCATTACTGAAACAGTTTATCATTTAATCATTAAAATATTTCAGATGGTCCTCACCTCGATAACGAAGGACTGTTTTTATTAATAAATTAATGATTATACAGTGAAATAGACATAATTATTAAGATTTAAGAAATATTACTTCGATTTTTTGGACCAATAATAATTTAATAGATATCTACAAAAATGTGTATATTTAGCTGTGAATGCATGTATATACATACATATATATATATGTATATATATATATTTGTGCAGTATGGATTTGTGTTTGTGTACTTGTGTGTGTGCACAGTGGGTATGTATATGCTTTATATGAAGAGATTATACTGGATGTTTAAAAACAAATTTCTCATTGTTGTATCTTCTCAGTCATGTACGTCAACAGTGAGTAAAATAAGTGAGTAGGAAACCTTTGACAGTTAGATACGTCAACAGTGAGTAAAATAAGTGACTAGAAAACCTTTGACAGTGAGATACGTCAACAGTGAGTAAAATAAGTGACTAGAAAACCTTTGACAGTGAGATACGTCAACAGTGAGTAAGATAAGTGAGTAAAAAACCTTTGACAGTGAGATACGTCAACAGTGAGTAAAATAAGTGAGTAGAAAACCTTTGACAGTGAGATACGTCAGTAGTGAGTAAAATAAGTGAGTAGGAAACCTTTGACAGTTAGATACGTCAACAGTGAGTAAAATAAGTGACTAGAAAACCTTTGACAGTGAGATACGTCAACAGTGAGTAAGATAAGTGAGTAGAAAACCTTTGACAGTGAGATACGTCAACAGTGAGTAAGATAAGTGAGTAGAGAACCTCTGACAGTGAGATACGCCGAGCTGCTCACTGCGTCACGAACTGTGAGAGCGGAACACTCGTATTTCCCTGCGTGAGTAAACTGCGTGTTTCTTACATACAAACCTCGCTGTCCCTCGTTAGCACCCTGACAAGTAAACAAACAAACACACAAACAAACAAGTAAACAAATAAATACGTAAATAACAAACAACAATAAAGAAAGAAAGAAAGAAAGAAACGAAGAAACAAGTAAGCGTACAAACAATTTAACAAATAAATAAATAAATAAATATATATAGCAGGATAACACGTAACATAGCATGTCTTAATATGCTGCTGAAGAACAAAATATAAATTAGCTCACATTTACTTGTATAGCAACATCATCTGCAGCAACAGCAAACAAGTACATACTGTTTGCATAAAATATTAAATTTAGTTTAAGATTAATGCAGTCAATTCAAGCCTGGTAAATTATTAATAAATCTGTAACAGCAATAAACGTACTTGTACATAATGTGGGTTACTGTCTGGGTTAATCAGGTGACTGTTGAAACTCCAGCTGTAGACAACGTCAACCCCCACGTCGTAAGATGCCTCGCAGTAAAGGAAAGCCGTCTCGTTGACTACCACGGTGGTGTCAGAAGGTTTTATAGTTAAAGTGAGGTGTTCTGAAAAGACAGAGAAACTTAAATACATATTTTCAGTTTTACTCCATAAACAGAAGTTCATTGAGAGATAGATAGATACATAGATAGATAGATAAATAAATAAATAAATAAATAAATATATATATATATATATATATATATATATATATAGAGAGAGAGAGAGAGAGAGAGAGAGAGAGAGAGAGAGAGAGAGAGAGAGAGAGAGAGAGAGAGAGAGAGAGAGAGAGAGAGAGAGAGAGAGAGAAAGATAGATATGACAATAATTGTGTTAATAAACGTCGTAATAAATAATTATTTTATCACATGAGTGCGTTTCCAGCCAGAGAAAGGAGAGATGTCAGGGAACTTGTGTTGGAATGGGATGTGATATATTTTCAAAAAGAGAACATTTATAAAAATTTCAGTCTAAACAAAAGTTAATCTCGTGACAGTCACCTGAAACAAACAGACGACCTTCACTGACTGCTGTACCATACGCATTCGTGGCACGGCATCTGTACATGCCCGAGTCCCCCGTTGTTATAGAGGAAAGGTGAAGGTTGCCGTTACGTAAAAACTGGATACGGCCTTGACCTACTTCTCCGGGTCTTAGACCAATCTCGGCGCCATCTTTAAACCACGTAAGTTCCGGTGCTGGAGCTGCTTCCGGTCGACAGAAGAATGTCGCGTTACCGCCGATCGTAGAGACAGTGTTTTTAACTGGACTCTTCATGAATGTTGGCTTAAATGCTGAAAAATATTCAAATGTCTTCAATTTTAGTTAACTACGCTCACAGTCTGTATACAGATCACTCTGTTTAGAGATGCTTTTGCTCTCTCTCTCTCTCTCTCTCTCTCTCTCTCTCTCTCTCTCTCTCTCTCTCTCTCTCTCTCTCTCTCTCTCTCTCTCTCTCTCTCTGATGCGCAGGTTAATTATTATTATTATTATTATTATTATTATTATTATTATTATTGTTACTATTTAATTGTGTTGTTATTCAAGAAGTGTCTAAATGTTTATGTCAGTTTAAAGATCAATAAACAACAGCGCCAGCTGATGACACAATCCATCACCTCGTTTTGTACATTTTAAACACCGAGCGTGAGAACAATACCATTTGTTTGCTGAATCTAGTTTTGGTAGCAGAAGGAAAACAAGTTTTATAAAATAAAAAATCTGCTATTAGTTAACATTTAAAACTGAGTATCTTTCTACTATACACATCCTACATACACAAAACTCGAAGTTCGGCTGAGCTGAATGTTTTCCCGTGCACATTATACGCAGAACACTGAAACATGCCATCATGTTCAGATGGTTTTACGTTCAGTATCTTCAGCACGTTCCCTTTTATTTCAACTTGACCCGGAACCGGAAGCAGGGGTCGGCTATTTTTATACCAAATGTATTTGGCAGGAGGCACAGCTGTTGCCTGGCAACGCCAAAGTAGGTCAGATCCGATGTCAACGAACTGATTTTGTAGTGGCATGTTGAAGTAGGGAGCAGCTGAAAATAAACATTTATCATCATCATCATCATCATCATCATCATCATCATCATCGGCATCATCATTTATATTATTACTATTATTATTATTTCAAAAAGGTTTGGCATTATACATTTCTAATAACTTTCAAAAATTTAACGAATGAATAATTTAACGACTTAAAAATTATTATTATTATTATTATTATTATTATTATTATTATTATTATTATTATACAAAAACAAATAACCTCACCCTGTATGGATATAAAAATAGATTTTGTGGCTACGGGCGCTCCTGAACGCCGCACAGTGCACGTGTAGGATCCTGAATCCTGCAACTGCACGTTCGTCACGGTTAGAACACGATTGTGATCTGAGAAAGCTGCGTTGATTGGAAGACCGCCGTCACGTGACCAAGAGTAGTATAGAGGCATTCTGAACATAAAGAGAAGAAGAAAGTCTGTAATTAGAGTTATCGTACTTTGCATGAGTGGAAGACAAATTAATATACTTTTAAATATGAAAAACCGGGCTGTAATGACGTCACTAAATTTGTTTTGTATTCCCCGATGCAAGCAATGACGTCACTAAATTTGTTTTATATTCCCCGATGCAAGCAATGACGTCACTAAATTTCTTCCACTTACTTTCCGTATGCGAGACATTCTACACGCATCGTTTGGCCTCTGAGGACTGGATTGGGAAAAACAGCTGGAAAGTCATCGTGGATATTCGGCCCGAAATCACTGGCAGCTGAAATTTTGAAAAATAACAAAACAACAACCACAATAATAACTACAGCAACATCGTCAAACGTATAGCTGTAATAATAGAAGTGGTAACAGTGGTAAGAGTAAAAATAGTAGTAGTAATAATAGTAATAGTAATAATAATAGAAGTAGTACTAGTAATAATAGTAATAGTAATAATAATAGAAGTAGTACTAGTAATAATAGTAGACAAGTAGTAGTAGTCTCAGTACTAGTATTAGTATCTGTAGTACTAGTAAAAAATAACGTAGTTATGACTATTCTTATATAAACAATAATTATATTCCTAATGATAATCTTTGTTAAAAGTTGTTGTTGTTGTTATCGTCGTCGTCGTCGTTACTACTACTATAATCATTATAAAGACATTGAAGCATGTATCAGTTTGATTAAAAAAAAACCTTCTGCTTTGATTTTCAGCTCAACTCCAAGACTTGTTCTGCTCAGGGGCTGAGTGGTGGCTAACCGCCAGCTGTCACCAGAGGGCGCTGCTAGCGTTACGACGCAGAAGTAGGTTCCTGCGTCCAGCGTCTGTGTTTCCGAGAAGTACAGGTTTCCGTTGCTTGAAATAAACTGATGCTGGTTCATTTCGGGACGAACGAAGTGAGCGGCGTTTCCTTTGTACCACTGAAACTGTGCAGCTGACAACAACAACAACAACAATAATAATAATAATAATAACAATAATAACAATAACAATAATAATAATAATAATAATAATAATAATAACAATAATAATAATAATAATAATAATAATAATAATAATAATTGTTTAATTTAATTTAACGACAATAACAATAATAATGACAGATGATAAAATAATAATGCAATATTACAGACGGAAAGAGAGAGAGAGAGAGAGAGAGAGAGAGAGAGAGAGAGAGAGAGAGAGAGAGAGAGAGAGAGAGAGAGAGAGAGAGAGAGAGAGAGAGAGAGAGAGAGAGAGAGAGATTGTTTGACTGCTGGGTGTGATGTGATTAGTTTACCTGGAGAAAAAACTGGTGGTTTACAGTTGATGACAGTTCCCTGGTACAACGGCGCACTTACGTATCCCCTTGGATCATTAGAAAACTCGTTTAAATCTAAAATCAAATCACTCTTTTATTTATTTATTTTATTTTTTTATTTATTTATTTATATTTTACGGTGTTTTTTTATGTTTTTATTTTATTATTTTCTTCTTCTTCTTCTTCTTCTTTCTTATTATTAGTTGCTGTTTTGCTACTGTGTTTTTTTAGGTTCCATGTTATATTTCTTTTCTAAATTACCACATTATCAGGGGTGTATTTGATTACAATAAATATGTGTTATTATAAATAATGTTATATAGCGTATTATATGGATGATAATAATGCAAACAAACAAACGTAAGAAAAATCATTTTTTTGATGTGTCTATTTTCTCTTTTCTATATGCGTTTACCACTTACATCCGTGGCTTATTTTCACAGGTTTGCTTGTAATGGATCCAAATCTATTTTCAGTGGTACATTGGTAATCTCCCGAGTCCAGTTTATTGCTGACGTTTGAAATTGTGAGTTTCCCATTGGTCAGAGTATAACGTTTATCTGATTGTGACGTCACTTCCTTTTTCGTCAGAGAACCGTCACTGTCTGTCGTCAGCTTGAACCACTTATATACCGGAAGTGGATTACCGGAAGCTACGCACTCGAGATATATAGAACTGATTCGACCGCTGAAGATAATATTTCGAGGCAAAATCGTAAATTTGGGTCCTTTCTGTATTAGCGAGAGATCAGCAAAATTAGTACCGTAACCTGATTAAACAAAGTAAAATACTAGTTACTTTAGCCATGTCTTTTTGTAGTTTACCTTTCAATTCATTATGCTAGTACAATTAATTTGATGCAATATAAAAGTAATTATTCAAGTTTCATGGAAATAGTATAAATCTGTATGTGTATGTTTCTGTCTTTCTATCTCAGTCTTTCAATATCTTTCTTTTTCTCATTTTTTTTTCTCTATCTCTTTCTAAGTGTTCTCTATTTAAAATGAAATAACTAAAACAGGGTTTACTGTAGTCTCGGTTTCTTTCTGTCTGTTTTCTGTCTATCTATCTCTTTCCCCATTTCACAGATGTAAGTTTACAACATTGTTCTGCTTTTCTTTCCACACATGTTTGTTTCTCAATGTAAATAAATAAATAAATAATCCATCTATCCATCCAAATATACAGATATCTATCTAGAGAGACATTCTTTCTGATAGACAGACCTGATCAGATAGATAAGTTAAATAAACATTTAAATTAAAATAAATAAAAAAAACGTTTTAACACCAGATTAAACGGGTGGTTAAACTAATTCTGAAACAAACAAAGAAAAAGCTAGAGAAAATTAATATAAAGGCACCTGTTCTGAAATATGTTCCACACATAGTGTTATTCTCAACTGTAAATAAATAAATAAACAAATAGAGATGACAGCCGGAATAGATTTGATCCTGATAGCACGAGTCTAGATAGCACAGAGAAGAGTAAAATGATTTACGTGGATATTTGTAACGAAAGACTGTTAAATATATAAATAAATAATAAAGATGTTTTAAGTCCAGATTACAGCACAAAGATGGTAAAATTAAAGTGAAATATTTGTACAAACAGACTGAAAATTAATATACGCTGTCAGTGTGTCATGTTATGAGTCTTGTGTACAGAACAGAGAAGATTAAAATTACTTACGTGAATATTTGTACACGACAGACTGTTCACTGCTGTACGCTGCCAGTCTGTCTGTGTATGAGTCTTGTGTACAGCACAGAGAAGAGTAAAATTACTTACGTGAATATTTGTACACGACAGACTGTTCACTGCTGTACGCTGCCAGTCTGTCTGTCCAGGGCTCCTGACCCAGATATCCAAACTGACCATCGCCCTGCCAGGTCAGGAATGAGCTGTTTCCAGTCCCACTCGTCAGCCACGTGTTAGCTCTGTGAACAACGACAGCAACAACAACAACAACAACAACAACAAAAATGTGAGAGAGAGAGAGAGAGAGAGAGAGAGAGAGAGAGAGAGAGAGAGAGAGAGAGAGAGAGAGAGAGAGAGAGAGAGAGCAATTATGTTAATATTCTGTAAAAATGTCGTCAAAATGTGAAGAATTACAGTTTTGTTTAATTAATTTACTGACATGCACTGTAGATATTTTATTAGATATCAGTTTACTTACCTGTTTATATCATGTTTGTCAAGCCATTCAGAAATAAATTTATTTTCTCTTTCATTGTTTACACTCACTAAGTAGGCACCGTCATTCTGAAATTATAAATATATTTTATACATACACAGATACATACACATACATACATACACACATACATACATATACACACATACATCCACACACACACATATATATACACACATACACATATACACAACTCATACACGTCTGTGAAAATGTATCTATCTATGTCTCTCTCTCTCTCTCTCTCTCTCTCTCTCTCTCTCTCTCTCTCTCTCTCTATCTATCTATCTATCTATCTGTCTGTCTGTCTGTCTGTATGTCTGTCTATTTCTCTATATACTCCACATATACACACAGATACACACAGATACACACAAAATAACAAATTTATTACTCATTTTACAATAAAGACCCGATAGATATTACTACTACTACTACTACTATTACTACTACTACTACTACTACTACTACTACTATTATTATTATTATTATTACTAACACATATACATGTACAAAAGCACATAAGCATATACACACAAACACAATCTCTCTCTCTCTCTCTCTCTCTCTCTCTCTCTCTCTCTCGCTCTCTCTCTCTCTGTATTCACCTGACAAGAGGAGCTTGCACCGTCAAGGTCCAGTGAAGGATAAAACACAAAATGGTAGCAGTGAGAATCGAACTCATCCCAGCTGGCAGGGCAGTCTGAAACATTAAAAAAAAAAAAAAAAAAAATAAAAAAAACAGATTAATCGAATTAAACCACATTTCAATTAAAAAAACAACAACATAATCTTTATTTATAATTAATCTTTCTAAAATATAGTTTTGTAAAATATATTATTACAGAACACAAAACGAGCCGCATCCTGGCAAGTAAATAAAACACTAAAATATTCTCTCGCGCGCACACACACACACACACACACACACACACACACACACACACACACACACACACACACACACTATTTTATATAGATTATTCAGTTTATGTGTTTAATATTAACATCTGTTTATAAACGGGAAGTCTACGTGTAGAAACAGGCACAGAAATACTTAGTTTAAATACACGTATCTTCGAAACTCACCTATTAGCGAAGAAACCAAGCTGCTGAAGATGACAAAATTCAGCGCAAAAATTCCCAGCAGGATGAGCCCATACGCCATCGGTAATAACTATTACGTTTTCTGAATTAGAAACATTTAATAAAATAACTACTACTACTGCTACTACTACTACTACTACTATTCCTGCTTCTTCTACTACTACTACCATTATAACTATTACTACAACAGAAACTACTACTTTTACTATTACTACCACTGTTATTACTACCTTTATTACTACTACTAGTATACTGCTATTGTACTATTACTACTACTACTACTACTACTACTACTAGTATTTGTAGTTGTAGTAGAGTAATAATAATAATAATAATAATAATAATAATAATAATAATAATAATAATAATAATAATAATATGGTTATAATATTTACTGATATAATGCTAAACTAGATGTATGTATTCATGCTTAAACCTTTTGTCAAATTTATATTAATCAAATCAGGCGGACCTTAGCGATTGTAACATAGGGGAACTCTCTCTCCATATCCCAACAAACACACACACCAGCCCATTCAGAATTCAAAAACACGTTTTTCTTTTAACTTTGATAAGACACCCTTCTACAATCGAAACCTTTCTGGGTGGACAGGAGATAAATTAGTGAAGTTCAGAAGAACTCGACAGGTTAGAGTTTTACAAATTCTCAGTTCTGATAAGATAACCGACTGAACTAGATCACAGAACACTACACATCTCAGTGAAAACAGCAAAACATTTTACTAAACAGTCAGTTTTGTCCTTTGCTTTGCTTTGCTGTGTTTTTATTATTATTATTATTATTATTATTATTATTGTTATTATTATTATTAATAGTATTATTATTATTATTATTATTATTATTATTATTATTATTATTATTATTGTTATTAGTATTATTATTATTATTATTATTATGATTATATAAACTGAAGATAAGAGAGAACTCTACCACTGTTCCATCAGAAATAATCATGAAACAAACACAAACAAAAATAAAATAAAACAAAATAAATAAAAAAGATAAATGAGTAAATACAAGCAAATATAAATAAAAAATAAAACAAACAAACAAACAAACAAATAAATAAATAAATAAAAAAAAAAATAAAAACAAAATAAATAACATAAAAAATAAATAAATAAAAAAAAAAAAAAAAAAATAAATAAATAAATAAATAAATAAATAAATAAATAAATAAATAAATAAATAATATGCATACACACATACGAACATGCGACCTTTGATAAAACAAAATAATTTTAGTGTATTTTAGATCAATATTATATATTTTACTTCAGCATCCGGTGACATAAATTGTACATTTTGGTACTGCTACTACTACTACTACTACTACTACTACTACTACTACTACTACTACTACTACTACTGCTACTACTATCACTATTATTATTGTTTTTGTTATTATTATAATTGTTATTGTTGCTGTTGTTGTTGTTGTTGTCTGTGATGATGATATTTAATTTTTTATTTTCTTTGTTAGTTTTACGATTAATTAATTAATGTTTGATTTATTTATTTGTTTTTATTTATTTTTTATATTTTCACACAATCTTCAGGACCTGCATAGTAATAATAATAACAACAACAATAACAAATTTATATATTGAAGCCTAAAAGCTCATCAAATGCTCTTAGTTACTTGCTACGGCTTGGGTGGTTTTTTCAAGAAGTATAAATACTAATTAAATATTTCTGTGTTACATCAGTGCAGTTATTACTTATATTAATCAAGCGAGGTGATGTTGTAGCAGCTGCTAATTTAGAAATAAATTACACTGACCTTAGATGACCATCCTCACACCAACAACACGGACACAAAGTTTTGTCCTTATCAATGTCCAGACGTCGACTGTGTGTACTTGTCCGTCAGCCAGCAATTTTATCAGAAGACTTGAAACAGCGAACTATTTTATCTCTTTTATAATTATTTTGTACTGTTAACACAGGTGGATAGACAGCACAAAGCAGTAGACATGACGATCATCTGAGTTATGAATCTTCATTAAATGTGCAAAATAAGTCAAAATATGTAATGTTCGTTAATTGTTCGGATGCATCGAATATTAAAATATTTCATTATCTAATTTACATGGGTGAAATTTATTTCTTCCAAACCATGAATGAATAGGTTTCAATTTCTTATCAGCATATATTACGTAATGGAATTTTAAATATAAAACATAAATAAGGAATTAATGTCAGCAGTTTCATGCATGGTCATTCTTCCAACCCGACTTTGTAAAACATCGTGTTTTTCTGTCTGTTTGAACTGCATACAAAACATTTCTGGCTGGTAACACAGAAAGGGTGATGAAGGTTTTTCACTGATTATCTGAATAGATCTTAACTGTAAATAAGACGCTATGAAACAATATATTATAACAGTTTGTAGAGGGCGCTAAAACTAAATTTTTTCCTTCTTCGATTAACCCAAGAAATCTTTTTCAAGTGTGTATGAAATAATGCAGTCATGGTTGTGCTGCTTTTTAAATGAATTAAAACATCTTTAATAACAATTCCGCGAAATCTGAATGAACGATTAGTATATGCACGTGTGTTTATGTATGTATATTTTTAAGTATGAATAATCTCTGTTTTATGTACGTCTGAATAGACTCAGCACACAGAGGCAACATTCAGGAACGCACTGGCACAAGAGGACGAAGTCCAATATCCACCTCAGATTCCAGTGGCGAGACTTGAACTTACGACAGCCAGTAAGTGTGTGACGTTGATACCACCCGGCCTACCCGGCCTGAGACCCTACTGTTCACAGACCGCAAGTTTTATCAGTAGTTAATCTCTGTAAATAGATTCTTGTTCTCGTAACACAAGTTTATCTGTGTGTCCCCCTACTTCGCTACGCGTGTAGCTATTGTGACCTGGATTCTGTGCGGAGTCGCAGGTTTATCTGTTCATGTTCAACTGAGGTATTCCGAGCTGCCGCTTACAACCGAGCACGTTCTGTTATTTCAGTGTATTTGTGTTTAATATCTTCTTTATAAGTCAGAAAAACTAGGAAAATGTTGTCCTTGAAGTGTTCTGGTTTAAAATCATTCACAAAACAAAAAAGACAGACACAGATTCACTCATACAACACAGACATAAACAGATACCTATACATATACACACATATACACGCACACCGAGACACACACACACACACATACATATATACACACACACACACAGACATACACAAACAAAGAAACAAACAAACAACGATTTTCAAAGTGCTTAGTTTCATACAGTTATCTAAGTTTTCTCAAATTTAATGTAAAAATGTTTTAAATTTTTAAAGCTTTTTATGTCACACAAAACATATACACAAACTGACCTTTCCAAAACCGATGTACCGCAACATTATTTAATGTTTTTGAATTTTTAATGTTACACAAACTTAGTTTTCCCAAAACTCATACATTATGTTTTATTTAGCTATTTTTTTTTTATTATTTATTATTATCATTATTATTATTTTTAAAAAAAGTATTCGGTTCTTTTCGTTATATTGAAAAGGGGACATTACTCTGCGCATTCCTCAAATGACTTCACATTCGGTATGGGCCAGCCTGTCGACGTGTCAGCGTGTCGACGTGTCAGCGTGTCGATGTGACAACGTGTCGACGTGTCAGCATGTCGACGTGTCAACGTTATTTTACTGTGTCATAATTATCACACACACTGTGTCACCCACGCAACTGTTACTCTACTATTTTACTTCATTATAATGTGTTGTTAGTTTTACTCTTATATTATTACATTACAGTTATTTAGATACAAAACGTTACGCGTATTTTCATCGTTATCATCTTTATTTTATCTGTGTCTGGCTTATTTAGGTTATAATACTGCTGTCACATATTCTGCTCATTTCACGGGTATTTTAAGATTACGGTTATATTTTAGATTCGACAAAAAACAACGACATTTAACTATCTAAAAATGTAAAAACCAATACAGTCAATAATAAAAGCAAATAGTCACATAAAGTCATTAGTTATAATGTTGTAAAAGAAATCTGATGTTCCAGATATTTCAACTTCATGTTAATTATTCAGTTACATGCTGTTTTAAAATTTTTAACTTTTACA
>CM022675.1:12890252-12917752 GCA_012295275.1 Chrysomallon squamiferum
CCAAAGTAATTATAGTGTGAATAAGTGTTTATATTTATGTGTATGTGTGTCTGTGTGTGTATGTATATGTGTATGTTTTTGTGTATCTGTATATGTGCATGTGTGTAGGTATGTGCCTGTGTGTATGTATAAAAGTTAATTTCTGCCAGACTAATATGGCTTTCAAACTATGCTAAATATTCCGTTTTAAACTGCTATTGGTGTCATAAAGTTATGTTATTATGTTATTTATTATCTATGTAAATAAAATTGTGTGTGTATATCTATATCTATGTCTATATCTATATCGAGAGAGAGAGAGAGAGAGAGAGAGAGAGAGAGAGAGAGAGAGAGAGAGAGAGAGAGAGAGAGAGAGAGAGAGACCGAATTTCAGTATTTGTAAACAACAAACATTTGAATAGATTTTAAATTATATAAACAGATGAAATTGCATTTTTTATTTCAACCACTTATTCTACGAGTTTACAAAAATTATCATTTGCAGTCATTTCTTTTGCCCATTGGTATATTAATGACTGCTCACAAGTACGATAGACTAATGAACAAAATTATAAACCTACTTGCTCATTTTGTTACGTTGAAATCACCAAACTTGTTGTTTTGCTCTTATGATGACCAGACACAAACAAATAAACAAACTTGGCCTTCGCTGGTGTGAGAAACCTGACAGCTAACTGACACACGTACGTTCTGACAGAGTCTCACAAACACACAGCAAGCAGAGAGCAGCAGTTTGATGTCGAGAGGACGTTTTAATCAGCGAGTGATCCGCCCCACATGTTTGGCTCAACGTCTTGGTTAAAGACAAACAACAGGCGATCTTGTTTACTGCTTCTCATTGCTTTTTATATGAAAATTAAGGCGGATCAAGTATTTTTTTTTTTATTTATTTATTTTTTTTTAAAAGGAGAATTAGGATCCTTTCTTCTTTTTCTTAAAATTATTAGTTTCTAGATGAAATACTGAGATAATAATAATAATAAAATAATAATATTTGGCTGATAAATTAATGAAAAAAATTCATTAAAAAAAAAAAAAAAACATTGGTGATATATAAAAGCGCCAGCTAAGTAATTTGAAGAACTACAGAGTGAAGGCCGACTTTTTGGCGAATGAATATCATTGAAAACTGGTTTTAGCACCACTCTTTAACTATAGTAATTATTATATAATTTGTTTTTTATTCCATAACTATATTTCTGTCATATATATTATATATAATAATAAAATGTTAATAATAATGATGATGATGATAATTACAACAAGAGCCAAGATCAGAGTAATAATCATAATGATAATAAACAAACATGTGTGAATAAAAACACGACAACAAATCTAAAAAGCACGCACGCACACACGCACACACACACACACACGCAAAATAAACACAGGCATGAAGAAGAAAAAATCGTAAATACTGACAACCTTAACAAAATTATCTTCGTTTAGTACGGACTTCATGACGAAGACATCCAAAGAATTAAAAAAAAATGACTGCATCTCCATGGCGACAAGGATAAAGAATGTATTCATGTCAAAGACTAATATAAAAAACAAAACCCACGAAAAAAACCTCGCCAGAAAACATCCAGCCTTGAGCCACGTGTTTCTGAATTCGACAAAAACCACGCGTCGACTCGGAACAATAAAATCTCTTTTTTCCCTTCGTCACCAACGTCAACAATTCTTTGACTTTTAATCGCGCCGGATCCAAAAAAAAATGCAAGTTCTGCTGTTAAGAATTTTTATTTCTAAATCTCAGAAATGTGCACAAGTCAAACACTTAACGAAGGTCAGTGCATAAATCTGAATTTTGTTTTTTTGCCATTTTTGTGTCATTTGTGTAAAGAAAATTTCATCTAAGATGTATTAGCCTTGCTCAAAGTGATATGACTTTCAAAACTCCGCTAAATAAATCCGATTGTTAATTCCGTGTTTTTTGTTTTGTTTTTAGATGCTGTTATTTTCATAAAGTTTTACAATTTATTTATCGTCTGTGTAAATAAAATTGACATTGACAAGGATTATAAATGTTATTAATGTTGATTGTAAATCTTTGTGATAATTGTTTTTCTGTTATTCTCAGTATTCACTGATAATATAACTTTATATAATTTTATCTCTCTCTCTCTCTCTCTCTCTCTCTCTCTCTCTCTCTCTCTCTCTCTCTCTCTCTCTCTCTCTCTCTCTCTCTCTCTCTCTCTCTCTCTCTCTCTCTCTCTTTCAAAATTTCAAATACACCCAGATATAAAAAAGTCGCTTGCTGTTAACAGGTTTCTTCTCATACTTTCACTGCATTATATTTGACGTCATGTTAATAATAATCGTTAACCGAACCATTTTTTTTTCCATTTAAATTTGTATCTATCTATTAATAAACTTAAAAACCTTTGATTATTGAACGATACAAGCGGTAAATATTGCAGTTTCCATTCTACAAAGGCCAAGAGTTAAAACACAGTTTAATGTAAGATAATAAAAGTTTCAATATCGTTTGAGTTTTAATTTGCTTGCAAGTGCAGACTTCTCAAACAACATCGCGGTGAGTTTAAAGATGTACACACGTTTACACAGATTGTCGTAGATGTAGACATTCTCATATTTGTCTTTTGTTTCTCACTTTAATTATACAGTTGTATGTGTGCTGTGACATGTCTGTACTGAACACATTATTATTATTACGAATTACTATTGTTATTATTATTATTTATTATTATTATTATTATTATTATTATTATTATTAGTAGTAGTAGTTGTAGTAGTAGTAGCAGTAGTAGTAGTAGTAGTAGTAGTAGTAGTAGTAGTAGTAGTAGTAGTAGTAGTAGTAGTTTTAGAGTCAGTATTATCATCATTCCTGTTCATGGTGTTATCAAAATTAATATCTTATGATTAATATTGTTATTGCTGTTGATTTATTTCTTTATATTACTCTTGTTTTTTTTTAATAATAATAATAATAATAATAATGACAACAACAATAACACTAAAAATAACAATACTAATAATAATAACAATAACAACAACACAAATAATAATAATTTTGCTATTATTCTCGTCGTTTCTGTTTTATTTATTTATTGTTATTGTTATTATTATTATTATTATTATTATTATTATTATTTATGTTGTTGATAATACTGTAGCTGGTGTTATTATACTTACTGTTGTTGTTGTTGCTACTGCTGTTAAAATTAATATTTTTATCATTAATATTGTTAATGTTGTATTTTCTGCTTGTTTATATACTCTTATTTTTTATTATAATAACAACAACGACAATAATAATAATTCTATTTTTCTCTTCTTCGTCGTTCCTGTTTTTAATTATTTTTTAAATTGTTGATATTACTATTGTTGATATTATTATGTATTGTTATTGTTATTATTATTATTATTATTATTATTATTATTATTATTATTATTATTATTACCGTTGTTAGTGTGATCGTCTTTAAATCCTTAATGATTTATATTGTTAACGTTAACCTTGTTAGGGAGTTAGGGAGTTAGGGAGTTAGGGAGTTAGGGAGTTAGGTTTTGGGTCGCTGTGTTTGACATATAGGTAGAGAATTTCAAATGCTACTTAGCACATTAGAGAAAGTATGTACTGGAAGTTTAGCCTGGCTGAGTTCTGAGGCAGGGGGACAAGTGAATGTGTAAGATAATTGATCCTTTGTGGAGTTGCTGTTTGTCAGAAACGTTCTTCTTCATCCCACATCTCATCGATGTGTATCAATATTGAACAGCTCGGGCGCGCCCAAACCGCAGCAGACGACACAATAGCAGCCATGTTGATCAAACATTGCTGGAGGAATCTGTTTGAACTGTGACTCTCGACTAACGGATGTAGCGTTTTCCTCCGTTTGGACTCGGCGGCTTTAGACAATAGAGACATTTAGCGAAAAACTCTACGAGCCCGAATAATCCGTTCACAAAAACGATGCGTCTTAAACGGGCATTTTTCCAGGCGCAAAGGGAGATAACTCGGGCAGTTATTTTTGTATCAGTCTTGATCCCTGTCATTTCTGTGCTGTGAATGATACAAGTGACTTTCAATTTATTCAAACAAGAGATGGTGATAGCTCTGGAACTCGGCGAGAACGCTAGATACCGTTCTGGATAGACCGCGGCACGGACTTCCTCGCATGTTGTAGTGTTTGTGTTTTCCTCCTCACTCATCTGCAGCACCTACAGTGTGAACCGCTTTAAAGTGATAGTGATTAGCAGACAACAGTCAGCTGGTGCATGGAAGTATTTTCTAAAATATCGACGTATTTTTTATCGAGAGGGGTAAGTTGAGTTATAAATATATTATACATCATTTACTAGTTGAGATTCGCCGATCTTTTAATAGTGTTGTTTAGTTTTGTGGTAATTAATTTCTTAATGAACTACATAAACCTATAAACGTCCAGTTAAGACGCTGTTATCATTAACAATCATTTTAAATTATTAAGTTTGGGGAAAATACACAATACAGGGATTTGGATGTATGTATAAAACGGTGTCAGAATGTTTGAATATTAACTGAGAAGAAGAAGTACAAGTCTTGGATTTCCCATTCTAACTGAGTTATTTAAACCCCGGCTTAATCGTTTCTTCACTCATTGTTTGCTACTGACTGCGGCAGTTATGATGAAAATGAAGTTGTCATATATCTCTAGTCCGGTTCGTCTCACAGGGTAGCACGTACCACACGTTTTAATTACGAATTAGCTTTAAGTACGATTTTTAGGGATGAAGAATAATACTGCTGTAATTTCAGAACTGAATTCTTAATGTAGGTGAACAGACTGATTACCATTTTGTTATTAATTCATTATTTTATTTTATTTTAATTAAATTAATTAAAAATTTATTTGAGATTATTTAATAACAGAAACAATAATAAAAATATATATTATTAATGTTAAACGAAATTTGGTAATAGGGAAAACAAATTATTAAATATTCTTATCAAAACTGGTTAATATTACAGTTTAAAAGGTTACTGTCGACAATTATATTACTATTCTACCATTTTTATCAAGTAATAAGCAACAGAAACTACACCAAATTTTATTTTAGATACAAGATTAGAAACAAATTATTTAAATTAAAATGATTTGTGACTTTGTATTTGGCTGTTTTTCACTGTTGGGTTTTCGTGAAAGCTGTATGTTAGAACTGAGGGGTTACGGAGTGCTGTGTAAATCTAAATCAAATGTCACTTCTTGTCTGCCAATTCTGAGATCGCGAAATCGCTGAGCACGAATCAGGAAGTAAACGTCTTATCGACTTGTCAATCCTGACTTGGCTCCAGAGTACGTAACGTACACAGCTTAAATCACCGTTCAGATTAACGTACACAGCTTAAATCACCGTTCAGATTAACGTACACAGCTTAATTCACCGTTCAGATTAACGTACACAGCTTAAATCACTGTTCAGATTAACGTACACAGATTAAATCACCGTTCAGATTAACGTACACAGCTTAATTCACCGTTCAGATTAACGTACACAGCTTAAATCATCGTTCAGATTAACGTACACACAGCTTAAATCACCGTTCAGATTAACGTACACAGCTTAAATCACTGTTCAGATTAACGTACACAGATTAAATCACTGTTCAGATTAACGTACACAGATTAAATCACTGTTCAGATCAACGTACACAGCTTAAATCACCGTTCAGATTAACGTGTACAGTTTATGTAAGTTTTCAGATTAATGTACACAGCTTAAATCACCGTTCAGATTAACGTACACAACTTAATTCACCGTTCAGATTAACGTACACAGTTTATGTAAGTGTTCAGATTAACGTGTACAGTTTATGTAAGTGTTTACATTAATGTACGCTATTTAAAATAAGTGTTCAAATTAGCCTATCCAGTTTATATAAGTGTTCAGTTTAACATGCATTTTATGTAACCGTTTATATTAGAGTACAGCGCTTGTATATCGTTCAAATTAATATTTTACATAATAGTTCATATTAACATAACAGTTTTTCAAATTATCCATGTAACTCCGCTAACACTAACATATGAATTTGAAAATCAGATACGTTATTTTTAAAAACTGGGACAACCTCGCAGTTCTGTGAAAAGTAACTCTAAAGTGACTGAAATTATTTTTGTTGATATTGTTTCCATTTTACTACCGATTGGTTTTAAACACTCTCTCTCTCTGTATGTCTCTGACTGTCTCTCTCTGTCTCTCTCTCTCTCTCTCTCTCTCTCTCTCTCTCTCTCTCTCTCTCTCTCTCTCTCTCTCTCTCTCTCTCTCTCTCTCTCTCTCTCTCTCTCTCTGTATATGTATATTTTAGTATCAAAAACACCCAGAGGTACGTTATAAAAACCTCCCACACAAACCTTTAAAACAATACAGAAAAAAAAAACCACTTTAAAAAAAAAAAAAAATCATTTAAAGGAATATATATATACTCAAAAAAGTAAGGTTTTCTAGTTTTGAAAATAAGAATTAAACAAGCAAAAAGCCCAGTAAAGTATAAACTACGTATAAGTTATGTACTTCCCGTGAAATGAATTGTTGATCACAACACGTACAATTTGCTTTCGGTTTATTCCGATTTGAAAGCCGTGCAGATCAACATCACAGTTATTTACCTATCGAAAAACCTTTCTTATGACGTCAGTTTTATGAATACCTCTTCTGCTACACATACACATTTGTAACAAGAAAAATGAAAAAAACAAAACAAAAAAAAACTGATATTAAACTTTTCAAACATTCATAATCGACGAGTGACTTACTAAGCCACAGCTTATGACGTAGCTTGTGACGTCAGCTACAAATAGCATATCAGATATATACAATATTCTGTAAGAAGATATATTTTATTTTTTTTCCACGCGACGTCAAACCTACAGAGGAAAAATAACAAGTTTAACGCACGTCTGTGGGATGGTATTTTCTGTTTGTTTTCTATAAAGATATATAAATAAAAAACAAATTCTTGAACGATCTAGGAAATAGTTTTATTGTGTGTTCCTCGTGAGAGTCTTAACACAACCGTCAGTGTTTGCGTGTTCTCTGTATTAATTACACACTGTTTCGAATACTTCTCAGTTTTAATGACGTCGTCACATATTGCTGTCATATTTTAAACGAATTATTTCTTGTTTGTGACCTTGCTGATAAAATATTGCAAGATCGCTAATCAAATAAGAAACTACAAACAATACGTATATGGAAAATCTTCGAATAATTTAATTTTGTTATATGTGTTATTTGTAATATATATGTGTGATGGATAGATAGATACATGAAAATTAGTGAAAGGAAAAAAAACAGTCCGTATGTGTTTGTTTGTGTGTGTGTGAATTATATATATATATATATATATATATATATATATATATATATATATATATATATATATATATATATATAGAGAGAGAGAGAGAGAGAGAGAGAGAGAGAGAGAGAGAGAGAGAGAGAGAGAGAGAGAGAGAGAGAGAGAGAGAGAGAGAGAGAGAGAGAGAGAAAAAAACTTGCTTACAAGTCGATTCTCAGTGTTAGTAATACATTTTCATTGAAACAAATTTATAATTTAGTTTTAAAATAAAATTCGAAATAATCACATAAGGAGCCGACAACTCCCCGTCCTTCATCACCTCTGTGTCAAAAATTACAATTTTTAGAAATTCAAATCACGAAAATAAAGTTAAAAAGAAACAACAAACAAAGACCCGTATTAACAGACATTAAAAAAAAACCACACCATTTTTTTTTTTTTTTTTTTTTTAAACTTTCTGTACGAACAGAGATTTCAAAGTCAATGGTGGTGAATTATCATAGAAATATCATCTCATTTAAATAATCCTTTTGCTATTTATTTCTTTTACATCTTAAGCAAAGTTGTATCATAGTTAATCCCAGTTCCATGTCGACTGTGGAGAATCCTGAACACTTGTGTTTATGCAGTCTCTCGATAGGCTGCTCCTATTTCAGTTATCTGTGCGACCTTCACAGAGGCCGAGCGTCGACTAAAAGAAACAATTGTTTTATGATTTATCTCAGATTGCGCACAGAGGTAACGTTCTGCTGTTGACATTCTGTCACGTTTCCGTGCAGGCTTTGGCGGTTCAGAATTATTATCTTTGATGTTTCATCATAGAGTTTGTTTTTATACCTTTCTTTCTAGCTTTTTTTTTTTTATTATTTCTGGCTTTGTTTTCTTTTTTTCTTCTTTATTTTGTTTATTGCTGTTGCAAATTTATTTTAATGCAATTTTTTTTAAAGCCAGGTAGAAATGAAAATTAATGGGTAAAGCTATAGGTGAAGAGATTCAGATGTAATGAACGAGAGAAAGATAGATAGAGAGAGAGAGAGAGAGAGAGAGAGAGAGAGAGAGAGAGAGAGAGAGAGAGAGAGAGAGAGAGAGAGAGAGAGAGAGAGAGAGAGAGAGAGAGAGAGAGAGAGAGAGAGAGAGATTGATGGATTTGTCATTATCAGTGACAGAATACGGAATAATTCTGTTGTGAATATACTGATGATATTTAAGTACGCCAGTCGTGGACAAGCTGTTTGACGTATCAGTGCAGTGGCCACGACGGCGACTCATTGTAGAAGTATCTAGCATCGTGACACGTACACGTTAAACGTTTCAACTGATTTCACGTCTGGAATGCTACAAAAATCACAGAGTTTGACAAGCTAGGTGAATTCCTCTTTGAGTGACGCGTGAGACGTCACTTGTCTGATTAGACAGCGAATTAACACGTGAACAGGAATCCTTTAATTAAACACCGCGCTCCGCCACACAGGGAGTTCTTCTGTTCTTTCCAAATGATGATTCTTCTGAAGGCCAAATTGTTTCTTAACACCATCTTCTTTTTTTGCTTTCTCCTTAAATAAATTACTCACAGTGAGAGATGTAACAGAAACCTTTGTCTGTTTTCATCTCTGCTTTCACAAGAATTATGCTACATTGTATGCAGACAATACAGCCGCACCTATTCTTGTGTTTTCAAGTATGTCGTGGTTATGTGCATCTGTGCTGTAGACAGCAAACATTGAGGTTTCTTCTCTGTTGTGTCTGTTTACTTGACATTTTTTCAAAGCAGGGATGTTAGGAATGTGTAAACAATATTGTTTCTTTTTAATAAAATATACACAGAATGCAATGTCTGTGTTGTCTCGGAAATATTCGTTTTTTGTTCATTTTCCTTTCATTATCTTTACACAGCGACCATCCTTTGTCCCAACTCCTCGCGGACAAACCACATATATTCTGTTTATTTGTAATAAAACATTCTGTAGAACTTGTAGCATACAAAATTAGCTAAATATGTTCACGCAGTTATACAAATGATGCTGTAATAGTATTATCGATTGTTTAAGAATGTGCATAATGGATTGTAAGCCAATAATATTCAGTGTTTAGATATAAAGTAATTTGTGTTCTTCTTCGCTGGAACACAAATGAATAATACAACTCACAGTTTTGTTATAGCAACATTTATATGTTTATGGTATTAACTGTTATTTTGCTTGTTAGTTGTTGTTGTTTTGTTTGTTTTTTTCTTGGCGATAATCGGACACAAACTGATGTTATAGTTTATTAAAATATAAAAAGTACAACTTTCGGAACATTTTATATAATCACTGTTTGCAGTTTATTTGTTTGCAGATATATTGTTCGATTTACGTTTAGTAATAGTTAAACAACGACTTAATTTAAATAATTAAAAATAAATTATATTCACATTGTTGTTTCAGGCGATGAAAATACTACTAACACTGCTTGCCCTCATTCACGTCGGCAGAGGGCGTGTCCTCAGTGACGTAGCCGCCCAGCCAAGAAGTCTGGGGAAAGGTAAGTTCACCATTGTACTTATTATTATTATTATTGTTGTTGTTGTTGTTTTGTTGTTGTTGTTGTTGATGATGTTTTCGTTATTATTATTACTGTTGTTGTTATTGATGCTAATATTTCATATTATTTTCTGTTGTCCGTCCATCCACCTATCTATCAAAATCCGAAATCTCTGAAAGTATTTAGAATATACTGCAATATATTTATTTGCGTGTTAATAATATATATATAGATTTTTTTTATTGGTATGGAATCCAAATCATTACAGATTTACTTGTGTGTGTGTGTGTGTGTGTGTGTGTGTGTGTGTGTGTGTGTGTGTGTGTGTGTGTGTGTGTGTGTTTAAATTCCTATAATCATGCTAAATAATGCCCTGATTCCTTTAAACTTTATCCCTCTGTTTTTTTATTCTTTTCCTTTTCCGATTTGACTTCTTCCAGCACTGCACGACTCCATGTTAATCTTCCACTGCACGTGCACGTCATTCAAAAATGGTTTCCCGTGTTGTCACCTAACTTTATTGTACGATAATCTTGTTAACGCTTTGAGGTTTGGCAGAAACTTCCTTTTTTTCACCGTCTCTTGTTTACTGTGTTGAGAAGTGTTGGCTGGAAAACTGGTCAGTGTTTGTAAACAAAGCATGACCTGTCAACTTGTTGGTCATTGGCAACAGAACCGGAGTTTGTTGCTTTTTTTCGTGTTAATATCGTTATTCATATGTTATTGATAGTGTGAGTGTGTGAAATTGGTATATTATGTTTGTAATTATGTGAATACACGTCTTAAATAAATATCAGGATAGATTTTTTTTTTTTACAGTTTGTGATATGGAAAAAATATTTTTATTAATAATATCTTAAAATTGTTCCTTAAAAGAAAATCACAAACAATATAATAATAATAATAATAATAATAATAATAATAATAATAATAATAATAATAATAATAATAATAATAATAATAATGAAATAATAATAATAATAAAACAAAGAAAAACAACAACAAAAAACAAACTATAGAAATCACCACCACCATCAACAACAGCAACAACAACAACAATAAAAAGTCCAAAACAAAACCCTCTCACTCATACACAAAATAAAATTCGACAGTTTGATTTACACTGAAATAATGTGTCAATCTTAAGAAAAAAAAAATGATCCTTGTTGAACAATGAAAATAAAATTAAAATAATATTCGTGTTTGCATAAAACAAAAATAATTTACTGTCAATTTATAACAGTCTACTAAATAAATAAATCTGTAAAATGTTTCAATCGACTGAAGTTACGTAAAGAATGTTTTACGCATCTTGCTAAGTTTTGTGTTAACACGTTTATTGCATCGCGAAATTAGGCGTATAATGAAAATACATAAAAGAGACGTCCAAGAAAAATGTCGCCAATTTATGACTGTCACGTAATCAAAGATGTGAATGTAAATGTGAAAAGGATGCATCGGACACTGAATGTCACCGATATGTAATTTTGCACACTTCTTAAACGAGTTCAAATATTCTTTGTTAAAACAAAATATAAAATAAATGTTAAATGTGTGATTAATGTTGATGAACAAGTTTGACAAAAGACAGTAATTCCAGTCCATCACGGAGTAAAACTCAAAGAAAAACATGGCGTATTTGGACAGGCGTTTAAAATGACGTATTTAGCGAGAAGTAATATGCGTTACCAACCTGCAAAAATATTTAGTTAATTCTTTTGTTGTATCATGAAATTAGGCGTATAACGAAGATACATACCAGATCCTGCAAGACAGGATAATAATATTTCGAAAACCTAGCACATAATTATTTACAGTAGTGACAAGTTTCAAATACACAACAGCTGTATACTTTGCATTTTAACTGTTTTTCAGTGTGTGTGTGTGTGTGTGTGTGTGTGTGTGTGTTTATATATATATATAAATGATAACCGAATAAACTACATTAATTAATTAACTAACTAAACTAATAAATAAATAAATAAATAAATAAATAAATAATATCATAAGAAACGGAACATTTTGCGACAACCCACCTCTCACTGTGTGTTTGTTGTTGCGGTGTGAAAGTTATTTACGTGACAGCTTCACGTCTGTCAGACACCTGTTTTGTTTTACCTCATTTGTTTGGTTCAGCCTTAAACACACCGCGCATTTCCTTCCAATCACAACACCCCTTACTTCTGTAGTGACAGTTAAAAAAAATAAAATAAAAAGCTTTATTTTATCTCTGCTGGCTGTATAAACACCACAGTCAGTAAGTAATTACACATCTATTTCTGTACTTGTTTCGTCAAACACTGACGAAGGAGAGAATCTCTTCCTTATTTGTATAATTCCTGACAGGGTTCCTCTTGTTTTGAAACTATTCCCACACTACGTAGATTCACTGAAGAACAATTAGACATAACAGTCGTGCAGTGAACTTGGTTATTTTCAAACCAGTCAGACAGAACAGTTTAATTAATAACAACTGTGCAGTCATCGTTGATATTTTCTAATTAAATTCATGCACTGAAACGACTGTTAGACACAAAAGTGGTTTTGTCTTCTTAGATATTTTAAAACTGTATGAAAGCACTGAAATGACAATCTTATACAGCACCTTAATTAATAAAAGTTGTGCAGTCATCTTGAATATTTTCATATTATGTGAATACACCGAGAGACAGTTTAATAATTTGATAAATTTTTGTCTATTTCCATTCTCTAAGAGATCTTTTAATTAAAAGCAATTTTTTTTTTTTTTTTTTTTTACCTAATTCTAATTCCTGTTATTATACTTGTTGTTGTTGTTATTAGTATTATAGAAAAAAATTATATTATGTTTTGCGGTCTAGTTAAAGATTTTCTAATTTATATTTATATCGTCGCTGAAACAGGATTTTAATATTTTTTACGTGCAAAGTTTATGTTGTAAGAAGAAAATTCCAATACATATACATTTCTGTTTGTCTGTCTGTCTGTCTTGATGTCTTCGATCTGTTTTTATTATATCTCTCCATCTATGCAAGAACACACATACATTTCTACACAATAATGCAACTACAGCTCAAACGTGAAGAGAAAACAACATATTTGATACTTATTTAAAAATACAGAAATTAGGAGGCGAACACAACATTAAAATTTGTCTTTGTTTCTACATAACAATAACACTGCTTACAAAATCATATTCACAGGAATATAAATGTGAGTTTTATTCTGTTTTTTTTTCCGTTTATTTTTATTTTTTTTTTTTTAAATCTTTCTCTTCAGATAGTTAAATCATTATCCTATTGGTACCTTCAAACATCCGTGGAGAGTAAAAATTCCCTGTAAACGATGTAGATTATAAAAAATGTCAGTGAAGCGGAATAGACTGAATTCCGCGGTGTTAGACTGATTTCCGCGCGGTAGTGCCGCTTGTCCCCTCCCACGGAAGTTAACATTGATCGGCCCCGGGGTCCGCGCGTCGACTGGTTTCGTGTTTGCACTGAACATTCTGGCGCTGCGCCGCTAATCGGTGATGTATGCCTCAGGAATTATAGATTTTTTGTTGTCTCCAGTCACCGCGTTCCGATTTCGACTTCATGACACTTTTTCAGTACCTGTTTATCGAACTCCCTGGATCGTTTTATATTATGTTGTGTTGTTTTGTGTTGTATCCTATTGTATTTTGTTGTACTGTGTTGTAATGTATTGCAATGTGTTGTGTTGCTCTTTCTGCGTTGTGTTGGTGTTGTTGTGCTTTTCGTTTTGTGTTTCTTTGCTATAATTGCACTGTGCTAGTGTTTGTGTTGGGTTCATGATGGTTTTGGTGTTGTGTTGACGTGTCATGTTGCTTTGAGTTGTACTGGGCTGTATTTTACTCTGTTTTATTGTGCTTTATTGAATTATATTGCTGCTTGTAAATTTTGCCTCGGATAAAAATCATTTTCTTACAACTGCATACGAGGAAACGTCAAAAGAAATGTGTAGATCTGTGTTACAGAAACAAGAAAGAAACAATGGTTGTCAGAGTTGATCTCGATGACAGTGATCAGTGCTTTAACATACCTTTCTTTATACTTTATACACGAAATATTCATACCTTTAATAAACTGCAAAACTGTTTTATATTGCAAAGTGACCAAGATAATCAATCCGTTCATAGTAAAAAAAAAAATTAAGATCCATAATAGCACAAATAAATAATAATAATGGAAAAAAAACCCAAAGAAACAAAAGAAACAAAAACAACAAACGGCGAAGCAGTTTTAACATTCTTTTAATCTACCTAATCTTATTTTTATCATCATCATCATCATCATCATCGTCAAGTTATAACTTGACAAAACCTATCTGAATAGCTGAATGGTACAAGTCTGACTTCAGTCAAATGATGTGATGGACCTGCTCACTTCACAAAGGAAGACTTTGTCTTTTTTCTCTGTTATCTAGCAAAGCAACAAGACCAGTTGAAAAACAGCCAACGTTCACTTTACAAAGGAATAATTGGTGTTTGGTAAATAGTAGCTGTCTCGTGTTGCTTCCGGGAATAATATTTTGTTCTATTTGACCAATCAGGTCTGAGATAACATACGGGTTTGGACGATGGTGGTTGTGACGCTGTTTTCGATGATGTTTTCCAGTCAACATATCAGTTTGAACAGCATGCGACGGCAAACGATTCAGAGATGGTTTGTAGACTGTACACATTTGAACACTAATCCTTCCGCATTTAACAAAAGAAAAAAAAAAGGAGTAAATTTTAATTCAGAGAATGTTTTAAATTCAAATATTGTTTCGTCATAAATTATTTAATCGTTTTAATTTAAACTAATGATAGGATAAATACAAAACAAAATCGAAGACGTAAAATATTTCCAATAAGATAAAAAAAAAGTATATGAAATTAGAAAGAAAGGAACTCTGTAGTAGAAAGATAAACAGGTTATAAAAAAATAAAATAAAACGTGTTTATTTATTTTTTATTTATTTATTTATTATTATTATTATTTAATTTTTACTTTATTTTTTATTATTATTTTTTTTTTTTTTTGTCTTATTTACTTTTAATTTTCGAAATTTGGCTTTTGTATCTGTCATAGATTCAGCTATATCATTAGAAAAATCTTTTACAAGGAGTTTGTAAAATTACCATCTTAGGACATTTAGCTTGCACCTGACAAATCCATCAACAAAACATTTCAGTTTTACAGCGTACATAACAGAATGACATTTCAGCTTCTCTGTGTTTCATAAAATACTTCAGTCCGTAAATAAAACGGAAAGAAGGACTACAACAGGTGAACATCAATACAACAAACAGAATGAGAAAATAATGTCAAACACAGAAATAAATATCTGAACTGTTTCGTCTTGAACTCTGATGTTTAGCTTATCGACTCCACCGTTTCCTTCCTAATATTAATCCAAGGAACTTGTGAATTTGTTTTTCTTTCTCAACAAGGAATGAGGAACTGCAAAAAAAATTACTGATTTTTCCAAAACATGTCAAATATTTGAGGGCAGTCGGTTTATTTATTTTAAAATTTGATATTGAGTGATTTTATAAACTGACATGAAACGTGCACTCAGAAATGTTTTGCGTTATCTGCACAATCCAGCACTCGGTATTGACCCGAACATAACTCGAACGAACATGCGTTAACTCGAACAGATCTGTACCGTACCGGGAAGTACCACTCAAATGTGAATACGAATACAGTTTTGTTTTTCCTTCAACTGATAACGAGTCAACAGAGATTAAAATTTTTTAAATTTTTATTTTTGTTTTAGAGTTTTAGAAGTTTATTTATGAATAGCTCAACTCTCTCTCTCTCTCTCTCTCTCTCTCTCTCTCTCTCTCTCTCTCTCTCTCTCTCTCTCTCTCTCTCTCTCTCTCTCTCTCTAATGATACGACGTCATATAACTGCAACAAATCCCCCCACCTCAGTTCTTGTCATTAACAGCGTGGTATGATCACTACGTGCTGAATGAAAGGGAGTGAACTCTGTTTATTTAAACGTCACAAACCAACTAAAAGACGAACCGATCGACAGACAATAAATATTGACGTCACTTTGTGTATTACTGTTTGTGTATTCCATTTTATATATTTGTAAAGGTGATATAATATGTACATTTTAAAATTTCTAAACATTTCTGTGCATTTAAATGATGAAATTTGTCACTCTACTCTTGTTTCGCAGTTAGAAGATAAAACTGGTCTACAAAAGAGTTGTTTTGGAAATAAAATTAGTTAATATTTACGTATATGGTTATGCAAAATTGTATATAAAAACGTTAACTTTGTGAGCAGTATGTGGCATGATTAGTTCTCAGGTAAGCACCTGCTAGGCTTCGTTTTGTTTTTCAAATAGTATGACACGTCTCTTGAATCCTTACATCAGTGAAATCATAACTGAATAAATAATTTGTTTTAGTATCATGATAATTCAACTGAAATATTCATAATTAATCATTATTACGTCATAATTATTCATTACCCCAGTCATACGAATCATTATTTCAGTCATAGCGAATTCTCATTATGAATAATTATTTCAGTCATACTTAAACATTATTTAAATTACATTAAATATCATTTCAGTCACATGAGTCATTACTCCAGTCATATTAAATTATTATTCAGACCAGAAAAGATCATATTTAAAAAATAAACGTTTTGTAGAGGAGAGGATGGAGAGAGAGAGACGATGACTCGAAGAATGACTTTCTGTCCAGTCTGAAAACTCCAGTGTCATTACACGGAAGTGAAGGTGTTTGTTGTGTATACAAGGAGAGTGACGTAGTATAAAGATAAAGTTTATTTTTCTAAATTAAAACGATTTCCTCGGCTCACTGTGAGTTTGCTCACTGCAAAGAGCTGAACTCTTGCCAGACCGGAAGTGACACGAGTAACATCTGTGAGCCGCTCCACACATTGCAAATAGCTCCACCTTAAGTTGTCAGTACAGATGATGATGATGATGATGATGATGATGTTGTTGATTATGATGGTGTTGGCAGTGTTGATATTAAATGTTACTGGAAAAAGAAAAAAAAAAAAAAGAAAACGAAATAAAAAAAGTTATAATACCATTACTAACAATCATGACATAGGTAATCACTAGAATAACAAACACGACGATGATGGATGATGATGATGAGGACAATGATGACGATGATGACGTAATAATAATAAAAATAATATATCCTTAGCCATCTTTATGATGACTTGTCGCTATACATTAAAATGTATTGACATCATTTCTTTGTCTCATAATTGTTGTTGTTACTATTTTATTTCATCATATTCTTCTTTTTATTCTTGTTACTGTTCTTGATCTTCTTCTTCTTCTTCTTCTTCTTATTATTATTATTATTACTTTCAGATCCAGAATATAAACGGGTATGTTACTACACAAACTGGTCTCAATACCGGAAGCGTCCTGGCAGATTCTTTCCTTTTAACATCGATCCATTTTTATGTACGCACCTCATCTTTGCCTTCGCTAAACTGGACTATAATGGACATTTAGCTCCGTATGAATGGAACGACATTCAGTATCCCCGTAAGCATAATTTTCTTTTCAGATTTTATTTTGTTTTAATTAAATATTCTTGTTAGAAGAATATATCAAGGGAGGAAAATCAGAGAAGTGTTAGCATAAAGAAATAAGAAATAAGAGATATATACGATCCAACTGTGACAGAATTATCTAAACAATGTGATTTGGAAAATAATTTTAACAGTGACTAATATTTTGAGTTTTACATTTTATTTATTTATTTGTATATTTACTTACATATTTATTTAATATATATATATTACTTATATATTTATTTATATACTTATTTAATTACTTATATATTTATATATTTACTTATTAATTTATTAGTAAATTAATTTTCAGTTCTATTAAGTGTCGTTGCAAACATTATTTTAATGTATTTAATATCCAGATAACAACTCAGCTATAGAGTGTTGTTTTACGTGTCAGTGTAAAATAACTTTGTTGTATTATTTAATTTGGTAAGAATAATTTTATTTTAATATTGTGAACACACAAATTCATTTGTAGTCCTATTTGTGAATTTATCTGACACGGGTACATTAAATATCTGTCAACTTTTATAATCATACTCTGTGTCTGTGTAAGAATAATGTTATTTTATTATTTAATAAATCAGTCACCAATTGTTCCAGTACATTCACTCTCAGACTTTGGTGAAAGACTCGTGTTGGTAACAAATTATCTGAGATTTACTTTTAATGGTATTTTTCCCTGAGGATTTAGCAAGAATCGTAACTATGAATACAATGTGTCTATATCTTTATTTAGTGTAAAACTGTTTAGAAAATTCACTCTGTATTTACAAGTAATTCAGATGATTCACTCTACATGTAACATCTTGCATTACTCATATTTTATTACTATTATGAACCATCTGTTAACTAAATATATATATACATAATGTTTGTTTAGTTATGATATTACATTGAAAACAGTCTATCTACACATTGTTTGTTTTATCACGTCAGACCTGTACAAGCAGTTCACTGGTCTGAAAAAGAAGAATCCACATCTGAAGACGTTGTTGGCGGTGGGGGGCTGGACTCACGGCTCGCGGCCGTTCACGGAGATGGTGAAGACGAAGTTAGGACGTCAGTCCTTCATCGAACACGCCATCCAGTATCTGCGAACTCACAACTTCGACGGCCTGGACCTGGACTGGGAATACCCAGCCAATCGAGGCAGTCCGAAGGAAGATAAAAAGAAATTTTCTCTTCTGGTTATGGTATGAATGTAGTTTGCAATACGTTATAGAAATAGATGCGCGTCTTGTATATATTTATGTTTGAGATAATCTAGAGCATTTATAATTAAACAATGGTCATTATAGACAGAGATAAAAAACTGTATCATTTTATCTATTAAATTTTGGTTTAATTATGTATTTAGAAGAAACAAAAAGAAAAACATTATAAAAGTAAGAATTTGACTGAGATAATTACAGATATTTAATTACTGGGGCTTTGTCAGGGAGGGAGGGTGCAGTTACAGACGTGTTCACAACACGTGTTCTGATTAACACGTCAGTTTTTTTCACTCACTCACTCATCAAGTGCACGTGTGATTCATTTTTAGAACGATTCCAGTCACACGTTTTCGTATGTTCTGTTGTAATTGTTGTTAGTGTAATTGTTGTTAGTGTAATTGTTGTTAGTGTAATTGTTGTTAGTGTAATTGTTATTAGTGTAATTGTTGTGAGTGTAATTGTTGTGAGTGTAATTGTTGTTAGTGTAATTGTTAGTGTAACTGTTGTGAGTGTAATTGTTGTTAGTGTAATTGTTGTGAGTGTAATTGTTGTTAGTGTAATTGTTGTTAGTGTAACTGTTGTTAGTGTAATTGTTGTTAGTGTAATTGTTGTTAGTGTAATTGTTGTTAGTGTAACTGTTGTTAGTGTAATTGTTGTTAGTGTAATTGTTGTTAGTGTAAACTAACTTTCTTTAATTGTGTTCAGGAGCTGAAAAACGCGTTTGTTGACGAGGCGTCCAGAACGGGCAAAGAGCCACTCCTGCTTGCAGCCGCGGTAGCTGCTGGTGTCAAAATAGCAGAGTCTGCATATGAAATACCAGTGATAAATAAGTAAGTAAGACTCTGCTACTGCTACCACAACAGCATCATAATAACAGTTATAATTATTTTCTTGATAGTTCTCGTTATAGGTCGGTTTCGTTAACGTTTGAGTACAAATTGGTAAATTTTTTATCAACATCATGATTTATCATTAATGGATATCAATAATTATTGTTACCGTTATTCATATCATCATCATATAATTATCAGCAGTACTCGTACTGTTTTCGTTTTATTATTTATTTACCAATTTAGTTACTCACTTATTTATTTGATGTTATCATTATTAGTTATAGTACTGGTGTTCTCGTAGTTGTTATTTGTTTGTTTGTTTTTTTTTTATTTGTTTATTTATGACAGGTATTTAGACTTCATCAACTTGATGAGCTATGATCTGCATGGAGCCTGGAGTAAGACGTTGGGAATTAACGCCCCCCTCTATCCCGACCCTAACATACACGACCCAAAGGCTTCATACAGTGTGGTAGGTCGTCCTTCTGTCAATCTGTGTGTGTGCGTATGTCTGTTTGTGTGTGTGTGTGTGTGTGTGTGCATGTGTGCGTGTGTGTGTGTGTCTGTGTGTCAGTGTGTGTGTGTGTGTGTGTGTGCGTGCGTGGGTATGTGCGTGTGTGTGTGAGCGATTGTATTGGGGCTAGACGGATGTATTTTTTTATGTATGAATGCATGTGTGTATATATTTTTTCTCTGTATGTATGTGTATATGTATTTATGAATGTATTTATATATAACGACAGAAATAAATAAATAATTTGGAATAACCCCCAAAACATAAAAAATCTGAAAAATAAAGAGAACAAAAAACCCATTGATAAAATAAAAATAAATTTTAAAAGGGAAATAACCTAAGTTTGTCAATAAAGAAATAAACCCAAAACAAAGAAAACCTTCAACTTGAAAGGATTACCAGCGACTGTTTTCTCTTCATACTTCTAACATTTCAGCTGAAATTAGATAATCGTGTTAATCTGGAATTTCAAAACGTCATTATCAGGGTCAAACTTCACTCGTTTGTTATTTTGGAAGTAAACAAGAAACATATTTTTTCACACGTTAAACACAAACACTCCAAGTCTGTAATTAAAGAGAGTTTTAACATTCATTGTGTCAACTGAAAATATCTTTGGTTTTCTTTGGATTCAAACAAAAATGTGTCTGTTAATATTTTCTGTAACTAACAATACTGGTTTCTTTTTTGTGCCTTGAAATGAATTGTTTCGAAAATTACTACTAATTTGCTGTTGCTACAGCTACTCCTACGAATATATCTATTTCTACTACTACTACTTCTATTATTGCTGTTACTAGTATTATTAGTAGTGTGTTGCTGATGTTAATATCTTTTATGTATGAAGTTATCTTTACGTTTTTTGTTATTATTATGTTTTTTTCCCTCTCTTTTATTTTTGTTTGTTTTGTTAAGTGTACTATTAAAGATTTTTTTTTTGTATGTTTGTTTTGTTTTTTATATTTAATTTTTATTTATTTATTTTCTATTTTCATCACATTTTATAGCGTAAAAATTAAATTATATTATTAAATTTCACCCTTCTCTATTCAAAGAGTGTGTAAAGATTATGGGGAGAGAGAGAAACTCTTTATCAACATGTTCCAGTCAATATCTGAAGTTAAAAGACAGGATTAACACCCCTTCCATGTGTGAAATTTGTTTAAATTGTTTTAATCATTATTTCTTTAATTACCATTTAGTGTTACTTTCATCAGTAATTGTTAGTGGGAGCTTGAAAATCCCTAAACTGACACAAATATACTTTGTAACATTTTTTTTAAATTATAAATCAGATACATTAACAGATTATTTTTATTATTTCTGTCATTTCAAACAAGCATCAGTTTTTCCGTTAACATGACGTCATGTAAGTAAACTATGACGTAATATTATTATTTTGAATACGTCATTCACTTCAGGATGACATTGTGAAGCATCAGTTTTTCAGTTAACATGACGTCATGTAAGTAAACTATGACGTAATATTATTATTTTGCATACGTCATTCACTTCAGGACGACGTTGTGAAGCATCAGTTTTTCAGTTAACATGACGTCATGTAAGTAAACTATGACGTAATATTATTATTTTGCATGCTCTATTCACGTCAGGACGACGTCGTGAAGAACTGGTTACGAATGGGCGCTACAAGAGAGAAGCTGGTGATGGGGATTCCTCTGTACGGACACACGTTCACGTTGTGCTCTCAGAAACACGTCAACGTCGGCGACAAAAACTGCGGTCCCGGCAAGCCAGCGCCGTTCACCCGAGAGAAAGGATTTATTTCTTACTACGAGGTATATTTATGTGATGAACAAAGAATTTATTCTGGTTTTAATAGTTTTTAATAAACTTACTTTGACCAGATTACTCGAGGTCTTGTATAAAGCCCTTTTTTCCCCCCTCTAATTGAAATAATGCCTAGGCAACATGGACAACTAGTCAGTTATATCAAAAATTACCTTCTAAACTATATTTATATAGTGGACACTTTACTGCAAATTAGATAAAAAAAAAAAAAAAAAAAAAAAAAAGAAGAAGAAGAAAAGAACACGTTAATTTTTGTATCCTGTTGTTTGTTAAAAGTAGATTCAAAGACTAACATGCAGAAATGTTTAACTTTATTGTGTTAACAACAAGTGTTTATCAATCGCAGGATAACTAAAATGTTTTAACGACGTTGTTTTATTGTTATTTCTAGATAAAGGACAAACTAAAGAAAGGGTGGACCAGGGTGTGGTCAGAGAGTCAGATGGTACCCTACGCCTACAGCGTCAAAGAGAAACAGTGGGTGGGGTATGATGATATTCAGAGTGTGCAGCTCAAAGTAAGTTGTTGATGTTGTTGTTATTGATACTACTACTACTACTACTACTACTACTACTACTACTACTACTACTACTACTACTTCTACTATTACTATTTACTACTACTACTACTACTACTACACTACCACTATTCTACCACTACTATTGCTTTATGTATTAATATCATGATGATATAATCATCATGATCGTCGTCGTCGTTGTTATTATTATTATTATTATTATTGTTGTTTAGTTGTTGTTGATACTGCTCAGTGGTAGAGCATATGCTTGATGTAAGATCCACAAATTGGATAAATTAGCGAACTCATTGTATTTTACTGCAAGGTGAATCTTTTCTCCCCAATATTACTGTTCTCTCTCTTTTCACCTCCTTTTCTTTTCTTTTTGTCTTCCTTTCATTCTTTGTCTCTGTTTCTCTCTCTCCCACTCTGCCACTGGGTCAAATCAGCAAATGCATAAAAATTCCAAATTAAATTAAACTCTGAATATTTTATACATTTCTGTGAAATCTTTTGAAGACATTATTTGTGCGACACGACCGAGGGACTTAAAGAGGTGCTATGTGGCTTTAAACTGTGATCATTTGCTGAAACCAGCAAACATCTGACTGGCATTGTCGTGACATAACCTCTGACAATAGTTTTCTTTGTTGCTGGACGATTCGGGCGCATACTAACAAAATATGCGGCCATGTGCCTTTGTTTGCCCCGTTTGCCTTCCGGATGGTCCATTATGAAATGGGCTAGAAAAATCAATTGGTGCACAAACAGTCTCCGTGATGGGGTATTATGGCCTGATGCGAGACATCCGTGTATGCAAACAGAACTTCATATCTGAAATAACTGTCACATGTGCTGGTCATTTTTGAGTCAATATTTGACGAGTTTGACATTTTGTTTGGAATTCTGGCAGTGTCGTTCTTCGGGGTCTTGTTTGTGTGGTAATCTTCTGAACTGTGGAGAAATACCAGAGTCTGTGTTTGAGTCTGTTGTGTTTTGTGTCACACGAGTTAGACAAACTTCTTACTCCGACTTTAAATACTTTGTATTTCAACTGTTTTAAACTGTTGTTGGTCTGAAAGATCTCTCTCTCTCTCTCTCTCTCTCTCTCTCTCTCTCTCTCTCTCTCTCTCTCTCTCTCTCTCTCTCTCTCTAATAAGATATTATACAAATGAAATCTAAAAAAACCCAAATAATAATGTAGTCGCAGATCGTTAATATATCGCATTCCACTATCAAACAGTTAATAAATATAAACGCTGTGAGGCCCAAGTAAGGATACCTAATTAGTAATTTTTGTAATATTTCTTTAGAGATTTGTAAAACAGAAATATTAATACAAGAAACTAGAAGAACACTGACAGGTTTTAACATAAAAACCAGAGAAAAGTTCAACCATGTCGACATGAATTAAAAGTGAAAACAAATATGATATAAAAAAACTGTATATACAGCTAACGGGCACGCGCGCGTGTGTTGAGACACTGAATTTTAGAAATTTTAATATATTTATGTCATATGAACATGCAGTATTGTAAATAATGGTGTCATTTTGTTTTCAAAAATAATATCAATGTATACATCAAACAGAAGGGCGCTCGTTATCGGTTTTGGTTTAATAAACAAAGGGAAGTAAATCTGTCACCATTACACGAAATCTTACACCTCGATTCCCTATAATTTTGTAATGTTAGAATTTGTTGTCTTTAAATTAAAACACACACACACACACACACACACAAACACACACACACACACACATTCGAATACATATGATCATTCATTCATTCATTTATTCATATATATATACGCACATACACACACAACCATACATACATACATACACACATACATATTATACATACACACATACACACATACACACACAACCATACATACATACATACGCACATACACACATACATACATTCATAAAAATGCATTCATTCACTAATTACTAAAAATGCATTCGAATTCACGTTTTGTTTTATAGTTTACTAATTTTATCGAAAACACATGTATCATCTTATTTATCACGTTTTGTTTTCTGTATAGTTTAACACAATATTAACAATAGAAAACAAAATATATTTATCTATTTATTTATTTATTTATTTATTTATTTATTTATTTTTTTTTTTTTTTTTGTTTGTTTATTTATTTATTTATTTTATTTATTTATTTATTTATTTATTTATTTATTTATTTATTTATTTATTTATTTATTTGTTTTTTATTTGTTTTTATTTATTTATTTATTTATTTTTATTTATTTATTCATTTACTTTTTATTTATTTATCTATCTATCTACCTATTTATTTAATTAGGGCGGTTTATCTATCTATTTACATTTTATTTATTTGTTTATTTTTTGTTTATTTATTATTTATTTATTTATTTATCTGTTTATTTATTCATTTATTTATTCATTTATTTATTTATTTATTTATTTGTTTGTTTGTTTGTTTTTCAGGCTCAGTATGTAAAAAACAGAACTTGCTGGTAACTGGAAAGGGTGCCATGGTGTGGTCATTGTGATCTGGACGACTTTGGTAACATAACAGTAAACGAAGGGAAAAGGTTGTTAAAAAAAACCCCTTTTAACCAGTCTTTGCGATAAAATGGGCAGTTCTGGAGGATGCCAGTATATACACCATCAAGACATTCGACCCCCACCCATAATGTCGTTGGTAAAAGATGTAGTTTGATAATAGATTTTGTCTTTTCTAAGATAACAGATAAAATACATAGAATAAAATCAAATCTTATCACAATCAGGATAGTTGCAAGTTTAAATATTATTATTACTACCGGTGCTATTAACATTGTTGTTGTTGTTGTTGTTGTTATTATTATTATTATTATTTTTATTATTTTTAGAAAAAGAAGGTGATTCATCCTAAAAGTCAAATCCTGAAGAACGATGGAAACAGTAAACAAGCGAAGTCTAAACCCGTCCGTGTCAGACCAGCAGTCGAGTCCAAAGTCTCCGTTCTCACCCCCGAAATCTCCATACTCACCCCCTGCGTCGTTTAGAAAGAAGAAACCTGCTTCCAACTCTTACCTGCCGCGTGCAGGGTCGTCGAAAACGAAATCCCAGCAGAAAGTTCCAGAAAACCCAACAAGCAAAGCCGCAGCCACGCAGTCGGACGGTCCGGTTGTCGGCACAATAGCCACTCCGAAATACGACAGGAAGTCCCAGCACGGGCATGCGCTGAAAGCTACAAGTCCAGCAAGCACCGCAGTCGTGTCCACAACATCTTCAGCCAGTGTAAACAGCAGCAAGTCCTCTGAACGTACGCAGATACTGAAGGAACAGAAACAAAATAACAAGACGATGAACTCCAAAACATTTGTTTCAAAACAAGATTCCAAAACAGCAGAAGGAAAGCACGAAAAACGGATAAAGAGTCCTTTTCAGTCTCCAAAGAAGACAGCGGAAAGAAAAACTGTATTGAAGACGACGACTACGGCAATGAAAACAACAGCTACGCCAACGACGAGAGAGACGACAGAGGTCAAGTCATCTACAACTGAGTCGATACATTTCAAATACAACAACAAACATCCCGAGTCTGTTAAACTAAGTAAGCTGGAGAGACAGTTGAACAGTTCAGCGTGGAAAGTCAAAAAGCTTGCAGTAGAAAAAACTCCGCTGAAATCCAAACAGCCAGACAAATTCCCCAAAAGTCCGTTTAAGCCTCATCGCAGAACAACGTCGGAGAAGGCCACTGACGTCGTAACGACGACCGTCGCCTTGGAAACTAAACCAGCTGCGAAGGAAGCGACGTCTGACGTGAAGAAGAATTCCTGGAGCCACTCGTCGGTTGATACGAAGTCGAGGAAGAAGCTTGTTTCAATGAACAGTAAGCACAAACCAATCACATCAGAACTGCCTGGAAACACAGAACGATCTGGCGAAACGAAACTTTCACAAACAGTGTCTGTGCTTAATGTGATAAAACCAACGATCTTACCTCAGCAGTCGGCAGATGACAAGACTCTGAGATCGACGAGACGTCGTCACAAGACAGCAACGTCGCCTTACAAACCCTGGACACAGAGGTCAGCAGTCAGACCTGTACGCACTGACACGTCCACTCAGGACGTAACTACAGCATCGTCAACAGCTAAAAAACAAGGCAGAATGACGTCATTTTTCCGTACCGCTACGTCACCTTTCAAGCCGTGGAAAACGACGATGCACAAAAAATATATTCGACCTACAGAAACGTCAAGACTTGGTGACGGAAGGAACGAAGAAACGAACGAAGTGAAAGACAAATACAGGCCCGTTGTCGACGTTTACGACAGCAACTTGAGTAACAAAACACAGAAGTCTACGACTAACGTTAGAACGACGTTTAGAACAACGGCAGCGGCGAAAGGCCCAACTCTGACTGCGGCCACGTTACCACCGTCCCCTTCAACGACATCGTCTTACAGAAAGTACACGACGAAACACAATGAGACTGGATCGACCAGAACGTTTTTCTTGTTTGCTAAAAATAAACGCTACCCAACTCAAAAAGCAGCGTACCAGTCCCAGACAACACGAAAATATAACTCTGCGAAACATACCACTACTTCAGCGACGCCGTCACGACGTTCTGCTTCACCTAAAAAGCCAACAACTACGTCAGTGCCCACTACACCACGTTTAACAAGTGTCATGTCTACCCCAGGAAAGAAAATGTCGCTAACCTCGACAACTGAGAGCATATCTAAACCAAACAAAAGTGGAAAAGATAAAACTACTAAACAAACAACAATGACATCTACTGTATCTCCAACAACTACAACCACTGCTAGACGTAGAACGCTTACAGCAACACCGAAACGCCTGTCAACAGCAACTACACCGAAGTCCACTGTTCGATACAGAAAAACAACAACCATCACCACCACGACTGCAAGACCGACAACACGAAAACTTCGATCAAAACCAAAAGCCACGTCAGCGACAACAGCCACTACACCATCATCACAAATCACAACCAGATCAACGTCTAACACACCGTTAATTACTTCGCCGACTACTCCGGCAGCTACTTTACCAACAAGGGTCACAACAAAACGAACAACAGCAACGACGACAACAGCAAAAACGAAGGCTACTTCACCAACAGACGCAACAACGACCTTACTTGTGAAGAAAGAAAGTCGCGATGTAACTAGAACCACTGACGCCCTGGACGGTC
>CM022675.1:12922752-12927752 GCA_012295275.1 Chrysomallon squamiferum
TTATTGCATTGTAAAGTTAATTTCGTGCTTTCCAGCCACCCAGTTCTCGAGTGACCTAGTTCACTTGAAAGATGTTTGCATAGAAGCTGTTATCTGTCACTGAGTTATCCTGTTTATGTTAACATTGTCATCTTCATTTTACACTCACCTTGCATGCAAACACGCACATATATAATACATACAGTATTTGGTGTCAATAATACTCTCTCTCTCTCTCTCTCTCTCTCTCTCTCTCTCTCTCTCTCTCTCTCTCTCTCTCTCTCTCTCTCTCTCTCTCTCTCTCTCTCTGTCTCTCTCTCTCTCTCTGTCTCTCTCTCTCTCTCTCTGTCTGTCTGTCTCTCTGTCTCTCTGTCTCTGTCTCTTTCTCTCTCTGCATGTCTGTAATTGTGTGTGTATGTATGTAGAGTGTGTATACGTGTATGAGTGTGGCTGTGAATGTATGTATATGTATGAGCGCATGTATGTATATATATATATATGTATATGTATGTATATGTAGTTATGTGTGTATATGTATGCATATGTATGTATGTATATATGTATATGTGTCTACGTCAGTATGTATGTATATATATCTGTGTCTGTCTGTATGTCTATACATATGTATACGTGTGTGTGTCTTCCATTTTTCTCTTTTTTGTCTACTCTCATTCCCTCTTTCTCTCCGAGCATCTTATTCTTCATTCTCTCACTCTGTTTTTTTCTCCAGTTGTTTTCGTTTACATTTGGATATTTTTGAAAAAAATGTTTGTTATCTCTTCGTCTTTTGGCTCTTCAGTTATTAATAAACTATTAATCATTCTTATTCTTAAAACCGGAAATATTAATAAATAACCCATACGACAATCAAATGCTGATAACACACAAGATGCGCGTGCTTTTTGTTTTCTTTGTTTTGTTAATCTATTAACGGAATCACGGATAAAACCACAGGTAATAAAAAAAAAAAAAATCGAAGATCAGAAGAAACAGAAATTAATAGTTGATGACTCGTCGGCCATTTTGTTTTTCACACGTCACGTTTGGCTGCACTTGAGTGAATGTTAACCGACATTTAGCTGAGAGGGAACTGCGGCCTTTCTCTAAATTAAACAAAGCTTTTAATACCAACAGCTCCGTGAATTACTGACAAATCCTCAGCGAAAATTCAATAGAAAAAATGTAAAATGCCATTCGTATTTAATATAGACGGTAACTGAGAGACAGGAAGAAACCAAAATTCTGAAAAATGTCCAGTTTTTAAGTATAAAATAATAATGATGATGACGTAACAATGAAAACAACGGTATAATAATAATAATAATAATAGTACTACTACTACTACTAATAATAATAATAACAACAACAACAGCAGCAACACTAATAATTTAAACTACCACTACTACTATTACTACGACTAACACTACCACTACTACTACTGCAGCTTATGCCACTATTACTACTACTACTATAAATACTTCTACTCTTAGTACTACTACTACTTTTACAACTAGTACTACACTGCTATAAATACTTCTTCTAATTCTGCTACCACTACTACTACTACTACTATTACTACTACTACTACTATTACTACTATATATACACACTGAAATGATCGCTAAAGTATATTGTTATCTGATGGCGAAACTGCTCAGTGAGAAGACACTTTTAATAATGAATGTTCGGAAAGGAAGAAAGAAAGGAGGTCAGACATCACAACACGAATCAATTATTTACTTTTCACTGTTTTCAGGACTCAGAAAATGCTACACTCTCGATTTCTCCAGCCGAGTTAGAAGCAGCTGCACCAGCTGTCCAGTAGCATGATGTCGTCGTGTTTTGGAACGTGCGCTGATTCGAGAACGGGATATTACCAGTCCCGCGAGGAACACAAGCTCGCAAAACAGAGGGACAAGCAACTGACGAAACTGCTACAGAAATATCACAAACAGGACATCAAACGATTAAAACTCTTACTCCTAGGTATTTATTTATTTATTTATTTATTTATCTTATTATTATTTTTTTTTTTTTAAAAACACGTCTTATATCTAGAATGTTCTCTTCTTTTATTTTTGTTATTATTTTTTTTTTTTATTATTATAACCACAGTTTCACTAGTGTAGTCACTTTCACTGCTTGTATTGTTTTATTCTTTCTTTTCACTTGTAAAATAAAAAATAACACAAAAACTTAACATATCACAACATTTGTTTTGTGTTTTGTTATTATTTTTTTGTGTGTTATTTTTCATGAATAAACTATATATCTACGGCTATTACCATTAGCACAACAAAGAAAACAACAGCTGTTACTATTACTACGGAAACTAGCGTTACTATTAATTTACTACTAGTACAATAACTAGAATTACTATTAATGTTGCTATTACTTCGATAACTAGTGTTAATAATAATTCTACTATTTCTAGGTTAACTAGTGTTTTTATTAATATTACTACTACTACAATAACTGGTGATACTATGAATATTATTACTTTAATTAGTGTTACTATAACTATTACTACTGCTACTATTAACCGCCAATTATTATTACAATAACTTCTTTGCTAGTATTATCAACGCCATTATAATTATTTTCATCACCATTATTATTATTATTATATTTTTACCACATTTTTTCTTGCATTTTATAATTGAAATAGCCGCTCAAGTATTTAACAACAACAACAGCAACATAATAATAATAATAACATAAAAATAAATGGCAATATCGGTTAGCACATACACGAAGACACAATTATATATAAGACACTGAACTAGGCACTGCGGCAAAAAATTATATTTTTATCTTTCACAACCATTAAACAACACCGACCTTCACACACACGCACACTCTCCCACACAGACACGCACACCTGGAGAAATAATTACTGACTAGGGAAAGTCGTATCCATCCCTGATACACTTGACTTGCCCGATACCGTATCAGCTGTTTGTGCTCAGTGGTGATGCTATTTTTAACTCTTTGTCTATCAGCTGTTGACGAGTGACTCGGTTTAAACAAACAAACAAACGTTATCTGAAACAGTAGTCACTTATAGACTGATAGTTAGATCTGCATAATTATTTAGTTGTTTGTTTCTTCGCTTAGTTAGTTATTTGATTGTTGTTTCTGTTTTGTTTTTTTGCTTTGTTTATTTGTTTCTTTATTATTTTTCTATATTTACTTTTTACTTAAATTTATTTATTTATTTATTTATCTTGTTGTTTAAATTTTGATTCATATTGTTAATATGTATCTATATTTTTGTTCATTTTATTTTATTTTATTTAATTATTTATTTATTTACTCATTTATTGTTTTTGTTTATATAAAGTATTGCATATTAAATTATTGCATAGATAAAATATTGTACTAAAAGATCAAATATTGTTTTGTATTGTATGATACTGTATTGTATCACACGATATTTCATTATTAAAGTATTGTATGATAAAAATTAAGTATTATTTTGCACTCTATTGTTTTGCATTGAATTTTATGGTTTCCACTGAATATTATTAAACCGCATCGTTGATCATTGCATTATGCACTAAACTATTGTTTAGCACTGTAATATATTGTATTCAATTGTTAAATATTGTGCTAAACCACTACACTGTATCTTTAATTATTCGATTGTACACTAAGTATAATACTGGACGTAAACCTTTGTTCTGTATGGTAAAGCTTTGTTTCGAGTTGTACAGAATCATAACATACTGTACTGAACTGTATAAACTATTTATTTTTATTTCATACAGACTTGGTAATTGTTATATTTTAGTATGTTTTTGTTTTGTACAGCATCCCACCCGTTGCTTCGCTCTTTCTCTATTGTAAAATATTGAATTAATAAAACTGTTTTAAAAGCAGATGCATAACTGTCAATAAGGCATTTGTTTTTTGTTTTTGTTTTGCTTGGGTTATGTATGTGTTCATTTGTTTTAGTGTTGGATGTATTATTTATTTGCTTATTTGTTTTGGTGTTGATTTGTTTGGTTTAATTATTTGTTTGTTTGTTTGTTTGTTTGTTTGTTTATTTGTTTGTTTGTTTTGTTTGTAGGGACGGGCGAGTCGGGGAAAAGTACAATAACAAAACAGATGAAGATTATACATATCAACGGTTTTGATAAGGAGTAAGTTTAAAAAAAATAAATAAATAAATAAATAAATAAATAAATAAATAAATAAAATAGGAATTACAATTGTCCAAACTCGACCAGAAAAAGAAGTTCACGGAAATATATATGAAAATAAAGTAATAATGATAACAATGAGAAAGAGAGAGAAAGAGAGAGAGAGAGAGAGAGAGAGAGAGAGAGAGAGAGAGAGAGAGAGAGAGAGAGAGAGAGAGAGAGAGAGAGAGAGAGAGAGAGAGAGAGAGAGAGAGAGAGAGTATAAATCTAATGATTATTCTTTTTTCAGAGAAAGAATTGCTAAGAAAGAAGACATAAAACGAAACATCAGGGATTCTGTTCTTGTACGTAAAACTAAGAATATTTCACTTCGTTTGTCTGTCTCTCTGTTCGTCTGCCTGTGTGTCTGTTTCTATTTTTAAATCAACCGAGGCCTGCCTATCTATTCTAATTACTCTATCTAAAATTCTCTGTTAATGTGTTTGTTGCAGTATAGCTACGTAATAATACAAAACATATATTTACTCTTTCAGGCGATTGTTGTGGCTATGCAGTATTTAGGAATTTCTCTCGAGAATCCAGAACTGAAAGAAAGTGTAGATTTTATGATCCACGCGTCTGAAAATGAAACAATTACCGATGTAAGAAAGATTTTCAGAAATCGTTTTCGTTTATTGCTGTTCTGTGATCGTAAAGTTAAAATTCTTGTTTCGTGGAGTCAGTGCTTTGTATGTATGAACATCGTACGGTGTATATAAATTGCCTTTGGAGACCAACGTTTACTAATAATAAAGTGAAAAGGATAATAAGATATTTTATTTTTTTTCTTCTTCTTTTTTTGTTTTTATTTATTTATTTATAAAACTACGTAACTGC
>CM022675.1:12932752-13108816 GCA_012295275.1 Chrysomallon squamiferum
ATTTTGTTGCTTTTTTATAATTTTTTATTTATTTATTTATTTATTCATTCATTCATTATTATTATTATTTTTTTTTCTTTGTTTTGTTATAATAATCTTGATTCTGGTAATATCAATAAATACTGATTATACTAAACGATATTTTAAAAGTGCATGCAGTGAATATGTCAAACTTGTGAACAATAATCACATTATGGATTCAGAAGTAACTCAAATCCACTGATTTATCCTTGTCTAAAACAGATGTAAAAATCAGTTCTAGCTTCTTTTTAAACATCTGACGCAAGATAAATCTATAATGAGATTAAGAACAAAATATGGCAGTTATCCCAAATGTATGTAAAGTTTGATCTTCACCTTTCAGTATCCAAAAAGAAATTCTTATAAATATATTACCAACATACTGTTAATTTTATCATTTTTATTTATTATTATTATTATTATTTTAATTTAAAATATACAGGGTATACAAAATTAAAAAATAAAATTAAAAATAAATATTATTTACTCTCATTGAATTGTCACATGTTTGATAACAATAAATCTGTTATTTATTTTCCTTTAATGTGAAGTCTCTCTGTAGATTTATATTTGTTATATCTTAATCACAATGTCTTCCAGTGAAACATACTGAATGGAACAAACACTGTCTGTGAAACATTGACTGGAACTATAAATTTCTGTGAAACACTGATAGAAACAATGAATCAGTGAAACACATAAATTTGAAACATGAGCTTTCTTTCAGTTAATGATCAGAAAAAAAAAAACATCCACTGAAACAAGAACTTGAAAAGTGAAACAGCATCAGTGAAACATGGATTCCTAAAAATGAATCACTGTAACTGCCACTGAAACACAGTCATTATTTTAATGTAACTTATAAAAGTTTTGTTACTTATTAGTGAAATAATGTTCACGAAACACATACTTCTAAACTGAAAACACTGTACTGAAACAAAGATTCCTAAAGTAGGAACACCATAACTGAAACAAGCACTGCTGGAATGAAACAGAGTATCTTAAACAAATATCCCTAAAACGAATCACTGTTTCTGAAAGAAAGACTTTTAGAAGTCCTACATTCGTTTTTTTTTTTTTTTTTTTTTAGGGGAATGAAACAAGGACTTCTGAAATGAAACACTGTGAGTGAAACAACAAGGGCATCACTTCCAGTAAACTATTTCTTGGACAGTTCACTCCTCAGTGCTCTTACAGAGTCTGCGAGGTGTTTGTCCGTACTTCCACACTTTGTCAACACAAACATGAGTTCTTCATCACTTTTGTTTTCAAACGCACAATCTGCAGCCTCTTTGAGTTTCCTGAATCAAAACACAAGTCAAACACTGACAATATCACTACACGCTTCTTTACGTTATAAACTTACATCAGTATTTAATTCTAAAACATATAATTACTATCTTAAAACATATTACAAATTCTGATGATATCTAGAGTTTTGTCAACACTTGTTTTCAAAGAAGGCATCTATTATATATATTCTTCAAAGGAATGTACCTATTCCCCTGTCACAAATAGGTTTCAAAATAATGTTGATGTTAGTTATTTTAAAACTGCATAGTTCTTTTATAAATTTATTTAAAACTACAATATCTGTTACAAATTTATTTTACAATCTTATAAACTATTACAATAATATTTCAAAATCACTCGAAATCAAATACTTATTCATAAATGATATCTTTTAAGATTTTTAAATACCACACTAATATTTTTATAAATTTTAAAATCACCAGCTGTTATCGATATTGAAAAAACACTGTTATGAATTTAAAACCAAATACTCGTTTTTAAATATACTGTATATTTTGAAACGTCTCTATAATGTACTAGTTTTATTTAAAGATCTCGTACTATATTATAAACGTGTTTTAGTATCAGTTTAGCTTGTGTTAAGTCGTCACTTACCCCATTCTGACCAGACACTTGACTTTCTTGTCAGCTGGGACTCTCATCAGGTATTTTGCAGCTTCAACTTTGTTTTGATTTCTTACACAAACCTCCACAAACTCCTGAACAAAACAATAATAATAAGAAGAAGAAGAAGAAAGAAAGAAGAAGAAGAAGAAGAAGAAGAAGAAGAAGAAGAAGAAGAAGAAGAAGAAGAAGAATGAATGAATAAACAAACCAAAAATAATAATAATAATGATAATAAAAACAGTAACAAGAACAATAATAATATACATTAATAACATAAAATCTTCAAAATTTGGAAATATGAAATTACAATAATATCTTTGGCTGTTATATTATCAGGTTAGAATACAGATATCAATGAAACAAGATATATATGTGAATAATAATAAAAAATAATAAATGTAATAAGTAATAATAATAAGAAAAAGAAGAAAATGAAATGAAAGTAAGGAATGTTACAAAACTGATAAATCCAAATATCTAATTTTGTCAAACAATTTTATGAAATGCAGCCTACATTTGTTCTGCAATATATTTTTAAATTCCTAAAACTTCATCGTGATAAGAAAGCCAAAGTAAATTAGTTACTTACCTCCATCCCTACTGGAGGTTTTTTGCTTTTTGACAATTTTTCCAGTTCCAACCAATCTCCTGCTTCTGCCAAAGCTCCAATTCGTAGTAACCAATACCTGTAAGATAAAATAAAGTAATATAATACAAACAATTTATACAGAAATAAAAAACACAATTTAAAAATATTAATAAATAAAGAAAATAAAAATGTAATAAAAAGTGAGGTAGTTATTGTTGCTTTGAGGTAATGTTGAAGCTATTTGATGAAGAGAAAACATCGGATGTTTATAAACATATACGAAATTAATACAGTATATTTAGACAAAATCTTTAGTGTGGAATTTTGAATTGCTTACATATAATATCACCAAAGATACAATGATTTTCTCAACAATTTTAAAAACAACAACAACAACAATCAAGAAAGCACGTTTGTCACTATATCAGATTTTTTAGCACTAATTTTTACATACTACATTAAATCTGCAGATCTTTACAACAATATAAATTGTTTGTCCTCAAAATTAAAACAGATCAAGAATTTAAATGTAAAACAGACTTTTTGTCTGATATATGAATATTTGAATAAATAAACAGCCTTCTAAATTAAATGTATACAGAATCATTACATTTATATGAAACCTAAAAACCTTTTGTTTCAGAATTGGAAGATCCTTATATGACATCACAGTTGTAAACCAAAAAATCTTTTGAATAGAATTGGAAATTATTTTTATTTACAGTAAACAAAATATAAACCTTTTGTCTGGAATTCGAAATTCTTTACGCAACATCTCTGCAGCCTTTTGGTTGTTTTCCACAATGAGGCTGTAGACCGTCTGGTGCAGAGACAAGTCCATGTACGGACGACTGAGCTCCTCTTCAAACCTCCGCTGATACTTCAACAGTTTGATCTGCTCCTCAGTTTGCTGAGTTAGTTTTGAATATATTTTTTATAACAATATTTACATTTCATTTTATAGCAGTATCTAACTCTTTTTTTTGAAAAACTTTATTTAATTATCAGTTTAAAACAATGTCTAAATTTTGTTTTATAGGAGTATCTAAATATCCAGTTTTTACAACAATACTTAAATATCATTTTCATAACAATGTCTGAATGTCATTTTGAAAACAATATTTAAATGTTATTTTTATAGCAATATTTAAAATGTTTTAGTATCTTTCATGTTTACAAATATATAAAAATATATATATATATATATATATATATATATATATATATATTATATATATATTGTTCATTTTAAAGCTGTAACAATAAAAAAGTGTTAAGTACAATATTAAATAATCACAAATAAAATAATGTAAGTTAACATCTTTAAATAATCACTAATAATAAATATAATTTTAAATAATCACTATATAATAATACTAATTAAATTAATATCTTTAAATGATCTCTAAAATAAAATATCTTTGAATAATTATATCAATTAATGTTTTTAAATGATCACTAACATATGAATATAAAACACCCTCTAAGTAATTACTATAAACTGATTCAGTTATGGTGAGATATTTGAAAGAATGAATTCTAAATGTTAATTACTTTGCTAGCAAATTCATTTCTGGCTCGATCGTAACAGTTTTTTGCTTCTTCGAGTCTCTTTATCCTGTCTTCCAACATCTGAAATAATGATTTTTACAAAAAATCAGTGAAACAATGATTATTTAACACTTTGGATCACACAGTGATGATATATGATGCTGCAGAGAGTCTGTGAGAGATAATCAAACAGACAGAGAGGGAGGGAGGGAGGGAGAGAGAGAGAGAGAGAGAGAGAGAGAGAGAGAGAGAGAGAGAGAGAGAGAGAGAGAGAGAGAGAGAGAGAGAGAGAGAGAGAGAGAGAGAGAGAGAGAGAGAGAGAAAGAAAAAGAAAGAATGAGAGAGAGAAAGACAGAGAGAGAGAGAGAGAGAGGGGATAGAGAATGAAAAAGAAAGAATGAGAGAGAGAAAGACAGTGAGAGAGAGAGAGAGAGAGAGAGAGAGAGAGAGAGAGAGAGAGAGAGAGAGAGAGAGAGAGAGAGAGAGAGAGAGAGAGATTTTAAAGTATGTAATTCAAGATATATACCTTTGAAAAAAATCGCACTCACCTCTTCAGCAAAACTGCGCACAACTTTACAGTTTCCATTATCTAGAAAATTATCTTCCTGATAATACAACTCTTCTACCAGAGTTGGGTTTTGTTGTTTACAATACTAGAACAGAAAACAAAAAAAGAGTCAAAATAAAAATATTTAACATGCTTATAAGTAACACTGTAACACCGATACTGATGTCGTAACAGCAATGATAATAATGATGATGATGAAGCTGATAATGATGGTGACCATGGTGATGATAATGTGAATACACAGAGTAAGCTGCATACACAAACACAAACACTAACCTGAAGATACAAGGAGTAAGCTATGGGCATAGTTCTGATTGACATCAGAAAGTCACCACTGTTTGACAGTTTTTCTTTCAGTCGCAGCAGAACAGTATAGACTGAAAAACAAACATAAAATTATATATATACACACACACACACAAAAATTTCATTCATATATATATATATACTCTAACACAAACTGGCAGAAAGATGTACAAATACTGATTTCTAACTATTTTGATAAAATATGCACCTGATCTGATGAACATTTACACCAGATATGATAACTGCAACTTTCTGTACTTCAGTCTCCCTGTTTCAGATCATTATTAGCACCATGCACACTGAAACAGTCACTACCAATTTTCTGTCTGTCCCTATCCATCACCAACTGGATCTCTATTTCCACTACTTGTAACTCTGAAAAGGATCACAGTCACTAACCTAGATCACTATCACCACTGTCTATTGCTTTGGACAAAGCAACCTGGTCTTGGTCCATTTTCAACAAGAGAGGAACTTGCTCAGAGGCTTTTGGTTCATATTCCAAGAGCTGTAACAAAAAATTTTAAAATTTGATTTCTTGGTTATCATGTCTAATAAAATATTTATTTACCTCTTTGCTTAGTTTTGCTATTTAAATATATTATTAGCTGTAAATTACTAAACCCTTTATTTCCCCAAAATAATTTATCTTTTTTACAATTTACATTTTTTTTCTACTAAAAACTCTTTATTTATCATTTAACAACTTAAAACTGATAATAACATTATATAAGATATTTTATTTATTTATTAATAATTCAAAGCTTTTTGTCTCGTAAAACAATTTACTCCACATTTAATAATTTACAGCTAGTATTATATATCCAAACATGCTGTTTTATTTATTTACAATTTATAACTGAAGATATGTGACATTGATATGAACATTGTTCAAATTTTTCTTGCTAGAAGATCTGAATACACTGTTAAATTTTCTATCATTGGCCATTTATAACAAAGCACTTCTAATTCAGAAACCCAGTACATTTTTCATTTAGCAGTAACATCTTTTATATACATCATCTCTCAGGCAGGACAGAGAGTGAGTGTGTCAGTGAAATATTAAAGTGTTTATCCTGTCTGAAACTTGCCTGTTTCAGCAACTCTCTCTAAACAGCATCTGCTTTTATATCCCAGATATGCAAGTCTTGATTCCAAGCAGAACTTAAAATATGTACAGAATTTCTCCTGTACTGGACAACTAACATCCACTATGTCTCAGTATAGAATACCATATAGATGTGAAAGTTACCTACTTATACCACTATCAACAGGTTTCAAACCTCAGCTTGAGAATCTGACTTCAAAATGAAATTCTCACCACCACAATACTAAATATACAGACATTATTACACACACTGAGAATTTACACATTTATGTTTCAGATGGAATTTGTGATATATCGAAACGTTTACAGTATTCTGAAGTACGAGTCTGAAATGTTGAAATACTTTTATTGCGAGCTGTTTTCTGCCCTGCTCCAAAGCTTCGCTGGCGATTTCTTTAAACGAAACTCCAGGCACATCGAGCAGTTTCTGAGAAATCGCTCTAGCTAGTGTCTCCTCATCTTCATGTTTCTGCTGCACCTAAATCAGAAAATAAGTAAATAAATATTTTAATATGTGCATATAAATAAAATAAACATTAACAAATAAACAATTGTAAATAAATTTTTAAATAAATAAATAAATAAATGAATGAATAAATAATGTAACAAACATTATATAAATTATAATAATAACTATAATAAATAAGCAATAATAAGGAAAGAATATAACATAAAAAATATATATATAATAAATATATAAACAACAAAATCACATTATAATAAATGAATAAATAAATGAATAAATAAAATAAAATAAAACATGTTAAAATAAATTGAATTAAATTAAATTAAATTAAAATTAAATTAAATTAAATTAAATAAATTAAAAAAATAAAAATAAACAAATAAACAATAAAATTTAAATAAACATAAAACATTAAAACATGGCTAAATTAAATCAAAGTAAATTAAATTAAATTAAATAAATTAAAATAAAATTTGTCTCAGCTCATTTTATTTCACTAAACAAAACCAACAAATAAACAATCTGTTTAAACTGCAGTAATGTCTGCTAGGAGACATAATTAAGTCTGATTACTTTTGTAACATCTGCTTTTTTTCAGGAGACAAATTACAGAACATCTGATTACCAATTGTAGCAGGCCCAGTAACTAAGTCAGATTACCTTGTAGCAGGCCCTTGACTTGTTCCTTCTGACTCAGAAATCTTGAGATACTCGCATGAGATTTTGATCAAGACAGAAAAGTTTTCTCAGGACAAGTCTGTCGATAAGAACTGGGGTTGACAGGTGTTCAAGTCTGAGATGAAAGTTAATGAAAATATTCTTGTTTCCACGACAATAATAACTGGTTCTTTTTAACACCTTTGTTTTATTCAGCATTTACCCCCAAAAAAATTAGTATTTCAAATTTCACTAGAAATACTTCAAAATTATTTAAAATAAGAATATATAAATTCTATAAAATTTCAAAACCACAATTGAAACCATTTAACTATTTAACAATTTCAGACAATAAAAACCATATATTTTTTTTTTTTAAATTGTTTAGTTTTTTTAAAATGAAATTTGAACTCAAGTATTTAAATAAAAATTAAAAAGTGTAAAGAAATGAGTGTTTAGAAGAAGATGACACCGATGAGGATACTGTGTGTAAGTGAGGGGAATCCCCACTCTGTGATCTTTTATCTGGTTGAGGACTCTCAACATCTGACACATGTTCACGAAAGATGTAGGCTGGTAATCTGTGAGAAAATATTTACCAAACGAAGCTGCCTGAAAATAAAAAAATAAAAATAAATAAATAAAAATTAAAATTAAATTTTTTTTTTTTTTAAATATGTATCCTACTTTTCAGTGATTATGTTTACTTTTGTCTCACTTTTTGTTTCATCTCACTTTCATTTTGTTATTTATATCACTTTTATGTTTCACACTTCATTCAGATCACTTTTATTTTTGTCTCTCTTTTCATTCAAATCACTTTTAATTTTATCTCTCTTCATCTTATGTCAAATTTCATTTTAAATCATTTTTCATACATCTTGCATTGAAACTATTTCATTTTTTTAAATGTTTTTTTTTTTTTTTTACCTTTGTTCCATTTTTGTTGTTGTTTTTTTATACCCATACTTTTACATAGATCTTATTTTCCTTTTCTATTAATTTAACTTTATCTAGAATTAAACAAACCAATGACCAACATCAAAACATATACCAAAAATACATTTGACTGAATGTGATGTAGACTAGTTGCTGATTATATGTGATGTAGACTAAATGCTGATTGTAACTGATTTTGATCTACAAACTCTCAACAGCAGTTTCTGTTTGGAAGGCTCCAGTTCATGTCCAGCGGCCTGAATGCACTGGTCAACAGCCATGTCCAGTCTGTCCTTGATCATTCGAATGTACTCGTCAGCCTTCTGACTTTGTTTCTGAAACAAAACATCACAATGAGGACTTCCTAGCTGAAGTGAAACTCTCTATCGCTTATTTCAGTTAAACTCTCTATAGTTTAGTTCAACTTCAAGGAAATAAAATTTTCATAAAATTCATTTTTTTAAAAACAGTTTCACTGTATGACATTTATCTGTGAAGAAACATTTCATAATCTTCATTTCACTTTTAACTGAACTTCACAGAAGTCATATTTCACAATCTCATTACTTCATTACTGAAACAAAATATGAAAATCTCAACTTTAAAAATAGCAAAGATGTGTTTGATTACTTATATAGTTTGTCATTTTATATTAACCATTATGAAAAATCTATAGCAACATGCAAATGTATTGAATACTTTAATTTCATTTGATGTGAAACTTGTTACATAATTTATCATTTTATATTAACCATTATTAACAAGGACATAACATGCAAATATAACAAACACTTTGCAATGTCTGTCAGAAATGTTAAACAAATGATTGTTTTATATTAACCATTATCAGGACTCAGTTATGTTATTATGTTAAAACACTTTGACAGATATGTGGAATGTGAAAACAGGCTAATAAGTATAATGAGGATTTAAGTTCACAGCTAGAGGCAGTTTTCATGTCAAACAATCAAACCTGAAATTCACGATGTGCTTCGTATAACATGGCCCCAGGTTCCATTGACCCAATCTTAAAAATCTGCTCTGTGACATCTGTTTGAAACACAAAGTTTATCATCACTATACTTCCAATTATCAAATGCTTTATAAAAATGAAAATAAAAAAAAAAAATCACACTGTGTTCTTACTTGTAACTACTTATTTGTTATCAGTACCAATTAAAGATATTAAAGCAGGAATTTCATAGATATTTCTATTTATAAATAAACATATTTAAGTAGCACTATCTAATATATTTTTGCTAATATAAATAGATGTATTTACAGAAGTTTTAAAGATATTTATGTACATTCTATATAATTTTTGTCAATATAAATAAAGATATTTACATGGCACTGTCAAAGACAATTTTTAGTATGGAATAAAGATGTTTAAGACAATTTTACTAGTATGAATAAAGATATTTACATGGCACTTTCTAAGACTATTTTACTAGTATGAATAAAGATATTTACATGGCACTTTCTAAGAACTAGTATGCAATTTTACTAGTATGAATAAAGTATGAATAAAGATATTTATGTGGGAACTAGTATGAATCTGGAACTTTCTAAGACAATTTTACTAGTATGAATAAAGATATTTACATGGCACTTTCTAAGATATTTTTTACTAATATGAATAAAGATATTTACGTGGAACTTTCTGCAGAAATTCATGAAGATCATTACCAAACACTCGCAGACCATCTTCCTCCTGGACAAGACAAACCGGACTATCAAAGTTATATCTTACCAGTTAAAGAAAAACATCACAATTTTTTTATATTTAAAATATACTTTTCATAGTTTATTGGCCAAGAATTGCTGTACTATGAAAATTATGTCTCACAGTAAAGAAAAACAGCATAACATTTTTTATATTTAATATATATTATTGATGGTTTAAAATAACAGTATAAAAATCCATAACAAGATGTCTTCTAACTAACTGTAAAAAGAACAAAAGAAGATGACTAGAAAGTGTAAAAAGAAGATATGAAATAATTAGTAACTAACTGTAAAAAGAAGGTAACAAAATAATTAGTAACTAACCGTAAAAAGAAGGTAACAAAATGATTTGTAACTATCTGTAAAAAGAAGGTAACAAAATGACTTGTAACTATCTGTAAAAAGATCATAACAAAATTACTTGTAAATAAGTGTAAAAAGTACATACCACGATGACTTGTAACATTAAAATGAATGTAACAAGATGACTAGTAACTAACTGTAAAAAGAGCGTAACAAAATGACTGGTAATTGTAAAAAGAATGTAATAAAATGACTTGTAAGTAACAAAGTAACAGGATGACTTGTAACAAACTGTAAAAGTAACAAGGATACTTTATCCAGTCTTTGTCTGGTCCCACTACCACCATCAGTCGATCCCACATCGCAACTACAGCTCCATTACCACACCTACAACAACATCATTTATAAAATGAATGAACACTACAATAATACAGCTCAATGTATGTTTTCTGTATAAATAATGTATAACACATTTCCTGCCAAGATAATTATACACAGAGGTTTTAAAAAAATTATTTTATAGAACAAGAATAACACCAGTAATAATGTTTTAATGTATTTGCCACTCTATACAAGGACAGTATGAGTATTATGAAGAACAGAATGTGGGAGGAGTGAAAGAGAGAGATAAAGTCAAGAACTGACTGTGTTAAAAAAGTGAAGTGATGGACAACATACCAGGCAAGCTGATTTGGCTTTGATGGTGATTTTGTGTTGAATTCACAATAAACCTTCTGAAAATGAAAAAAAAAAAAAAAAATTTGTTTTAAAAATGAAATGCTACAGATACAGTTTATGATATTGTGAACATCTTTAGGATGGAAATGGGTGGTCTATAAACAATGTTGTAAACATGTTTACACTAACCTGCAGATCAGAGGAACCAATCCAGATACTGCCAGTGTCTGTAAACAATGCCAGGTATTTGCTGTTGAATGAAACAGCCATTGCAACGTAGGCACCAACATCAGATATCTCGGGATTCTGCAATAAATGTGTAATTGGGATTAAAATAAATAACAGGAAAAATATATTTTTTTAAAATAAACAACAATAATAAAAATAACAGTAAACATCATAAAGAAAATACCAGTTTTGTATGCAAATCAAATCTTCAAAATAAAAAGTAGATTAGTGCTTATTAAAGGGGTGAAGTTAATTTTCATCCGAATGACAAATGCCTTAATTCTCTTATTTCTTTTTTTTCTTTATGCTTTAGATGGCACTGGTATTAAACTTGAATAAAATAAATTGTTAATTTATCATTAAATGAGTTATTATTTATTTATTTATTTATTTATTCTTTTTGCTAGTGAAATGTAAATTGTATTGAATGTTATGGACAAGGGTGAAATACAAAACATCAGATGAACAAAATTTTGTGATAAAAATGCTCAACAGTAGATAAAATTATTATTATAAGAAATACTGATGCAGTAAAATAAAATAAACAATTATCCTCAGTATAAATAAAACAAAAATAAACTGTTTACACTCGTATTGTGACGATGCTATGGTAACAAGCTCCTGAGTTAATCGATGCTCTACAAGATAAACATTAAATTAAAATCAAATAATAAAATAATATAAAAAATGTCCAAAAGTTTATAACAGACTGGGTAAAGAGCTTAACCTGTTTCTGATACTGTCCTCCATGATCTACTAAATATAGCTCTGCTTCCTTGGCAACCAGAGCTCTTGACTGTCGATCTACATTGATAATTGCCCAGCTGCTGGGTACTGAGTTCAATCCTGTGTAGATTGAAAATATACTTTTCTGATGTCAATGTAAAAATATCTTTATGCTGTCCTTTTATACATTCAACACATTTTTTTATTTTTTTTTTGTTATAAATTAGAAAATATCTTTATACTGTCCTGATACAAATGTGTACCATTTCTTTTAAAATCTGACTTTTTAAATTTTCATTCATTAGACCAGAATGTATGAAAATTAATTATAAAGTTAGAACTGTAACTAAAGTCTTCATGTTAAAAATTAAAACACAACTTCACTACAGTAACATAAATACTACAGCAGAAACAAGACTAGCAAAAGGCAAGTATTTACAACAGTTCTTGAAAAATTACAAATACGAATGAGGCAGTTAATATATGACATTAGCAAAATAATATCAGCATTAAATAGAAATAAAGAAATAAAGGTAATTTCAATTCAATAAATAAAAAAACTCTGAACATTAATTTCAAGTAAATAAAAAGTATCGCAATACCTGGAATTTCAGCGAGTCTTCGAATTCTTGGATCCTCAACATTTGTGATGAGAAAAATTCTGAATGCTGTTGTCATGACAGCAATGCCAGTTCCTTGGAAACTAGAGAATATTCTACAGTCCAAAATTTTCACATCCTTTGCCTCCTGAATTAATACACACACACATTAAATCAATGAACTAATTCTAATTATCAAATGCTTAAATGCAATTAGTAAGTAATATTTAAATGATATACTTGTTACATGAGTCAAATTACTCTATATTCCAAAATTATCACATCTTTTGCCTTCTGTATTAATATACACACATAATAAATAAATAAATTAATTTTTATTACCAAATATTTAAGTTAAAATAAAATGTAACTGCAATTTTATCGAAGTGATAAAGTTGTTAAACAAGTCAAATAATTAGCACAACAGTTTGATAAATTATTTTCTTTTATGTTTTAACCAACCATTTTTTGATGTGAAAACCGAATGCTTTTTGGATTAAGTGTTATTCAGACTCAAGTTTCTGTTTGTAAATGTTATTCTCCTGTTAAATTTTCATTGTTTTCAGTGATTTTTATCATATTCTCTCTCTCTAATAATAAACTCCACTGGGTAACTCATTAACATGATTAAGAAACACAGATATAGCAGATAGTTTCATTATCAGACAAAAAATGTTTTTTGTTAATTAATATACTGAGCTGATCTTTTCCCTTTCTTAGGCTTACTTTTATCTTTCTTTTATTTATTATTATTATTATTTTTATTTTTTGGTCCCATATTGACTAATAATTAATTAAATTAATTTCTACATTACAAAAGGCAATGTAAATAACTATAACACATACTTGACCCATGCCAAATGTTCTTTTGAAGTTGAGGAAAATGTCATAAAGGAGGACAACTCCATCATCCTGTACACAGAGTAACTCTTCTGTGTTTGACCAACCAAGCTGCAAGATTCGCCCACTGTTCCACTGCAAGTCAGAAAACAAAAAGGGCAAAATGTTACTAAAATATCAAAATTGTCAAACATTTAACACGATTATAATTTTAATCAGAAATTTTTTTTTTTTCCTTTTCACTATTTTTCAAAACCAGTTTTCTCAAAATAATATTTTTTTACCTTTTTTATATGTTAAAGAATATTTCTGTCAGGCTCTCTTGATAAGTTTTTATTTTCATTTGTTGCTTTTTTTTTTTTTTTTTTTTTTATCTCTCCAAGTGGAATTTCTGTATGAGTACATAAATGTTCGTGCTCAATAACAATCTATTTGCCTGTGCTTGTATGTGTGTTGGTGTCTGTATAAATATATGAGTGTATCTGTGTGTATGTGTACCTGTACAAAAAGAACAATCTGAATTAATAAAATATTTGTCTACAGCTAAAATTTTCAAATTTCAATACAAACTCTGAGCTGACTCAGCAGTTTTCCTGCTGCATTGTAGACACTGATTATAGGTTTGACGTTGCTCACAACAGTCTTGCTCTCTTCCTTCATCAAAGCTGAGTGGACAAAAACGTTTTTTTTATATTTAAAACAATTTTCAACAAACACATGGTTATTAAAGTGACTAAATATTCTATCTTCACTAAGAGTATTTAGTATTTGTTAAATTATAAATATTATTTAGTGTTTGTTAAATTACAAATATTTAACAACAACATATTCACTGTTAACAGGTTTTGTTCTGTTTTGGATCTCTATCACAAATCTGATGTATAAATTTAATCACGCTGGTAGTTCACTGCTTGTTTTTACATTCTTTATTCTAACTGGCTTTGACAAATACAAACTTTAAATGTGAATGTACTTTACAAGAAAAATGTAATTTAATCAGGATGAGATGCACAAAACAAGAAAACAGTTTGAAAAGAAATGTAACTGATTGAGTATACTGAATAGTGAGACTAAACCTATGCAGTCTGTCATACCTATAGGTCCTCCATATGGAGCTGCAGCCACAACAAACTTGGAGATGTCAATAAGTCCACTCCATTCCATTGAATACAGCTCACATTTTCTGAAAAACATTATTATGAATATGGACAGATTAACAAATCCATACTTACCATGCTTACAAATGCATTCATTGTATTTTTATAATTAAACTGATACTTCCAGCATGTATTTTTAGTACATAATTACAAGTCAGCTCATATCTATATCAATTATCATGTATATGATACATCTCTAAAGTTTATATTATTGTTATATATTATGTGTACTTTTAGTGTAGGTGTTTTTTCTTTTCTTTTTTTCTTTTCTTTCTTTCTTTCTTTCTTTATGTCAAAACACAAACCTAATAGTATCTGTGTGATGTTTGGTCATAAGACAATATTCATAATATATATTTCTGATGCAGCTCTGATTAACTATTATTTATTTATTAGTATTAATTTTATGAAGTAATCGGTATTTTCACTATAATCTAAAGATACTAGCAATCTTTGCGTTTATGTCTGAGTGTGTGCGCTTTTATCGTTATTATGTGTGAGTTAATGTCTACGTTTCTTATTATAAAATAATTATAAAATAATTATATTTTTATATACTATAAAATAAATTATAATCGAATTCTTCGCCGCAGCAGAACCTCCCACTATTTGAAATGCTGAATATTTAATTATATATTCGGGAAATATAAATATATTTATGTATGACAATATCCAGAAATTAACAACTAGACAAATACATAGTATTACATTTTTTTCAGAAGTTTCAGAAAGGTAAAGTACTCGATAAATTACCTGTAATAAACATCGCCAAGCGGATTCCAGTCGGCAGTAGCCATTTTGTTGAGTTAATAAATAGAGTTATGGCCCTTGGATGTGACGATGTAATCATCTAAAAGACGGTTTTATGTCTGGCAGTAAGACGAAGAAAAAAAAAAAATTAAATAAATAAAATAAAATAAAAAATAATAAATAAATAAATAAATAACATTTTAAAATTTTAAAAAGTATATACAAGTTCTAGCAGCCTGAAGTTATTAGATTGGTGGAAGTGTCAGTGGGCTAAATTCAGAAGAAATTACCTTGCATTTATAAATGTATATTTACTATTTGTCTATTAATTACTTTTTATATATACATCTTTATATAAAATTTTCATTTATTTATTATTGTTGTTATTATTTTATTTCAATAATAATCATACCAAAATAACTAACAGGATGAGAGAGAGAGATCGAGAAAGAGAGAGAGAAAGAGTAAAACAACAATAAAATAAAATAATCGATGTATATTGTTTAATAGCGTGCATTCATTTACAAGTTTGTACAATATATACGTGTGTTATAGTCATCGTAAGTAATCTGCAATTTTTTATATTCTATTTAATCTCTCTCTCTCTCTCTCTCTCTCTCTCTCTCTCTCTCTCTCTCTCTCTCTCTCTCTCTCTCTCTCTCTCTCTCCCCCTCCCTCTCATACACGCAAAGGTTAACTGTAAAAGTAACTGTATCAATACAAAGCAAGCAGGAGCATGTCTGTAATTTATGTCATTTCATGGGTCAGTATCCAAATCTTAATATACATGCGGTGTTCAGTTTAAAAAAAAAGTCTTATTGTCATGGAACACTGCACGTCAGTGCTGATAAAATCATGAATGGATAAGACTACAATGTTTGACTAAGACACAATCGAGTTTTCATAAACATAATTACATTTGAGATAAACTGATATTGTCTGAGGGTATTAAAATAAACTGACGAAAGAAAAAATAATGCCAAAATAATATAAAGTAATAAATAGAGTAAACAAATAAATGATTGGTAATCTCTCCTCTTCCAAAGCAGGTGGTTCGTATTTTGAAAAACTGAATTAAAGTAATTATTTTAATTCTTTATATAAATAATATAGACGCTATCAGCTTTAACTGCAGTTCTGTTATAGACTTGAGTAATTGGTCATTAAACAAATAATAATAATAATAATATTATTATTATTATTATTATAGAAATATAATGCATTTTTCCTTAAAGTTGTTTCATGTTAACGCGCCTTAACTCTATTTACAAAGTGGAAACTAAATAGTTGGAGTGTTTTTCAATGACTGTTTAGTTTTACTATCCACGGTTGGCTAAACACACTGTGACGACAGCACAAACAACTGTTGTCGTTGACTATCGCAGAAAAAAACCCTTAACAATAAATAAAGAGATAAATGGATCACAAAAATCAAACGTTTACGACACAAACAAACCTACTCCGTGACCGAGCGTATTTTTTTTATATTTTTTGTGTTTTTGTTTATTTATCACGTACATTCGTGACAAGGAAATTAAACAGTGTGATTTTAATCTAAGGATCGAAGTTATGCACTAAGCAGGTTAATTATTTTGGCAGTGCTCCTATAATTTTATACCGGTTTTTGTATCGATCTTCACTGCACATTGTTCAAAGGTGAAAAGGATATACACGTTTTATGAAGACAGCACAGTAAAGTATTTCTTTTATTTTTATTTTCCAGTGTTTTTGTGAGCTGGAATGTTGGCAAAACATTATGATTTGATATCTGCACAACACTTTATGTGTGTGAAATACAGCAGCAGTTTGTTGTAACTGTTATTCATTTTTTTCAAACAACATTTGTACATCGTTGTCTGACAGTTTTTACTTCTATTTCGCTGATTTATTTCAAATCATTTGTGACAGGAACTCTGATTGGATACTTTACAGATTTCTTTGTAACGGGTGATGCGATTTCTTGTCATTTTAATAAGGTTTCTTCAGAACAACGGAACAAAAATAAGAATGTAGGAAACGTACGGTGACAGTGCAATATTATTAAAGTTAGTACAGTTTTTAAAAAAACGCAGTTGTCAAAGACAAAATGGCAAACCCAGCTAAGCCAAAACTTCGCCGAGAGCCAACAACAGAAATGAAGAATCGTTTTCTTTTCGATATTTACTGTAGGGAGGGAGAACAGTTTTTCCGACAGAACAAACTCGATGAAGCAATAGAGAGCTACAATGCGGTTAGTATTATTTTTGTTTGTTTTATAGACGCTGGTAACTGTGTTAACAGAGAATACAGGTTCAAACATGTTGAATCCAGTTATGATTGAATTAATCGCTTTGAAATAGCTATGATGAGCTTTTCTAGACAATTCTGTTTTTTCATATATCAGTGTTACATCTCTCTCTCTCTCTCTCTCTCTCTCTCTCTCTCTCTCTCTCTCTCTCTCTCTCTCTCTCTCTCTCTCTCTCTCTCTCTCTATATATATATATATATATATATATATATATATATAATCACATGACTAGTGTCTATATATATGTATACATACACACCATAGAAATTATCTCTCACTCACATCTAATATGACTATAAGTGATGTGTGTGTGTGTGTGTGTGTGTGTGTGTGTGTGTGTGTGTGTGTGTGTGTGTGTGTGTGTGTGTGTGAAGACAAATCGCAGTAAATTCATTACCATAGTTCTCAGTTTATTTATTGATGTAGAGGGATATATGGATTTCCGTAGTACATATGTACTGGCGATTTGTATTTACACATTTCTTCTCACTGAATTCAAATTAGATGAAAATTCAATAAATCACAGTTCTATTTACAACAACGAATGTAATAAACACAGCCTATTGTTGTTATCTCGAAGTAATAAAGTGGAACTGAAAACCTGAGAACAAAAATAATTCCAGGACATTGAGAGGAGTTACGACTCGAATTAAAAGACGCATTCTGAAAACCGAATCACCTTCTTTATTGTGTTTGTGTAACATTACAACGAAAAAGAAAAGTTCAATGTATAGGTTTGTCGCATGACCTATTGATCAAAATCATACATCGACTTCTCGTAAAGATTATTCTGTCAGAGTTCAGCGTGTTTTCATTGTGTGTGTCGGCTTGCTTTCACTGACGCTGGTTTTATAGCTGTTGTGTATCATGCACAGAGGAAGTTACAATTAAATCGCAAACGTCAGTATTGACTGCAAAGGAGAAGCAGTGTTTTCCAGTATACTTTTCTATTCTTCTTAATAGAAAACAATAAGTAAGAGGTCTGGTTCAAACGTAAAGCAGTGACGTGAGGCAAAACTGGTCACTGGGTCAAATCTTGTCATTGTGTTATGTCGCATGCTAGACAGACTAGCATAACTGTACATATTATTTGTCAAAGTTATGAGTTTTGCTATCTGTGAGAAGACATTTATATAATATACTATTCTGCTAATGAACAGAATGACGTCATTTTATCGCAAAATATTTTACCTTTATAGTTATAAATATATAACATATTACTTAAAACTGTAGATTAAAAATAGCGGCTGAGAAAATGTTTACTAAATTAAGTTCTTTATAAGCCGAAAGGTAGTCGCTAGTAAATCGGACGTTAGATAAATAAAATATCGGTGGCTGAGGGTTTTTTTGTAGAGGGGATAATACAGTGATCGCGTTCAACAGGTCACAACAGTCTGTTTTGTGTGCAGCTAATCTTCTGACCCACTTACCTCGTGCTGGGTAAATAACACAGGCTTGTCACTGGTGGTTGGTTACCTGGTAAAGAAAGAAAAGAAAAGAACTACCTAATTGGTTAAAAACAACAATAATAAAATCTATAGAACTTCGTACCTATCTATCCCTCTGTCTCTCTCACTCTCTCTCTGTCTCTGTCTCTTTCTCTGTATATATTGCTTTCTATCTATTATATATATATATATATATATATATATATATATATATATATATATATAGAGAGAGAGAGAGAGAGAGAGAGAGAGAGAGATGGATAGTTAGGTAGGTAGTTACACAAAAACAGAGAGATAAAATGTATTTAAAATTGTTTATACTGTTACTTGTAGTATAATTCTGTTTTGACAACTCACTGACTGACTGAATTTTTTTTTATTTTTATTATTTTTTTTATTTTTTAACTTTTTATTTTAATTTTCTTCTTCTTCTTCTTTTTTTCTTTTCTTCTTCTTCTTATTATTATTATTGAATTATTTTTTTTTTTTTTTTGTTATTGCTGTTTTGGTTTTTTTTTTCAGTGTATCTTATTTTTTAAAACAAGTTTTAGTCTTTAGTTGTATCTATATTTCAAATACAAGACACATCCAGTGAGGGGTTACTTCAAGTTACTTCGTGACCACAAACCTTTAGTCATGCAATATCAGATCTTGTCTAAACTCCCACCCGCAAAGTGGGTTTGTTGACACACGATTCATTTCTGTCAGATAACGCGTTTTATAAATTTGATGTAATAAAAATATACTAACTTTTAACCTAATGAAAATAGGTTATAATCTAATATAATGGCAATATATTTGATATATTTAACATAATAATGTGCAGTATATCGTAAATAAATGAACTGCATTTAAACGTAAAATATATTATATTTTTAAATACAAATAAATATATTGCAATAGAACAACAAATACTGTTTAAATATTCTTTCAAAACAGAAATATTTTAACTTAAGAAATTTTTTTTTTTTTTTTTAATTTAAAATAATGTAAAATGCAATGCTCTGTACATGGAATCAGATATGTTATATTTAAGAAAAAAACAAAAACAAAAATGGCTACAGGCGTAACAAATATATTGTACCAAGAACAGAAACAAATAATGTTATATATTTAAAAAGAGTTTAAAAAAACCTAAAAAACAAGTTTTAATATAATTGAAATAAAATGTATTATAATAAATACATAAATACATATAAAATTTAAAAAAATAGTAATAATAAAAGAACATGAAAAGAAGTGTTTACATACAAAATGTGTTTTATGTCTCACTTTTATTTAGATTTCAGTTTTTTTTTAAATAACTGTTTTTGTTTGATTTTTTGTTTGTTTCTTATTCATTATTATTATTATTATTATTATTATTATTATTATTATTATTATTATTATTAAAATAATTGTTAATATTTAAATCTACAATGCTTCCTGGTTATTATACTATTTTTATTTATTTATTTATTTATTTATTTATTTATATACATATTTTATCTGATACTTGCACCCACATTTCTACTACAGCTGATATTAATATTAAATATTACTATGAATAATATAACGGTAATTTATTGTTGTTCTTGTTATTTTATTGATATGTTGATATATGTACGTAAGAAATTATGTATGATGAACATTTCACTGTTAACTGTGTTATTTATTTTAATGTAATTTTAATTTTTTATTTTCTCCAGGCACTCGAGGTAGACGGGGAAAACAAAATGGCGTTGATGGCGAGGTCGCGGTGTTGGTTTGAGATGGGACAACTACAACGATCTCTCATCGACTGTCAGACAGTCCTTGCTATGGACAACAAGTACCCCGATGTAAGTACACGTCTCAAAGACAAAATGGTGGCTTAATATTTGCTTTTAAAATTCTTATTAAGACGTAAAAACCGCGTGCAAGGAACACGGTTGTGTAGTTTGGATCTTTTCTGAGCAAAGTAGAGAAGCACGTGTTATGAATATTTGCTTAACTGGCTTGTAAGAGAATCGTTTACATTCTCCCAGTGTGTGTTTTAATCACAGAAACAGCTTTTCTATGAGTGTGTGTTGTCTTCGCTACAAAATTCTGCGCAAGTTAGTTTCGAATAAGCATCAGTTTTTTTGGTTTTTTAAATGAAAGACTGTTTGTTCTGATTATGGTATTTGATTTAGAGAGATAATATTTCCCCTCTTTTAACATTTTTCGTTACTTTTAAAAAGATGAATGGATTTTATTAGAATGTAAATACAATATTAAACAGTTCTGAAATGTAATCGAGAAACTCCCACAAGTAAACAAAATAAACAAAAACAAAAAACTGTAAGAAATAGGAATGAAAATTTAACTAAACCTAGTAAATAAGGAAATAAGGGGTAAAAAAAAATATATATAAATATATATATATATATATATCAAATGAAAAACGTTATATGTTTTGATGATTACAAGTATATTTTTACGATTTCAAAATAATTTTTTCAGGCAGTGTATCAGAAAGCTGAAATTTTCTTTGCACTCAAGAACTACGAAATGGCACTTCTGTTTTACCACAGAGGACAAAAACTCGGCTACCCTGGATTCGAAGACGGAGTGGAATCTTGCAAGAAAGCCATGAAACAATGTTTACGAGGTTATTACACAACAACAACAACAACAACAATTACATCACCAGCAATAACAAAAATACAACATAATAACAATAACAATGTTATAACAATGTTTATAATTTATAAGCCAATATTAAGTCAACAAAAATCATAAGTACTTTATAAAAAAATATTAGTTGCGTTGTCTGAGAAGATTCGAGACACCTATTTTATGAACTTCACATACAAACTAACAGAATACATTTAAAACAATATTTCTTCAAATAATTACTTTATACGTGTATGTTACTAACACTAGAAAACAAACTTGCAGATTAAACCTAAAACTGGCTGTCACGTTAAACATCAACACCCACTATATTAACAATTACATATGTTGTAGCACGTGTAATAGCACAGATATGTAACAGGTTGTTATAATGTAAATACGTAACGTGATGTTAATTTTGTATTTTAGGTCGAACCATGAAATTAACTGCAGCAGGCGATCTAACAATCTACGTACATAAGAAGGTATTGTAATTACGCAAAGAGACATGATTAACATAATATTGTCAGAGTCGGGTTATGCTTGAGTTAAGACGGGGGTTATGTAAACAATATGAGAATGTTTGTGATTTTAAATTTTAAAATTTACACTGTTTATTGTTCACTGTTCACCGTTCACAGCACTGCAATCTCTTCGCCAACGTGTATCTACATATCCGCTGTTTTAACAAAGAAATCTACGAAGTTTGCATCCAGTTCAACACAAATATTATTACACACTTATGGACATGAATTTTTTTATTTATTTATTTATTTATTTATTTATTTATTTATTTATTTATTTATTTATTATTATTATTAGCGGGGTTGTTTACACCTGGAAACCAACACCCCTTCCCCATAATCTGCACGTGCTTGTGTATACGAAAAAAATATGTTTCTCTATTTACGTATGCGTGCATATATTATAAATATAATTCTCATTTCTAGATGCGAAAATTGGAATCCAGTTCACAAGACAAAAATAAGACAACAAATGGTGGATCGAAATCAGAGGCAACATATCGGGAACCCAGTGCTGTAAGTTACTCACTTTGTCTGTCGCCGAATCCTTTGGTCCGACTCAACAAGAAAGAGAAAGCCAGAGCCAAGTCGCTCAAACTGACCAATCGCCAGCCTCTCTCTCACAGAGGGACCAATCAGCGCGTTTGTTCGGACTGCAGCGCCGCATACGGAAATGAAAGTCTCGATAAAAATGTCGTCCTACGAAATGGTGGGTCCGTTGCCCAGAGTACCACTGATGAAAAAACAATGAGAATAATACTAGGAAAACTGTACGGTGACAAAAAGTATCTGGAGAAATTTGTTCAGAAAACAGGTCAGTATAAACCAATTACGATATACAGTAACAATACAACACAACACAGTACAAAGCTATTGCATAACATTATTACACTATTCAACATTTCACCACCACACCATCTTATATTATATTTGTGTGTTTGTTTGTGTGTGTGTGTGTTTGTTACTATTGTTTCTGAGACTGACTACCACAATATACCAAATGAACTGTTTTAATACATAAAATATTATTATTGTTGTTGTTGTTGTTGTCGTGGTCGTTGTCGTTCCATGTTATATATTTATTAAATGTTATTTACCTTAATCAATAATAAATAACTGAGAAAAACACACACACACACACACACACACACACACACACACACACACACACACACACACACACAATAATAATCATATTAATAAATAAAAACCAGAACTGTTTTTCAAACTTCAGACAACCAATCAAATTTCGAGGTCGGAGTGAGGTCGCTGGCAGAAGGTGGTCTTGGATTCTTCTACGAACGAATTTTATTCTGGTGCGGCCGAAGTTTACAACCGTCCCCTCCCCCATCGCCCCCCTTTCCCAGAAATACATTCACCAGTTGGGGCGGGAAAAGGGAGATAAATCCACGTCGCCTCTGCCTCGCCTCAGAAGCACGTTGTGGCAAAGGGAGGTAAGCGAGTTCATCCGAAATCTCAGATCGCCAGACGAGAGTGAAGACGAGGACACCAAGCCGCGCGAACGGAAGACCACGTGGGTTACAGCTGGCGAGAAGGTCCAGCCAGAGTTCATTGACTTTGTTTTCGACAGCGCGCGCCCTCGCTCGGAGGAACAACGAGAACGAGGCTTAAACAGGAATTATAGTATTCAGCAGAGAGATAAGGAGGAAGAAACCGAAGAAGAAGACTCAGTCTTAGTTTACATAATCAAAGAATTGAAAGAGATCCAGAAAGGTATAATGTTTTCGTTAATAATTAACGCTAATACCTGATTAATATTTATGTTTGAAATATAATTATCTTTGGCTGTATATACATTTTAAACGATATTTTTTGAATAATAACAATTATAAAAAAAAAAAATTCACGTGTGTACAGTTTTATCGAATAAATATATAATTCATTAATTCATTCATTAACTATTTCAGTAAAGTGTTCACTTTAGTTAATGCATGTATATTGTTTTGGTTATATAGTGTCAATATGAAATTATTAAATGATGAATAATACTTTTAAATTTAAACCATTGTTAATTTATTTATTTATTTATTTATTTAGCATTTGACAGACAGGATTATGAAGAATGCACGAAACGATCAACACTCTGTTTACAAACTGTCGACGGTTACAGCAAAGAGGAAATCTCGGATAAACGAGATTTGGTGGCGAGAATTCACAGTTACCTTGGCAATTCTCTTTTAGAACAAAACGAATATGGCAGAGCGATTATTCATCATGAAAAAGATCTGGAAATCGGTGAAGAATGGTATGCTTCTCGTCATCATTGTAATCATCATCATCATCATCATTATTATTGTTGTTTGTTTGTTTTTCGTTGTTGTTGTCTTGTTTCGTTTTCTTCCTTTGCATTTTATTTTCATTACTAGCACACAATGAATGAATCGTACAACATTTAATTATTGTATAACTGGGAAGAACGAATTGAAATAATAATTCCTCGTTTTACGTGTTAATTCTTTCAGTATGGAAACTTCAGGAAATTCAAGGTTTGTTATTAGTGGTTATAATCATGGGCTATACCTAAATTAATAATAACAATGTGTGTATGAGTTTACATATTACTCACGTATGACCATGTTATAAAATACTTGATGACGTCAGATCGGTGATGGCACAGTAATATTATAAATGACACCACTGTAGTGTTATCAAAATGTCTCGTTAGTTTAATCACGTTGTATTATGTTATTGTAGATGACGTCAGAACAATAAGGTTACAAATAACCCCTTTTATAATAAAATAATAAAATAAATGACGTCACTATGTAGAGGTTTTACAATTACACGGATGTGCTGATGTTATAAATGACGTTGGGTGATGGTGTTTAACAGTTTGACGTAACTATGTTGGGTGATGTCATAAGTGACTTCAGGTGGTGGGATTTATTAGCTACACGTGACATTAACGTGCTCGTTTAGCTGTATTAATTAAATGACATCGGACTTACCATGTTCAGGTGGAGGCTTATGTATGGGTGTGTGATGTAATACAGTGCAATATATTAAGCACGTGGGAAAACAGCAGTAAGTAAACAAACAAACAAACAAACACACTATGACGAATATATAATCTCGTCTTTGTTTAACGTGAACACGGTTTTTTCTTTAGATACATTTCTTTTGCATGTACTAACTACAGATATTTGATTAAACTTCTAATTTTGTAACCTGGAGATTATCATATTTTTATATATATATGAAATAGAGAAAAGATAAAACAACGACAAATATAAAATCAGTTTATAATTTACCATCCTTGTCATAGTGTTGTTCATACCCTAAACGTGATAACGAGCACCTTGGGCATAGAAATAAATAAATAAATAAATAATATTTATTAAAATTATTATTATTATTATTATCATTATTATATCACATTCAACATTTACGATCTTCTGTAAATGCATGTCCTGTAACAGGTGTGTCGTATTGCAAAAACGTGGTTATACAATATCTGTATTTAATAGTAAAGACATACATGTTTATTTTAGTGATCTTGATGAAGCAATTTCACGAGCCCTAGGCAATCTGGGTCGAGCCTATGTTTTGAAGAAACAATATCACAAAGCACTGGGAGCGTAAGTAGTTCTTAAACATTAAAATTAAACCTACATAGGTTCATTAACGCACACGTACACACAAACCATTAACAGACATCCATTTTCATTTTATTATAATCCACTAAACAGACGGGTACTAAGATAAGTAATTATTCGCTTTTGTGTATGTTTGATGCTGTATATTGTAAAATTGTTTTTCTTTTACAGGTTTGCACGTAAAACCAAGCTGGCCACTCAGCCTGTTGAGCTTGCTTGGCTGTTTCACGAAATAGGAAACTGCTTCCTCTGTCTGAACCAGTTTGAGTACGCCCGCGCATGCGCAAACAAGTCGTTGGATGCGGCAGTGGAAGCGGAGAATACACTGTATCAGTTGCAGTCGTCTGTTCTTCTTGCAGTCGTTCAAGGTGACTATATACATACTGCTTTAAATACGAAGAGTTAGAAAGTAGACATTCTGGGTTTATTAAAAGAAGGCTTTTAATTGCATATTTTTTTGTTTTGTTTTGTTTGTTTTCAGTTAAACTAGCGCTGTATGAAGATGCACGCTTTACCTTTGAACGAGCTATGGACTTGGCTCAACTTCATGGTCAGTATTTTGGTCTAGATTATTTATTACTCTCTCTCTCTCTCTCTCTCTCTCTCTCTCTCTCTCTCTCTCTCTCTCTCTCTCTCTCTCTCTCTCTCTCTCTCTCTCTCTCTCTCTCTCTCTCTCTCTCTCTCTCTCTCTCTCTCTCTCTCTCTCTCTCTCTCTCTCTCTCTCTCTCTCTCTCTCTCTCTCTCTCTCTCTCTCTCTCTCTCTCTCTCTATCTATCTATCTCTATCTCTCTCACAAACATTTATATATTGTTACTGTTTTCAAGGTGACACACAGTCAGTCGAACTCATCACAGCGGCTCTGAGCGATGTTAAGAAGAACATCTCACAAGAACTGAAGAAGAAGCTAAACATCAGCCATTCGCCTGAATGCAGAGAAGACAACAGCAAACAAAATGGCAACTTAACAACAAAGCTCAACAAAGCAGAAGAAAGTGAACAAAAGGAAGAGGCTGAATTAATATCTAAGCACGGGGAACAGAAGAGTATAGAAGAAACACAAGCAAAGAAGAAGGAAGACGACAAATTTGCCAGCGAATTAAGGGAACAGGAGCACGAACAAATCACGGAGACTAAGAGGAAGAAGATGACAGAGAAATCTCGGAAACTTCAGTCGATAACAAAACAGAAAAGAGTAGATTAGAAACGAGAAACTCCGACTGTGAAAAGAACCGTGTTGAAGAAATAGACGCTGAAAGTGTGATAGAGAAAGCAGACGTGGAACGTACGAATAAAGCAACGAGTGGACACAAAAAGGAAGTCGTGTTAAAAGCTGGACATTCTACGGATTCAAAATCTAAAACAAACACATCAAATATCAAATCAGAAGCAAACACACCAAGTATCAAATCAGAAAGAAACACATCAAATATCAAATCAGAAAGAAACACACCAAGTATCAGATCAGAAAGAAACACACCAAGTATCAGATCAGAAAGAAACACACCAAGTATCAAATCAGAAAGAAACACATCAAATATCAAATCAGAAAGAAACACACCAAGTATAAAATCAGAAAGAAACACACCAAGTATAAAATCAGAAAGAAACACACCAAGTATCAAATCCGAAGCAAACACACCAAGTATAAAATCAGAAAGAAACACACCAAGTACCAAATCAGAGAGGAACACACCAAGTATCAAATCAGAAAGAAACACATCAAATATCAAATCAGAAGCAAACACACCAAGTATCAAATCAGAAAGAAACACACCAAGTATCAAATCAGAAAGAAACACATCAAATATCAAATCAGAAAGAAACACACCAAGTATCAGATCAGAAGCAAACACACCAAGTATCAAATCAGAAAGAAACACACCAAGTATCAAATCAGAAAGAAACACACCAAGTATCAGATCGGAAACAAACACGCCAGATATCAAATCAGAAAGAAACACACCAAGTATCAAATCAGAAAGAAACACACCAAGTATCAAATCAGAAGCAAACACACCAAGTATCAAATCAAAAAGAAACACACCAAGTATCAAATCAGAGAGGAACACACCAAGTATCAAATCAGAAAGAAACACACCAAGTATCAAATCAGAGAGGAACACACCAGATATCAAATCAGAAAGAAACATGGATAGCTCAAAATCGGAAACCAAACTGGATGAACCGTTTGTGGGTACAGAAACACTCAGACAAGGTTCAGCTACAGGCGAGGACAGAAACGATCAAACAAGCTGCCGAAGAGACTCACGTTACGTCACGAACGACAACTCCAGAGAAGTAACCAAAACGAATTTGCTTTGAATCAGATGGAAAGTGAATTGTAAAATTCAAAAAATAGGACAGTGTGAAGAATGCTGTGTGCGTGTTCATGCATGCATGTATGTATGTATGTATGTATGTATGTATGTATGTATGTATGTATGTATGTATGTATATGTATGTATACATGTATGTGTGTGTGTGTGTGATGTTTTCTCTTTTTATGCATTGACCTATGTTTTTAATATTATGTCTTAAAGTATATTCTTTGTAGTTATTATTTAATATACCTCCATTTCGCTACTGTAATTTATTGCAGTAAATATCTTACTTAAATTTATTCTATTATCTCTTCTTTGTTTTCTACAAAATATCGTGTTTTAATTCTTGTGTGATTTCGGTTTTTAGTCGAAAAATAATTGTATCATATAGATACAGTTTATTTGCACTCAACGTCATGGACGTGACGAACAACGTTGATGCATTAACATCAATACATATTAAAACATCTTGTGTGAAAGTGTATTATCACTATATTTACTATAGAACTCAGTTATCAAATTATATTATATTATTATTAGCATGTCACAGATCACTAAACAACGTATTTCATTTACTTTCAGTGATCTGAAAAGGTGTTGATGTTTGCAAAATAAATAAATAAATAAATAAATAAATAAATAAGTAAATATGTGTGTGAGAGAGAGTTTCTCTTAAAATCAAGGACTGAACATACGTCAGTTTAATATCCATATTTACATTCATACAGACAAACACACAGACAGGCTAATTGACTGACTGACAGACAAACACACAGATAGGCTGATTGACTGACACGCCAGCACACAAGTTTCATTTCTTACCACAGTTGTTCTTCAGTATCATTCATAGACTCTAATAACCTACAGTGATAATCAACTGACTGACTTATAATCCACAGACAGGCTAATTAACTGACTGACATTTCCCTAATCCAAAATAATTTGACAATTTTCACAAGATTTTGTAAATGTTGATATTGTCAGTTATTCATGTTTAGGTCGTTGAAAATACTTCATGTAGCAGAAACACACACACACACACACACACACACACACACACACACATATATATATACACAGACACAAATGATAAACAAAAATACCTCAGCAGTATAGTCAAAGACTATTAAATTTTATTGCACAGTTTCATTTGACGTTGTGTATAATCAAAAGATTATTAAAGAATTTTCAAATTTAGTAAATCACGTTTTGCACGGTTAATGTCTTCTGTATCGTTACTTCCTGTAAGTCTGAAAACAAAAATTATATATATTAATTATATTTTGTTTGTTTGTTTGTTTGTTTACTTATATATTTTTTTAGTTAGGTATTTTTTTTTTTTTTTTTTTTTTTTTTAATTTTTTATTTATTTATTTATTTATTTATTTTACTTTTTTTTATTATTATTTATATATACTTTTATGAACATGTAGATAATAAAAAAAGAAGCAGAATAATAGCATTAACTGTATTGATAGTCCTGTCGACTGAAGGTGTTTATAAATTTATAAATAAATCTTCTATAAAATGTGAATATTTTAACACGATCTTTGATACATCAGTTGTACAGTATTAGTTATAAAAGTGTTGAATAAGAAACAACCCAGTGAGTGTATTAACAACAAGAAAACAATAGTACGTGGAAAGAGAACAAGAACAAGCAGAACAAAAACAGAAGAAACAAAAAACGAATAATAGAGATAATAATACAGAAAACAACATGAAGAAAAATAAAAAGAAGTAAACCAATAATAATAAGAAGAAATCTAAAAAAAAAAGCAATATGGCGATCTTACCAGTTCAACAAAGATGCATACACGCTATGTCTGCATACCAACAGTATCTTCGTAAACCTCTTCGAAATGCACGATTCAACTTTCTTTCACAAAACCATTTCCTTCTATCCCAACATCTGTAACCTTTTGAAATATTTATATATATATTTAATAACTAGACAGAGTTTTGAATATTTACACTTTAACTACAAGTTACTGAATATTTAGATTTTTAACTCCATATTATGAAATATTTCTATATTTTTAGTAGAATTATTTTTTCAAAATCCATGCTTCTAATATATATTTAATAATAATAATAATAATAATAATAATAATAATAATAATAATGATGATGATGATGATGATGATGATGATGATAATAATATACAACAACAACAACAACAACAATAATAATAATAATAATAATAATAATAATCTCCTCACCTGAACACACACCACATGAATATCTACATCTTCGCCTTATTCTCCTTCTGCTGCACATTCGATCCCAGATATAAGAAATTTCCCCCAAAATCTCGTCAACACAACCTGAAAGAAAAATGCTTCAATAAATCAGTCAGTCCACATTGACACTTCACTAAACTTTACCTTTTATAAGTCATAAGTTTTCATTTACTCCGATGATCTGAGAGAGAAAATCCGCTGTAGACAGTATGTTCTACTCCTACCAACTAGTAGCAAGAAGTCTTTCATTTGCTTCTTCCCACAAAGAGAAAGCAAAATATATGAGCCTTCAGCACACAGATTGAGACAGAAATGCAATATCTAATTACAGTTTTTCAAATCTACGAATAACGTTTTATTCAACCCATTGTTAAGTTAATGACCAACAACGTAACAGCTGAAAACGGACGCCACGTTTTCAGATGGAAGTTTTGGGCAGCATTTAATATTTTCGTCTTCTTCATTTTGAAAATAATATAAACGAAAATAATGTTCACTGGATTATATTATTAGCATTTAAAAAACTAACTGTCTGCAGCATGTAGCAGTCTTGTCACGTTTAGTATTTAAAAATTAAAAACATACCACTGATCAGCTTTTGTTTATTGCCCTTTAGTATAGTATATCGGTGTCTTATTCAGAATGAGTAATTTCACTTGATGATCTACACTGACAGAAACGTGATACATAACTTACTGTTTTCACACATTGGTCCGTAGAAGTTTGTTTTGCATTCACACTGACAAGTTTCTGTGTTCAAAGTTCCACCATTCTTACACTGCACATTACAGGCAACTGTGGAGGAAATGGATATGTAGGTAAATGGATGGATGAACGGATGGATTGATGGCTATATGATGCTTTAATGGATATACAGACATATAACTGCATATACGTTTATAGCAACATACACATACAAACATACACACATACATGCATATATACCAACATATATACCCAGCCGTGCACACACATATACATGTAAATAGAAACATACACATAGACCCACATACATACTTATATTTACGTGTGTAGACGTACACAGAGACACAAACATACAGATACATATATGCACTCACTCCCTATAAAAGATAGTTACTCTGTTTACAATGTCGGTACATATGTATCTAATAATTATTTTGTATGTACTTGTAGTTGTTGGTGTTGTAGGTGTTGCTGTAGTTGTCGATGTTGTAGTTTTTGGAGTTGTAGTTGTAGTTGTTGATGTAGTTGTCGATGTTGTTGTTTTTGGAGTTGTAGTTGTCGTTGTTGATGTTGTAGTTGTCGGCGTAGTTGTAGTTGTAGTTGTCGGCGTAGTTGTAGTTGTAGTTGTCGGCGTAGTTGTAGTTGTTGTCGTTGTAGTTGTCCGCGTTGTAGTTGTGTTTGGCGTTGTAGTTGGTGGCTCGTCAGTTATTAGCGGTCCACTTATTGGCGGTGGAGTTATATTCGGGTCAGGTGTTGCAGATGTTGATGAAGATGACAGCGCTGAAATAGAAATAAATAGATTATCAGTCAAACATAGAAAAGAAATATTTACATTACCGAGATTTGATTCAAGATCACGCTAAGTATTTTTAAGGATGGTGTGCAGTCTACACCACTCTAAGAAGTTCTGGTATTATTTTAATCAATAACTTACTACAGCAATAACATTACTACAGCAATAACTTACTACAATCTCCGAAACAGGCACAAGCGCATCTTGTTCCATTTAAGTCTGTAACGTAACGCTTGTGGCCATCCTCCATACAGGTGACAGAGCACGTATCTGAAATATTTTATACACAAATATCTTAAGTCTTTACTGCTTTCTGTGTCTAAACCTACAACCACCACGTTGTTTTAACTACTCTAAGATACATACACATAACAGAAGATATGTAAGACATTTGTTTAAATTTGTACAATGTCTGTCTCTTAGTGCGCGTGTTTCTGAGAAAGAGAATGAAAACAAATATTTCACTTCGTGTTCAACAGCCATAGAAAAGTTTAAGAACGTTGGAGATAAAAAGATCATGAGCAATAAATAAATATATATATATATATATATATTCTGTTTAAATATCTAAGCGAGTTCTTTATCAAATGTTTAGCAAAAACAATGGAATATATATATATATATATATACACAAACATACATACACACAGACAGACATATATTCCATTGTTTTTGATAAACATTTGATAGGGAACTCGTTTGGGATATTTAAACAGAATGGGAGAAAGGGTGGCATAGACAGAGTGAGATATAGAGACAGGCAAAGAGACAGAGAGACAGACAGACCTGTGAATATAAGGGCACAATCTGTGGTGCTCTATTTAATACTACACATGAAAATTCAATCATATATGTAAACTCTATATGTGTACGATAAAAACTACCTGCTTTCATAAAAAACACAAAAAGAAAACCGAGAAAAAACCACAAAAAAACCAACAACAATAGTAATAAAAAATAAATAAAATAGTAAAAAAATAAAATAAAACAAAATAATGAAAAAATAATTTAAAAACCGTAATACAGAAGAGTATAAATATACATTCTTAAATGTTGGAAGGCACAGTTACAAATGCCGGGTTACTTACCTGGACAGACCTTACATAATTTAGGACAGTACTGTGATGCGTAATTAAAGCCTCTATTGCAGTCATTCTTACTGCACGTATAGTCCGAAACATCGGCAGGACAGTTCACTTGAAAACAGAATAATAATATATAGTTATTAGTCACTAATATTTGTCATGAAACAGTTGTTGAGCTCAGCAACTTTCATAACGAGCCAAATTAGTCTACCTTCGAAGTTCCAACATCTTTCTTAAAAACACACAGTGATATGACTTCAAACATTTAACGCATTAAGTACGTTACGCTCAAGTAACTATTCCTGTTTTGTTAGAGTCGAGGACACGTAAGTTTTGATTAACTGTTGATTTACAATATTCCTCAACTTGAAACTATCTTAAACACAAAAGTAACAATTAATTACAAGTATACTGAAAGCAGTTGTGGTATTTGTTCTAATTACAAAGGTCTTGTATTACTAAATAAAACCACAAGTATAAAAAACATAGTAAGACTGGTCCAATGCCCATAGCAGTAAGCAAAACTATTAATACACTGCATCTGCGAGATTGCAACGTATTCCAATGAAACTTGTAATAGGTGACCTGTATTTTCACTCTTTATTCTTATCACTACATCAACATATTACAATTATTCTACTTACATGTTTCGCACCGACTGCTGGTAAAATATTTTGGACATGTACAAGAACAATCCGTAACATTCAACTTTCCTCCATTGAAACAGACCTTACCATAACAATCTGTAAAAAAAAACAGACTGAGTAAACGCTTTTATTTGTCACTGAAACAGTTTGAAAAGTCAGTATTATATTTTGTCTAGTAAATAAGTCATTTATCTGAATTATTGTAATGTTTCATTCATCAGCCTATTTTTGTCTGAAGTATCGTATTTCAGTATTTGTTTTTTAGTATAGGTTTTTCACTATTCAGATGATTTTTGATTGAATTATAGTGGTTCGTTCCTTTAGTAATTTTTCTACTTAATAATACGGTGTATCAGTAGTCAAATGTTCCATTTAAAGTTTGATAATGCTTCATTAGTAAGACAATTTCTGTCTGAAGTATAATGCTTTAGTAGTCAAGTATTTATTCGATTGAAGAAATATAGTATATCATTGGTCAGATATTGATATTTGAAAGTATAGTGTTTCACTGGTCAGTATTCGTATCTCAAAGAGTACAGTTGTTTTAGCCACGAAGCAGTTATTTATCTAATTTGTAGTGTTTCACTAATCAAATACATTTAATTTGAAGCATTATTGTGTTTCACTAATGAAGATAATTTTATCTGAAGTATCATTTCATTAATCCAACACTAGTTTTCTTATTACTGTAGGATAGTATTTGACAAGTGAAACAATTTCTATTTGAAGTATAACAATTTACTAGTTATGTACTTTTTATTTGAAGTATAACAATTTACTAGTTATGTATCTTTTATTTGAAGTATGGCAATTTACTAGTTATGTATTTTTTATTTGAAGTATAACAATTTACTAGTTATGTACTTTTTACTAGTTATGTATTTTTTATTTGAAGTATGGTTTTACTAGTTAAATTTGAAGTATAACAAACTAGTTATGTATTTTTTATTTTAGTCTTTGAAGTATAGATTGACTAGAAAGTAAGTATTTACCACAGGTGTTGGTGTAGACTCTGTTTCTCCTGAGACACGTGTCACACTTCATACCTGTAGCCGGGGCACAGTAAGGCTTAATAACAGTGATCTGTCTGAAGAAATGTGAAAACAAATAACTAAATAGTAAATACAGTTACTTACTTACATTATACATAACAAATACTGTAAGTGTATCAGAGGAGTATGTCCTATGAACTCTTTAAACTGTGTATCTTTATCACAGACACACACACATATATATATATATATATATATCCATTCATGCAGATACAGACGCACACACAGAGAGACACACTTATATAGATGCATATATGTATCTATTCTTACATACAAACAAACACACGTCTACAGAGTGGGAGAGAATGGCTGCTATGAGTTCAAGTCTCGTCAGCGGCATCTGACTTTTGTGAGTTGTTTTATGGCGATTGGTGTGTTATTTTTGTTTTATGGTTTGAAAACTTACTGGTGCGCGTAATTACAAGCAACAATGTATCTGTATCTCCCGCGGATTCCATTGTCGCCACAGTCGACCAAAGCACAGCCCACTCTCGAAGATCTGTGCAGAATCATCTACAGTGTGTGAGATGAATGAATGAATGAATAGAAAAAAAAAATACATAAATAAATACATAAATAAATAATAAAATGGGATTCGAAATGCTAATGTCAGTGAAAAAATTACATATTAGTTTTTAAACGATAGAAATCTTACTGAAACTGTAAAATAGAAATTTGAAAGTTAGTAACTGAATCTGTAGAAACTTAAGAAACTATTACGTCGGTCATTTTGAAATATCATGTAGTAGATTTGAAATCCTACACAACTAATTTTAAATACTGTATTAACAATATTCAATGGACATCTTTTGATTAATTTAGTGATTTGATTTTGTCAAGTCTTTAAACAATGACGCTATTTCTGAAACTGTTTGTCTGTATCTAAGTCTGACAGTATTAAAAATGCAGGTAATGTCTGCGGACAAAGTTAATATCTAGTAAACTGACCTGCGTGTAGTGACCAACTTTCCCAAAATCGTTATTTGCACCGAATACGTAATTTATATTCTCTTTTTCCCAATTTTTGATGGCAGGAATTATGTCCTGAGTTCGACCACTAGTGACATATATATTTTGACCAGTTGATACCCCAGGTAGACCTATCAGTTAGAAACATACAAAAACGTATAATGTATATTCACTTCCGTTTATACATTCAACTTTACACATTTACGTATATTTATACATTCATATTTACATGTTAGTTACGTCTGTACATTCATATTTATATATTTGTATATATTCTTACATTCAGTTTCATACTTTTAATTACCTGTGTACATTTATGTTTAAATTCATATTTAAATATTTACGTACCATTTTTTATTGTCATATTTGCATCCATTAGTAAGACTGTAAGTTCATACTTACACGATAGTTTACTTTATCTTAGAGATTAAAATATTTTATTAAAGAAAAATTTACTGAAAGCTCTTCTGTGTTTTATCAATATTTACATATGTACATGCCATTTTTTGTTCTGTTCATGTTTACATCTATTCCTTAGAGTTAACTAATATTTGCATGATAGTTTATTCTGTCTCAACAGTAGAATTATTTTATCAAAGAAAACTCACTGAAAGCTCTTCTGTTTCCCTTCTCCTCGTGTTTAAACACACACTGAGCAGCGTGTTTTTTGGCAATGAAAGCAAGCTCATCATCCCACACCTGCAACGTAGTTTTAAAATGCTCACTGATCAGTAAGTACCGTTACTATATCATCCATCATTAGTTAGTCAATGATTTTAATAACGGATACTGTCACTGTGGTCAAACAGTTGTCTTAATCATTTGAAAATAAAATGTTTCGGCTTTTTGACATTTATGAATCTTTTTTTTTCTTTGTCCTGGCTTTTCAGTTAAAGATTTAGAGGAGGGAAATTAATAATGATTACAATACTGTTTAATGTTTACAGGACAAAACAATTTTTACGATACCATAGTCTCCATGTCACCAGCTGGAGGATGGACTTCGTTTCTCACACGATTGTGTTCAGCAACGGCAGCGTCTTTCTGCTGCTGTGTTAGTGGAATTTCAGTTCCAACATCAGTTAGACAGGCCGTGTGATTGGGACCAAAGAATTCATACTTGCACTGAAAAGGAATAACGTGATTTCTTCTTTTACAGTACTTCTGTTAACTACTACTGATACCACAACAACAACAGCAACTACTACTACTACTACTACTACTACAGACATTATGACTATTACTATCTTTGCTACTAGGACTACGACTAGTACCACTACTATTACTACAACGTTTACTAGTACAATAACAGCTATTACTACTAGTATTAAAAATACTCCCAAAACTACTAAGGTGATGATAATTACTTCTAATATTACTCCTATAGCTTTTGATAATAATAGTAACTGCATATTTTTCTGTCATCACCACCATCATCAACATTGTTATTATTATTATTATTATTATTATTATATTTATTTATTTATTAAATACTGAATTAACTAAGTCTAAGGCATCAAAATGTATTACTAACTTGCCCATTAATTAAACTTTCACATTACCTATATATATATATCTATTTCAAATGAAGTAGTTTTTATTATATGAGACCTTAAAAGCAAAGGTGAACGAACAAACGTTATGCGTACATGAAAATGCAGCTAATATTAAATTCTGTGACCTTTGTGATCATTTTAAATACAGTCAATATATTTATATACAAACTTACATTGTCTCGCTTTGTGATGGAATCTGTAAGTAATGATAATAATAATAATAATAATAATAATACGTATTTATAATACCGTGTTAATAATAGGTTTAATATATGTAGTATGATAATAGTAATAATTCGTATATTTATATTATTATAATGAAAAACAATATGACTCGTACTTGTTATATGATAATCGTAATATGTATGACACACATAATATGATAACAGCAATTCATGTAAGACTGGTAACACGACAGCAAAGCGGACAATATTTGCAGTGTGATAATAACACAAATCATAGACGGATATGATAGCATGTATATGTCTTACGTTTATGGCAATAATACATTTTTAGTACTGGCAATTAAAATCTGAAATTGTTTTCGGAGTGACCGAGTTGCTGGCAGTTTAGCTCTATGAAGGATCAACGGTTTAGAACATTTTTCATTAAATGAAAATCAAAAATCCCTAATTTAATTATTTAATTTTTTACTTATCTTTTCGTTTAAGAAAAGCCTATTTTTTTTTTTCTCGCTCGAAAAAATTATTATCTATCGAATGTATTTGATCATTTTGTTTTTCATAAACAAATACATTAGCCATAAAGGTGATGGAATTAGAAAATCTGCGAGGAAAAGCTTTAATAAAAAACAACTTACCTGAATCTTCAGCTAAGCAGAATGAAAACTGCAAGAAGAAACACAGAACTACAGTTCTGAAACAACCCATTTTTTCTACCACAGAAAATAGCAGCTTGAAACAAATGTGCTTTAACACTGTTTGGTTTCGTATATTTAAAGGAATTAAACAGGCCATTTTTAATAAATTCTTTGTTTCATGTGTCTTCGGTTTTAACGCCAGCGCTTTCGAAATTCAATTTTTTTTCTTCAATATATCTTTTTATTTCTTAACACTAATAACGATATATAGATATATATATATAAAAGAATGTTAGAGGAATAAATAAATTGACTTAAATTTGAATTTTTAGTTTCCAAAACACAAATATTTTCATATTATGGCCTTTCGGCCTACGCTTAAAAAGATAGGATCTACTACAGAGAAAGAATTGGGAATGGCTTGAAAATAATAACATATGTGACATAACAACATCTTGCGAAATTGAGAAAAAAATAGATGAAAGAAATGAACTAAAACAAGAAAAAAAAACAAAAAAACAACAAAAAAAACACAAAAGAAAGAAAAAAGAAGAAACAAAAGAAATAAAAAGACCCACCCCACCACTAAATTAACACCACTAAAAAAAATCAATTTGATGTTGTTTGTGCAAATGAAAAATGTTTCAAAATTTGTTACGAAACAAACTGGAGTACCATCATTTCCATGGAAAATATATTTTTTTTACCTTTTTTAATCGATGAAACAGAGCTACACGGAGTCATCACGTGCGAAGCCTGGGGCTGTGCGTTCGTGCACTGAGTACTGTCGTACGTGAGTATGTGCGTTCAACAGCTGGCAGCAGTTAACAAAGAACGTGGAGATTTTCCCTTTCTGATTGCGACGAACTGTGATGTGTACAGCAAGATTAGAGACGTCATAAATAAATGAAAACACACAGATTGTTTTGTGTGCATACAATTAAATTTAACATCACCTTGTTCTTTAGAAACTTACTACAACTTCAACACAGTTTCTATTAATGATGCATTTGATTGATTTATTTATTTATTTATTTATTTATTTAGTATTATTATTATTATTATTATTATTATTATTAAAAGGCAATTTAACTTAGACACATACACACACACACATCTGTTTCAATATTCATTTTGTCAATACTTTCGAACGCAGATATATCTGTCGATGTAGCTCACGTCTGTTTCGCTAGAGTAATAAATGAATTCGCATGCTAAAGATAAAATGCGTCTGTTCTAACTTTTTTGCTTTGAGAAACGACACACGAGGGTGAATTTCAGTTCAGTCACGTTTATTAAGCACTGGTTGACACGTCACTTCACAAATATCAAATTTACCATTTTATATATTAATTCATATTTTAACAGTATTTAATACATCTATAGAGAGAAATCAAACTTTATTTCTACTGTCGTTTTTGATGAAACTGCAAGCAACTGAGAATACTTCAAAGTGAAAGTTAAACTTAAATTCCTGCAAGAAAATAATACTTTAATTGGCTACCTCCCTGTATTCAAGACTTATAAATAAAGAGCAAGAACCAAAATATTTTATTTTCCTATTAATCTGATATTATTAACAAGAATACAAAATGGATGCCGAACACAGCTTCCATTGTTTGCTACCCTTGATAACATTGCATTGTGATTCTACGCTGTATATTGTTATCTCACGTCTATGTATGTTATTTTATATTTCTATATAATACACATTCACTGTATAATGTATAATATATATATATATATACGCACACACGCATGCACATAAAATAATATTTTCATTCCAGTTACTTCAGCTTCTGTATCTATTGATATTACAAGTGCTACTGTACTACTACTACTACTACTACTCCTACTCCTCCTACTACTACTATTACTACTACTATTTCATGTTCTAACACAATAAGGACAAGATTTTTGTTTTATGAAGCATAAATATGGTAGAACAATGAAGATTAACAATGTAATGCATAGTGTTTTTGTTAATGTAGTAGATATTCACTTTCTTCTATAAACAGGCGACAAGAAAATGGTTAGTATACCAGTTGATTTCGAGATGAAATGTAGCAGCAATACAGGAATCTTTGCCTGAGATCAATCTTTCTCAAACATATGCTGGGTTCTCTGGAATTGTTTCAGCTGTTGTTGTAACCACAGTTTTAATGCCAACCATCATGACAACAGAACATTTTTGGAAATTCTCCTGTTATCTGGCTATAATACTTTGCCTTGTCATCCAGTGTACTGGACAAGTAGCATCAACACAATGGATCTCCACTGTTGAACACTTCATAACTTACAGGTCTTGAATTGCCGAAGAAATCACACAGGATAGTCAAAGGATATTTATCTGGAAACATGTGGGCCCAGAAATAAAAGCAATAATTTTGTCAAAGTCATCATTATTTATGCCCTATTCAATGTAAATTGAATATAAAAATATGAAAGACTGAAAAGTATCACCAAAAATAAAAGCTTGGAGAGATGTTGGTTAGATGTTTGTTTTCAGATATAGTCATGTCGGTTTCCCTAAAACGTAAATATAACGACTGATGTAAGATGTCCTGTAAAGGGACTGGTCAATTAGATTATGTTTACCATTTGTCAGAAGTAAATTTTAGCAGAGAGGGCGAGTGTTTATGATCATGGCAATGCAAGGCTGCTGGATGCTTCTTTAAAGAAAAGCTTTTGTTTTAATTGAAATGATCTCCAGTAAGTGTTCATGCTATAGGTCTGACCTGTGGACCATTAATAGTCAGATATTACACGGCTCAAAAAGAACTGATTGAATCACAAAGGAAAATGTTTTTACACAGACCAAGTTCAGATAGTCAAGTTAACTAATTTTTCTTTGTTTCTTTGTTTACCTTGATGTGATTGCTATGATAAAACATATCATTTAAAATACGATAGCCTACCAATACTGTATACAGTATATCCCATTATCTTCCAACGTAAATGGTTGATTTGATTCTTCTCATATGTTGTAGTGACCACTGCGTATGGATTTATTATTAATGGGAATACATATTGATATTAAAATGTTATTACTGCAGTAATTTGTCAACGCTAGAACTGAAACAAATTCAGACCTGTATTTTTGTTTTTGTGATTACTGAAAGATTTTAATGTTATTAATATATATGGCTTGAAGTCAGTGATTAGCGGACCAGGGAACAAGTAACAACAAATCCAAGACGTTGACGATCGACCCCGTTCAGATGATCGTGTGGCAACAAGATGTGTGCAGAATCGATTCATCCGTAACCAAGTTGTAACAAACCGAGATAAAACTGCAAATTAAATCGTTGAAAACCTTTATCAGTCTACTGGGGTCCGGGTTACAGGTCAGATGATTATAAGTCGTCTTCATGTTCCCAAATTTCATGTTCCCTTTTTTCATGCTCGACGTCTCAGACTTGAACTGCACGCCAGCGTCATCATGCGATTTCAGGGCAGATTTGGAGGTAGATCGATGGCGTTGGGTGGTGTTACCACATCTGACACAACGCCCCTCCATATAATGCAAGGAAAGATCAGTAGGCAGGACTACCAGGACAACATATTGAAAACATTTTTCGTCCTGTTTGCTAAGCGTAAGCGTCTCAGGATAACAAATGTCAGTGCTCAGCGGAGTGGAACAGATTCACTAAGATGACCTTTGAAAGACTTGCACACAGTATTCCTCATCGACTGATTAAAAAATAAATAATAAAAATCCAGACAAACACGCCAGCACAACAGTTTCATTTCTTACCACAGTCGTTCTTCAGTCTCATTCACTCTCTTAAAACCTACAGTGATACTCAACTACTACTTATAATTCACATTTCTATCACAGACATTCCCCTAATCCAAAATACTTGATATTGTCCGTTATTCATGTTTAGCTCGTTGAAAATACTTCATGTAGCAGAAACCCACGCACACACACACACACACACACACACATATATATACACAGACACAAATGACAAATAAAAAAACCTCTGCAGTATAGTCAAAGACTATTAAATTTTATTGCACAGTTTCATTTGACATTGTGTACAGTCAAAAGATTATTAAAGAATTTTCAAATTTAGTAAATCACGTTTTACACGGTTAATGTCTTCTGTGTCGTTACTTCCTGTAAGTCTGAAAACAAAAATTTATATATATTAATTACATTTTGTCTGTTTGGCTGTTTATTTACTTATTTATCTTTTTAGTTATGTATTTTTTAAGTATTATTTTTTTCACATTATTTATTTATTTATTTTACTTTTTTATTATTGTTTATATATACTTTTATGGACATGCAAATAGAAAAAAGGAGAATAACAGCATAGACTGTGTTGATAATCCTGTCGACTGAAGGTGTTTATACATTTATAAATAAATCTTCTATAAAACGTGAATATTTTACCACGATCTTTGTTACATCAGTTGTACAGTATTAGTTATAAAAGTGTTGAATAAGAAACAGCCCAGTGAGTGTATTAACAACAAGAAAACAATAGAACGTGGAAAGAGAACAAGAACAAGCAGAACAAAAACAGAAGAAACAAAAAACGAATAACAGAGATAATAATACACAAAACAACATCGAGAAGAAGAAAAAGAAGAAAACCAATAATAATAATAAGAAATCTAAAAAAACAATATGGCGATCTTACCAGTTCAACAAAGATGCATACACGCTATGTCTGCATACCAACAGTATCTTCGTAAACCTTTTCGAAATGCACGATTCAACTTTCTTTCACAAAACCATTTCCTTCTATCCCAACATCTGTAACCTTTTGAAATATTTATATATATATTTAATAACTAGACAGTTATTGAATATTTACACTTTAACTACAAGTTACTGAATATTTTGATTTTTAACTCCATATTATGAAATATTTCTATATTTTTAGTAGAATTATTTTTTCAAAATCCATGCTTCTAATATATATTTAATAATAATAATAATAATAATAATGATGATGATGATGATGATAATAATAATATACAACAACAACAACAACAATAATAATAATAATAATAATCTCCTCACCTGAACACACACCACATGAATATCTACATCTTCGCCTTATTCTCCTTCTGCTGCACATTCGATCCCAGATATAAAAAATTTCCCCCAAAATCTCGTCAACACAACCTGAAAGAAAAATGCTTCAATAAATCAGTCAGTCCACATTGACACTTCACTAAACTTTACCTTTTATAAGTCATAAGTTTTCATTTACTGCGATGATCTGAGAGAGAAAATCCGCTGTAGACAATACGTTCTACTCCTACCAACTAGTAGCAAGAAGTCTTTCATTTGCTTCTTCCCACAAAGAGAAAGCAAAATATATGAGCCTCCAGCACACAGATTGAGACATAAATGCAATATCTAATTACAGTTTTTCATATCTACGAATAACGTTTTATTCAACCCATTGTTAAGTTAATGACCAACAACGTAACGGACGCCACGTTTTCAGATGGAAGTTTTGGGCAGCATTTAATATTTTCGTCTTCTTCATTTTGAAAATAATATAAACGAAAATAAAGTTCACTGGATTATATTATTAGCATTTAAAAAACTAACTGTCTGCAGCATGTAGCAGTCTTGTCACGTTTAGTATTTAAAAATTAAAAACATACCACTGATCAGCTTTTGTTTATTGCCCTTTAGTATAGTATATCGGTGTCTTATTCAGAATGAGTAATTTCACTTGATGATCTACACTGACAGAAACGTGATACATAACTTACTGTTTTCACACATTGGTCCGTAGAAGTTTGTTTTGCATTCACACTGACAAGTTTCTGTGTTCAAAGTTCCACCATTCTTACACTGCACATTACAGGCAGCTGTGGAGGAAATGGATATGCAGATAAATGGATGGATGAACGGATGGATTGATGGCTATATGATGCTTTAATGGATATACAGACATATAACTGCATATACGTTTATAGCAACATACACATACACACATACACACATACATGCATATATACCAACATATATACCCAGCCGTGCATACACATATACATATACATAGAAACATACACATAGACCCACATACATACTTACTTATATTTACGTAGGTAGACGTACACAGAGACACAAACATACAGATACATATATACACTCACTCCCTATAAAAGATAGTTACTCTGTTTACAATGTCGGTATATATGTATCTAATAATTATTTTGAATGTACTTGTAGTTGTAGGTGTTGTAGTTGTTGATGTAGTTGATGATGTTGTAGTTGTTGACGTTGTAGTTCTCGACGTTGTAGTTGTTTTCGGTTCAGGTGTTGTAGTTGTTGACGTTGTAGTTCTCGACGTTGTAGTTGTTTTCGGTTCAGGTGTTGTAGTTGTTGACGTTGTAGTTCTCGACGTTGTAGTTGTTTTCGGTTCAGGTGTTGACGTTGTAGCTTTTGGTGTTGCAGAGGTTGACGATGAAATAGAAACAAATACATTATCAGTCAAACATAGAAAAGAACTATTTACATTACTGAGATTTGATTCAAGCTCACGCTAAGTATGTTTAAGGATGGTATGCAGTCTACACCACTATAAAAACTTCTAGTATTCTCTGAATCAGAGAAAACAGTAACTTACTGCAGTCGTCTCCGGTATAAGGTGCGACACAAGCACAAGCACATCTAGTTCCAGTTAAGTCTGTAACGTAATGTCTGTAACCGCCATTCTGACAGGTGAGATTACATTTATCTGAAATATTTTATACACAAATATCTAAGTCTTTACTGCTTTCTATGTCTAAATCCACAACAACCATTTTGTTTTAACTACTGTAAAATATATATACACACACCCAAAAGAAGATATATAAGACATTTTTTTTAAATTTGTACAATGTCTGTCTCTTAGTGCGCGTTTCTGAGAAAGAGAATGAAAACAAATATTAAACGTAAAAAAAAAAAAAAAAAACAATAATAATAATAATAATAATCATAATAATAACAAAAGAAAATAATAAATAAAACCTTAACACAAATTAATATATATTCTTAATCCTGGATGCTGCAATTATAAATGCCGGGTTACTTACCTGGACACACCTTACAGGTGGCAGGACAGTACTGTATTGCATTATAAAAGCCATATTTGCATACATCCGGCGCACAGAAAGAAGACAATATTTCATCAGAACAACTCACTTGAAAACAGAATAATAATATATAGTTATTAGTCAGTATTCTTTAATATAGCCTCCCTGTAGTTTAGTTCATCTTTTATTACATGACGACATAATAATGTTTATTACATGCAGAGAGAGAGAGAGAGAGAGAGAGAGAGAGAGAGAGAGAGAGAGAGAGAGAGAGAGAGAGAGAGAGAGAGAGAGAGAGAGAGAGAGAGAGACAGAGAGAGAGAGACTACAGCCGCTAGATCAGTTTTAGCTGAGTGGAAGCCGTTCGCAAGTTTGAATAATCAAAGAAATTAATGTATTCTGAAGTTTCGGGCTTCTTTTTTAAAAATACACAGTCATGTGACTTCAAACATTTAACGCATTAAGTACGTTACGCTCAAGTAACTATTCCTGTTTTGTTAGTTTGATAACTGTTGATTTACAATATTCCTCAACTGGAAATTAACTTAAACCCAAAAGTATAAAAGTACTATAATTGTAGCCACTGTTCAGTTCATGGTAAAAAAAAGTTTATCAGCTGATCGATGTGTTCATAATTACCGTGTAAAATGTTAGCAATTTCCAGAAAAAGCTAATAATTTTGTGTCTGTATGTTTGTAAGAACGAATAACTCACATTTTTAATTTTTATTTATTAACTTTTTTATTTATTTGTCTATTTTCTTTTACAGTTATACAGAATGCAGTTGTGATATGTGTTTTTATTTATAAACGTTTTCTATTACTAAATAAAAACACAAGTACACCTAATATATTAAGACTTTGGAATCACCAGAAGAATAAACAAAACTTTTTGTTGTTGTTGTTGTTGTTTTTGATATATATAAACACAAAAATTTAGAGAATGGATTAGGCTGTTACATTCTAACATAACAACACAGAGCAATTATTTGCTGGCAGTCGAATTTATACAATGCAAACTACGAAATTACTACGTACTAAAATGAAACTTGTAATAGGTGAAATCTACTTTGACTTTTTATTCTTATCACTACATACATAGATTAAAATTGTTCTACTTACATTTTTCGCAATGGTCCCCAGACAATATTTCAATCTCTTCACTAAATCTTAAACAATCACACGCACAATGCTTAACATCCAACCTTCCTGAATAGAAACAGACCCTACCAGAACAGTCTGCAAAAAATAACACAGACTGAGGCGTGAGTAAACTCTTTTATTTGTCACTGAAACAGTTTGAAAAGTCAGTATTATATTTTTTCTAGTAAATAAATTATTTGTCTGAATTATTGTAAGGTTTCATTAATCAGACTATTTTTATCTGAAGTATCTTATTTCACTAGTTTTTTCTTTAGTGTAGTTTTTCACTATTCAGACAATTTTTGATTGAAATGTAGTATTTCATTCCTTTAGTAGTTTTCCTGTTTCATAATATAATATTTCAGTAGTCAAGTAGTTTATTTAAAGTTTAATAATGCTTCATTAATATGAACATTTCTGTCTGAAGTATAATTATTTAAGTCTTTATTCGACTGAAGTAATATAGTATTTCACTGGTCAGATTTCTTATCTCAAATATTATAGTTGTTTTATTAGTGAAGCAATTATTTATCTAAGCAAATACGTTTTAACTGAAGTATTATTGTGTTTCACTAGTGAAGATAATTTTATCTGAAATATCTTTTCATAAATCCAGTAATTGTTTTTTTTAATTATTATTACAGTAGTATAGTATTTCAACAGTGAAACAGTTTTATTTGAAGTATAGCAATTTACTAGTTGTGTAGTTTTTATTTGAAATATTGTTTACATAGTCAAAATCTGAAGTAACTTCATCTTTGAAGTAGTGTTTTACTAGAAAGTAATTATTTACCACAGATATTGAGATAGACTATGGTTTGTGTGCCACATGAGTTACAGGTCATACCTGTAGACGGGGCACAGTTTTATCTGAAATATAATTTGACTAGGAAGTAACAACTTACTACACAGTTTGGGAAAGACCAAGCTTTTCGTGGGACACGAGCCACAGTCAGACAGTTTACAGTATGGCAGGAAATAAAATCTATTGTCCTGACTGAACAAAAGTGAAAACAAATAACTAAATAGTAAATACAGATATTTAATTACATTATACAAAAATAATGCTATAACTCTATCAGTGGAGTATGTCGTATGAACTCTTTAAACTGTGTGTCTTTATCACAGACATACATACATATATCTATTCATGCAGACGCACACACAGTCAGGCTTACATAGACACATATATAATAGGACACGTATGTAGATATACCCGAGTTCGTACACACACAAACACTCACAGAGAGAGACACATGCATAGATATATATATTCTTAAATATGTCCACACGTCCACGGAGTTGGAGAGAATGGCTGCTGTAAGTTCAAGTCTCGTTAGAGACATCTGACTTTTGTGAGTTGTTTTATGATGATTAATGTGTTACGTTTTGTATTTTTATTTTATGGTTTGAAAACTTACCTGTGTACGTAATTACAAGTAATAATGTATCTGTATTTCCCTTCGATTCCATTGTCGCCACAGTCGACCAAAGCACAGCCCACTCTCGATGATCTGTGCAGAATCATCTACAGTGTGTGAGATGAATGAATGAAAGAATAGAAAAAAAAATACATAAATAAATACATAAATAAATAATAAAATGGGATTCGAAATGCTAATGTCAGTGAAAAAATTACATATTAGTTTTTAAACGATAGAAATCTTACTGAAACTGTAAAATAGAAATTTGAAAGTTAGTAACTGAATCTGTAGAAACTTAAGAAACTATTACGTCGGTCATTTTGAAATATCATGTAGTAGATTTGAAATCCTACACAACTAATTTTAAATACTGTATTAACAATATTCAATGGACATCTTTTGATTAATTTAGTGATTTGATTTTGTCAAGTCTTTAAACAATGACGCTATTTCTGAAACTGTTTGTCTGTATCTAAATCTGACAGTATTAATGATGCAGGTAATGTCTGCGGACAAAGTTAATATCTAGTAAACTGACCTGCGTGTAGTGACCAACTTTCCCAAAATCGTTATTTGCACCGTATGTGAAATCCTTCTTCTCTTTTTCCCAATTTTTTATGGCAGGAATTATGTCCTGAGTTCGACCACTAGTGACATATATATTTTGACCAGTTGATACCCCAGGTAGACCTATCAGTTAGAAATATACAAAAATGTATAATGTATATTCACTTCCGTTTATACATTCAACTTTACACATTTACGTATATTTATACATTCATATTTACATGTTAGTTACATCTGTACTTTCATATTTATATATTTTTATATATTCTTACATTCAGTTTCATACTTTTAAATACCTGTGTACATTTATGTTTAAATTCATATTTAAATATTTACGTACCATTTTGTTTTATCATCACATTTGCATCCATTAGTAAGACTGTAAGTTCATACTTACACGACAGTTTACTTTATCTTAGAGATTAAAATATTTTATTAAAGAAAAATTTACTGAAAGCTCTTCTGGGTTTTATCAATATTTACTTATGTACATGCCATTTTTTGTTCTGTTCATGTTTACATCTATTCCTTAGAGTTAACTAATATTTGCATGATAGTTTATTCTGTCTCAACAGTAGAATTATTTTATAAAAGAAAACTTACTGAAAGCTCTTCTGTTTTCCTCCTCGTCGTGTTTAAACACACACTGAGCAGCGTGTTTTTTAGCAATGAAAGCAAGCTCGTCATCCCAAAACTGAAACAGATTTTTAAAATGCTCACTGATCAGTAAGTGCCGTTACTACATCATTCATCATTAGTTAGTCAATGATTTTAATAACGGATACTGTCACTGTGGTCAAACAGTTGTCTTAGTCATTTGAAAATAAAGTATTTGGGCTTTTTGACATTTATGAATCTTTTTTTCTTAATCCTGGCTTTTCAGTTAAAGATTTAGAGGAGGAAAATTAATAATGATTACAATACTGTTTAATGTTTACAGGACAAAACAATTTTTACGATACCATAATCTCCATGTCACCAGCTGGAGGATGGACTTCGTTTCTCACACGATTGTGTTCAGCAACGGCAGCGTCTTTCTGCTGCTGTGTTAGTGGGATTTCAGTTCCAACATCAGCTCCACACGCCGTGTGATTGGGACCAAAGAATTCATACTTGCACTGAAAAGAAATAACGTGATTTGTTCTTTTACATTACTTCTGTTAACTACTACTGATACCACCACAACAACAACAACTACTACTACTACTACTACTACTACTACTACAGACATTATGACTATTACTATCTTTGCTACTAGGACTACGACTAGTATCACTACTATTACTACAACTTTTACTAGTACAATAACAGCTATTGCTATTAGTATTAAGAATACTCCCAAAACTACTAAGGTGATGATAATTACTTCTAATATTACTGCTACAGCTTTTGATAATAATAATAATAATAATAATAATAATAATAATAATAATAATAATAATAATAATAATAAGTGCATATTTTTCTGTCATCACCACCATCATCAAGTTATGATTTATGATTATGATTATGATTATGATTATTATTATTATTATTATTATTATTATTATTATTATTATTATTAGATTTATTTATTTATTTATTTATTAAATACTGAATTAACTAAGTCTAAGGCATCCAAATGTATTACTAACTTGCCCATTAATTAAACTTTCACATTACCTATATATATATATCTATTTCAAATGAAGTAGTTTTTATTATATGAGGCCTTAAAAGCAAAGGTGAACGAACAAACATTATGTGTACATGAAAATGCAGCTAATATTAAATTCTGTGACCTTTGTGATCATTTTAAATACAGTCAATATATTTATATACAAACTTACATTGTCTCGCTTTGTGATGGAATCTGTAAGTAATGATAATAATAATAATAATAATAATACGTATTTATAATACCGTGTTAATAATAGGTTTAATATATGTAGTATGATAATAGTAATAATTCGTATATTTATATTATTATAATGAAAAACAATATGACTCGTACTTGTTATATGATAATCGTAATATGTATGACACACATAATATGATAATAGCAATTCATGTAAGACTGGTAACACGACAGCAAAGCGGACAATATTTGCAATGTGACAATAACACAAACCATAGACGGATATGATAGCATGTATATGTCTTACGTTTATGGCAATAATACATTTTTAGTACAGGCAATTAAAATCTGAAATTGTTTTCGGAGTGACCGAGTTGCTGGCAGTTTAGCTCTATGAAGGATCAACGGTTTAAAAGATTTTTCATTAGATGAAAATCAAAAAGCCCTAATTTAATTATTTTATTTTTTACTTATCTTTTCGTTTAAGAAAAGCCTATTTTTTTTTTCTCGCTCGAAAAAATTATCTACTGAATGTATTTGATTATTTTGTTTTTCATAAACAAATACATTAGCCATAAAGGTGATGGAATTAGTAAATCTGCGAGGAAAAGCTTTAATAAAAAACAACTTACCTGAATCTTCAGCTAAGCAGAATGAAAACTGCAAGAAGAAACACAGAACTACAGTTCTGAAACAACCCATTGTTTCTACCACAGAAAACAGCAGCTTGAAACAAATGTGCTTTAACACTGCTTGATTTCGTATATTTAAAGGAATTAAACAGGCCATTTTTAATAAATTCTTTGTTTCATGTATCTTCGGTTTTAACGCCAGCGCTTTCGAAATTCAATTTTTTTTCTTCAATATATCTTTTTATTTCTTAACACTAATAACGATATATAGATATATATATATATAAAAGAATGTTAGAGGAATAAATAAATTGACTTAAATTTGAATTTTTAGTTTCCAAAACACTAATATTTTCATATTATGGTCTTTCGGCCTACGCTTAAAAAGATAGGATCTACTACAGAGAAAGAATTGGGAATGGCTTGAAAATAATAACATATGTGACATAACAACATCTTGCAAAATGTTTTCAATACATAATGCATACAAAATTACTTTTTTGATAGATCAAACATGGAGTCATCACGTGCGAAGCCTGGGGTTGTGTGTTCGTGCACTGAGTACGGTCGTACGTGAGTATGTGCGTTCAACAGCTGGCAGCAGTTAACAAAGAACGTGGAGATTTTCCCTTTCTGATTGCGACGAACTGTGATGTGTACAGCAAGATTAGAGACGTCATAAATAAATGAAAACACACAGATTGTTTTGTGTGCATCCAATTAAATTTAACATCACCTTTTCTTTAGAAAGTTACTACTGTTTGTACATTTGTTTCTATTACTAATGCTGATCTCAATACAACTTTCTTACTCTTACTATTCTACTAGTTCTATTGCTAGTGGGCATACAATTAAATTTAACATCACCTTTGTTCTTTAGAAAGTTACTACAACTTCAACACTACTTCTATTAATGATTCTAATATTAATACAGTTTGTTGTAACATCTGCTGTTACCACTACTATAACTATCACTATTACAGATATTGCTACTCTTTACAGTAATAGTACTGTTGCGTCTACTTCTGCTTCTACTACAACGTTTTCTTCTGCTTCTACTACAGCTGTTACTACCATTATTATCACCACAGTTACTTTCTCTTTTCTTTTCTCTTTTGTTTCTTTGCTACCAGCGTGACACTGCAGTTTGTACAGTTGTAATGGTTATTGGTGAGACTGACAGGGAATGATGACATTATGTAGCAGTAGCATTAACCATGGTAGTATTAGCAGCATTTGTTTTATATTAAAAGTAATATCAGTAGTTGTAATAGTGAATATAACTTGTTTTCGAAGGGACTGTTTGCAGTTGATTTATTTATTTATTTATTAATTATTATTATTATTATTATGATTATTATTATTATTATTATTATTATTATTATTATTATTATTATTATCCGCGAATATATAATATGAAGCCACATTGGCCATTGCATTTTATTGATTCGTTTAAGCTACAAAAAACACTTCAATAATATTTCATGGTTTAACATTTCCAGTATTGTCGTTGTCGTCGTTGTTGTTGTTGTTATTGCTATTATTAAAAGATCACTTTATCTTAGACACATGACACACACACATCTGTTTCAATATTCATGTTGTCAATACTTTCGAACGCAGATATATCTGTCAATGTAGCTCACGTCTGTTTCGCTAGAGTAATAAATGAATTCGCATGCTAAAGATAAAATGCGTCTGTTCTAACCTTTTTGCTTTGAGAAACGAGACACGAGGAGGAATTTCAGTTCAGTCACGTTTATTAAGCACTGATTGACACGTCACTTAACAAATATCAAATTTACCATTTTATATATTAATTCATCTTTTAACAATATTTAATACATCTATAGAGAGAAATCATTTTTACTTCTACTGTCGTTTTTGATGAAAGTGCCAGCAACTGAAAATACTTCCAGGAGAAAGTTAAATTTAAATTCCTGCAAGAAAATAAAATAATACTTTAAACGGCTAATATTCATACACTGTATAACACACACATTACGTGCGTGTGCGTGTGTGTGTGCTTCCGTCAGCTGGCAGGAGTTAAATAAAATTCAGGGAGATTTTTGTAAATTAAAATGGAAGAAACTGTGAAAAAAATATAATAGATTTGTACGAAAAATAATGTATATAGGAGGTGCCTTAATGGGGTGGATTCTGTCTCTACCAGAATTTATTGTTGTTTATTTATTATAAACTAGGATTTCAGATTACAGTGTCTAACTGGGATGTCAGAACAAATGTTTTTTTTTTTTTTTTTTTTTTGTTCATCCGTTTGTGCTTTCACTTTAAAAAAAAAAAAAAAAAAAAAAAGGAAATTAATTAAATGTCGTAATTGAAATAAGAAAAACTATCTATAAATCTAATTTCTTTGACTCATTTTTGTTTTGTTCTTACACTCGTTCATTAACTTTTCATTTAGGGAAGGCTTAGGAAACCTTGCGTTAATACACTTCAGGAATTTTTTGACATTTTGTTTTTCATCCGAAAATAAATTTATCTTCAGTCTACTGCAGCAGCGTCCAATAAAACAATAAGAAGATTAATTATATCGATTTCCTGTCAGTCTGAAGTTTAAATTAAATACGATAGCAAGGAATTTTATTTTACCTGTCACTCAGTCTTTTTTAACCATTTGCCTTCACATCAAAACCGAATAATTTCCCTTAGACAATTAATTTAATTTATGCATTTTAAAATTTAGAAAATTCGTGTACACTTGTTAACTCTTTATATTTATATCTGGGTCGAAACTGCGGTTTGACGAGGCAATATGACAAAGTACCGAAAGTATTAAATATACTGTAATAAATAATTTACTTAAATTTGATTCTCTTATCTGTTTTTTTTATTTTTTTTTTTTTTTTTTTTTTTTTTTTTTTTTTTTACAAAATATCGTGTATTTTAGTTCTTGTCTGATTTCGATTTTTGGTGCAATAATAATTTTAATACAAAAATATAAAGTGTATTTACACACAACGCCATGGACGTGGATTTATGTCAATAAGTATTAAAACAGCTCGTGTGTATCACTATATTTTACTATAGAATTCAGTTATTAAATTATAATATATTATTAGTAGTATGTCACAGATTACTACACAACTTACTTTTTATTTTACATTTATGTTCAAATATCATAACTGTGTTTATATATATATATATATATATATATATATATATAGTAACAAACACAAAAACAAAAATTACAAATAAAAAACAATCATGGCAGACATTCTTCAAGATATTTCGTGTTCAAAAAACCTACTGTAATACTGAATTACCAACTATAATTTTTGTCCGTTTATGACATTAGCATTTCGCACACCTAATATAATTTCAGTTTTCGAATTGTACATTGTCATTAGCTTTCCACACAAAGGTTATTTTGAAGGACATACATACATACATACATACATACATACATACATACATGCATACATGCATACCTACTTACCTCCCTACCTACCTACCTACCTACCTACATACATATATGAGAAAACACACACACACATATAGAGATACATACACAGACACAAATGACAAATAAGAAAACCTCTGCAGTATAGTCAAAGACTATTAAATTTTATTGCAGTTTTATTTGACATTGTGTATAATCAAAAGATTGTTAAAGAATTTTCAAATTTAATAAATCACGTTTTGCACGGTTAATGTCTTCTGTGTCGTTACTTCCTGTAAGTCTGAAAACAAAAATTAAATATTTTAATTACATTTTGCTTCGAAAAGAAAATTAACGATATCTAAAGTACAATCATACATTTTTATGTTTGTTCTTAATATCCTTTTATTTATTTACTTTTTTCTTTTCTTGTAGCCATAATCTGTCTATATCTGTATCTACATCTATCTATCTATCTATCTATCTATCTATCTATCTATATATATATATATATATAGACAGATAGTTAGGTGTAGATATTCAGATACTTTTTTGACATGCGAAGAAAAAACTTAGAGAACCACAACTACAGCAATATGTATTACTAATATACGACAGTATAATATTATCGACTGAACGTTATGTGTAATGTGAAGGGTTTATGCTGAATTTTGTTACATCAGTCTTGCAGCACTAGGTATAACAGTAAAAAGCTGAATGAGAAACAATTCAATGACTGTGATAAAGTAGGACAACAAAGTGGAACAAAAACAAAAACTAAAAGAAACCAGAAAAAAAGAAGAAATAACAACAATAGCAATGACGACAACAACATCAAAAAGAATAAAATGAAAAAAGACAAAAACAAGAAGAGTAAATTTAAGAAAACAATATGGCGATCGTACCAGTTCAACAAAGATTCATACACGCATTGTCTGCATTCCAACAAAATCTTCGCAAACCTCTTCGGAATGAACGGTTCATCTTTCTGTTACAAAACCTATCATTTCTATCCCTGCATCCGTTACCTTTTGAAATATTTATATATTTTAAAAAAAACACCTCAGAAATGTCAGTATTTCTTATTATATTTGGTACAGTTGTAACTTCAAGTTAGTAAAATAATTATGTTTCATACTACGTATTCCACAGTTCTAACTCTATGTTACTTTTCACACTTTTTATTTCAAGTTACCGAATGTTTATATTTTTACTCTACGTTACTGAATATTTATATATATTTGGTCTTTTCTAAGTCCATGTTTCTACTATATATATATATCGTGCAATCCGTTAAATAATAATAATAATAATGAACATTTGCTCACCTGAACACAGACCACATGAAAGTCTACATCTTCGACTTACTCGCGGTCTGCTGCACATTCGATCCCAGACATTCAAAACTTCATCCCAAATCTCGTCAACACAACCTGAAAGAAAACGTTTAAATAAATCAGTCAGGCCACATTGACACTTCACTAAACTTTACCTTTTATAAGTCATAAGTTTTCATTTACTGCGATGATTTGAGAGAGAAAATCCTCTGTAGCCATTATGTTATAATCCTATCAATTAGCAGCAGTTATTTTGGCCTTGCTATTAATGGAAAGCCAAAAGCAAAATAGAAAGATTTCCTAATCTACGAATAACGTTTTCTTCAAATCCATCATTACGTGTTTTTTTTTATTGGTCTGGTCCGCTATTGACATACAACGTACGAGCAGAAAAGGGAGTCCATGTTTTCGGATGGAAATTGTGTGCACTATTTAATATTTTCGCCTAGTACTTCAGTTTGAAAATAATACTAAAGAAAATAAACATTAACATTTAACAAACTAACTGTCTGCAGCATGTATCAGTCTTGTCATATGTCCATTCAGTTTAATATTTAAATATTTAAAACAGACGATTGATCAACTTTTGTTTATTGCCCTGTTATAGACCCGTGTCTTATTCAGAATGAGTAATTTCACTTGATGATCTACACTGACAGAAACGTAATACAGAACTTACTGTTTTCACACATTGGTCCGTAGAAGTTTGTTCTGCATTCGCACTGGCAAGTTTCTGTGTTCAAAGTTCCACCATTCAGACACTGCAAGTTACAGGCAGCTGTGGAGGAAATGGACATTTAGATAAATGGATGGATGAATGAACGGATGGATTGACAGATGATGTGCTATTGGATATACTGACGACACATACCTGCACTTACATTTATAGCAATGTACATATACACACACGCACGCATCTATATCTGGGTGAGTGTTTATATGTAGGTAAATATATATATATATAATTACTGAGATATATACACATACATATGTAAATAGAAACACGCACACACATACGTCACACACGCACACACATGTCACAGACGCATACATCAGTTATCGCTTTACAAGGTTAGTACTGAACAACAACAACAACAACAAAAAGAAACTTCTGATTTGTACAATATAGTATTTGTTGTTCTAAAGAATTCTATGTGTAATGAAATTTTTATTTAGGTCGTTTTAACCTTGACCTGTATGATCAGGATTCATTAATGTTATCGATTACTGTTGCACTGTTAATCGTCAGCACATCGTGAAACTCAATTTGCACGTGCATGCATGATTCGATCGACATGTCCCGTGTCGTGTTCAGTCTTGATTGGGCAATGACACTGAGTTTCTGTTAACCTACGGCCATGAATTTTGGGACCAAACAATGCATATATAACAGTCATTGGGCCTTGGTTTGTCTTCATCGAGTCATGTTCAAGCAAAGTTAACGGACGTGTCTTGTTTTGTTCATTAATAATTCAGCTAATAATGTTTTTTTTTTATCTTACTTGTAGTTGTTGGCGTTGTTGTTGTCGTTGTCGTATCCGGCGTTGTAGTTGTTGGCGTTGTAGTTGGCGTTGTAGTTGGCGTAGTTGTTGGAGTTGTAGTTGGCGTTGTAGTCGGCGTTGTAGTCGGCGTAGTTGTTGGCGTTGTAGTTGGCGTAGTTGTTGGCGTTGTGGTTGGCGTAGTTGTTGGAGTTGTAGTTGGCGTTGTAGTTGGCGTAGTTGTTGGCGTTGTAGTTGGCGTAGTTGTTGGCGTTGTAGTCGGCGTTGTAGTTGGCGTAGTTGTTGGCGTTGTAGTTGGCGTTGTAGTTGGCGTACTTGTTGGCGTTGTAGTTGGCGTAGTTGTTGGCGTTGTAGTTGGCGTTGTAGTTGGCGTAGTTGTCGGTGTTGTAGTTGCTGGTGTAGTTGTTGTCGAATCTAACTGGCCTGAAGTGGAAATACATCATCAAGCAAACACAGAAAAGAAACGCTTACATTACTGAGATTTAATTCAAACTGCAGCTAAGTATGTTTCACTCGTCGTCTAAGAATGTTATGCAGTCTACACCACTATAAGAACTTCTAGTATTCTCTGAATCAGAGAAAACAGTAACTTACTGCAGTCGTCTCCGGTATAAGGTGCGACACAGGCACAAGCACATCTAGTTCCACTTGCGTCTGTGACGTAATGCCTGTAGCCATCATTCTGACAGTTGAGAGGGCAGGTATCTGAAATATGTTATAAAGAAATGCGTAAGTGTTTGTTTCTCTCTGAGTCAGTGTCTTTTATCTGTTATGTATGTTTAGATCTTCAACAACAAAACTGTTTTAAACAGACATACATACAATACGATAAATATGACATTTATTTAGATTTGAGTAATATCTGTCTCTTAGTGCGCGTTTTTGAGAAACAGAAGGAATAAGCAAATGATTCACTTTACGATCAACATCCATAGAAACATATAAGAACGACGGAAAGAAGAAATAAAGGTCTGAGAGAGACAAAGATAAACTGGGAGACAGGGAGTCACAGAGAGAGAGACAGACAAAGATAAACTGGGAGACAGGGCGTCACAGAGAGAGAGAGACAGACAGTAAAGGTAATATCTATGACAATGGTTTAAAAAAAAAAGTATGATCATTCATATTATAAGATACAATAAAACTCCTTTATTAAAAATTATTCCTTGATAATGAAAAATATAAATATGCCTACATATATTTCCTTAATGCTGGAAGCTATAAGCACAAATACCTGGTTACTTACCTGGACACACCTTACAGCTCGTAGGACAGTACTGTGATGCGTAATAGAAACCATTGTCACACTTATCCGCTTCACAGTTCGAGTCCAACGGATTAGCAGGACAGGTCACTTGAAAGTAGAATAGTAATGTACAGTTATTAGTCACTATGCTTTACTATAGCTTCACTGTAGTTTAACCTCAATCATCTTTCATTATATGGCGACATAATAATGTTAGGTACCAGATACAGAAGAAGAGAAAAGAAAAAACTACATGATATGATCAGCTACCGTACACAAAAGAAGGGCAGGAAACAAAACAAAAGAACAACAAAAAATCACAGTAATGGTTGTCAGAGATACACATCTGATCAAAGAGTATATGTCATAAACCAGTTGGTGAATTATAGCACAAATTAGTCTCCTTCTGAACTTCAATCCGCATCTTTTTTTCAAAAATTCAAAGTGATAAGACTTTAAACATTTAATACATTAAGTGTCTCATATTCCAGTAGTTATTCGTGTTTTTTGTTAGCGTAGAGGGGATACGTAACAACTCGTAAATGTTGATTTACATCTGTATTCTTCTAGTTAAATAAGGACTTTAGAACATTTGTTTAACCCCTACTTTTAGTAATATAATTATGGTCACTGTTCAGTTAATGACTAAAGTTTTGTTCTTATTGCTAGATACACCCGTTATTTCACTTACCTATTTCACACTTGTCTCCTGTAAATATTTGATCGCCAAAGTTATCTTTGCAGGTACACGTGCAAACACCAATATTTAGTTCTGCTGAATTGTAGCACACCAAACCATAACATTCTGAAAAAAGAAACATAGATTCGTGTAAACTCGTGAATTAGTCACTGAAATCTTTGTAGTAAACAAATTATTTCATTAATCAGAAACTCTGATAGACTAACCAAACCAATTTTAAAAAACAAATAATAATAATAATAAACTGTTTCATTACTCGTTCAGATTTATCTGAAATACTATTGTGTTTCACTGTTCAGGCAATTGTATTATGAAATACAGTGTTTCACTTGTCAAGCAGATTTTACCTCAAGTAATCATGTTTCATTATTCAGGCAATTTCTATCTTGAATAGTGTTGTTTCACTATTCAGACAATTTCATCTTAAGTATTATTGTTTCATTATTCAGACAATTTTTATCTTACGTATTGTTGTTTCACTATTCAGACAATTTTACTCAAATTATGTAGTCGTTCAGTAGTCAATCAGTTTTTAATCTAAATTATAGTGTTTCAGTAATCATCTATTTGTTAACTGAAATATTTCACTATTCTGATAATTTTTATCAGAATCATAATTTCACCATTCAACTATTCTTTTTCTGCTTAAATAACACACTATTCCAGTAATCAAGTATTTTATTTCTAGCTTGATAATATTTCATTAATCAGGCAATTGCTATCTGAAGTATAGTGTTCAATTCTTCTCTATCTGGAATACTGATGTATACTGTTGTATTTTACCAGTCAAGATGTTTCATCTTAAGCAATTTACATTTTATTTGAATAGAGGTGTCACTAGTCAAGTATTTTTTTTATTATTATTATTATTATTATTATTATTATTATTATTATTATTATTATTATTTCTATTTATTTATTTATTTAGTTTTCTATTATTTTTGTCTCAAGCAAGTTCTGCTTAACTAAAATGCATTTTATATGAAGAACAGCTTCACTAGATGTTAGCTATTTACCACAGGTCTTGGGGTAGTCCACGCTGTTTGTGCCACACGTGTCACACGTCATGCCTGTAGACGGGGCACAGTAAGGCTGGTTATATTCTGAATTCAGCTGTCTGAAAAAAAGTGAAAACAAGTAACTAAATAGTAATAGTCATTTCATTACGTTATACGCTGATAATGTTATTATTGTATCCATGGGGTATGTCAAAAATAAACAAGTGCTCTTATTAATGCAATATTTTTTTTTAGTTTTTTTTGTTTTAGTTGTGTAAAACTTACTGGTTAGCGTAATTACAAGTAACAATGTATCTGTATGCCCCTTCGATTCCATTGACGCCACAGTCGACCAAAGCACAGCCCACACTCGAAGATCTGTGCAGAATCATCTACAGAGTAGATGATAAAACAAAAAATAATACTTATCTAAATAAAAATATCACACTGTACTTTAAAACTGTTACGAAACCAATTCAAAATGTCCTATTGTCATTTAAAACTGCTTTCTAATTATTTCAAAATATCTCGTAGCCGCTTAAAGCTCCAACATGGCTAATTCAAAATGTCACACTGTTGTTTCAAACTGCCATACTATAGATTATTCCTCTGAAATCCTGCATACGTATTGCATTAACAATATTTAATAGATAAAATTTAATTAATTTAGTGATTAGAATTTGACAAATCTCTTACGTCAAGTCATTAAACAATGGCAGCATTTCTGAACTCACCTGCGTGTAGTGACCAACTTTCGAAAAATCGTTGCTTCCACCGTATGTGAAATCCTTCTTCTCATCTTCCCAGCCTAAGATGGCAGGAATGATGTCACTAACCGTTCCACTCGAGATGTATATATTCTGACCAATCTTTACATCAGGTAGACCTGGACGTTAGAGAAGTAACCTTTATACATCCATATCTGTGTTTTCATACCTTTATACATATATTCATGTTTACATTCCTACGTATTTTTGTACATTAGCATTTACACCTTTACTATATTCATGTTTACAGTTTTGATATTTCTGAAGTAAGATTTAGATTTTTATATATTTATACATTCAACTTCACAACTTTATATATTTATGTACATTTATGTAATTATATTCATATTTATATATTTACATAATATATATTTTATAGTCATATCTGCATGCATTAGTAAAACTGTAAGTTCATATTTACATGATAGTATACTTTATCTTAAAAGTAAAATTATTTTGTCAAAGAAAACTTACTGAAAGCTCTTCTGTTGATGCCCTCATCGTGTTCAAACAGACACCGAGCAGCGTGTTTTTTGGCAATGAAAGCAAGCTCGTCATCCCAATACTGAAACAGATTTTTAAAATGCTCACTGATCAGTAAGTACCGTTATTTAATCATCCATCATTACTTAGTCAATGATTTTTGGTAACGGATGATGTCATTGTGGTCAAGCAGTTGTTTTAATCATTTGAAAATAAAGTTTCTGTTTTAGCATTATGAAAACAGTTTTTGAATAAATGATAATCAAGCCTTCTCGGAAACGTTTCTGAATTCGTCAGAAGCGATCAAATACATGAACAGGCACACAGAAGCAGAATATTTAGAAAATTCTGAGATATGTACGTGTTTAAAGTACTTGTGTAATAAGCTTCGTTTTCCTATCATTTCTGTCTCCATTACATGCATGTTGCAAACATATATTTAACAAAATTTTGGTCAACGTGAATAATTCTCACAAAAAAAAACAAACAACTTAACTAATGTCTTCATTAGATATACAAAAACAGACCGTTTAAAAATCTATGATTTTTTTTTTTTTTTTTTTTTTTTTTTTGACGTTAGATAAAATATTTAAAACAGCTCTTTGCGCTAAATTATAACCAACGAAAAACTGTGACTGAATGACATTCATCTTTGTTGGACAGTTAGGTGGGACTTAAAAGACAACTGGGCGCGTGTAGAGTCACCAATTATGAACTTTCAGTAACTGTTCGGATGTCTTAAGACACAACAGTTTGAGATACCAGTATTTGCATCATCTGACATTTATAAAGTCTTTTTATCCACATTTATCATTTAATGATTTAGAGGACGAAATATTATAATACTGATTGTCTATCTATCTATCTATCTATCTATCTATCTATCTATCTATCTATCTATTATATTTATTATACCATTGTCTGCATGTCAGCAGCTGCAGGATCGACTTCGCTTCTCACACGATTGTGTTCAGCAACAGCAGCGTCTTTCTGCTGCTCTGTTAATGGGATTTCAGTTCCAACATCAACTTTACACGCCGTGTGAGTGGAGCTAAAAAATTCATACTTGCACTGAAAAGAAATAACGTGATTTGTTCTTTTACATTGCCTCTTTCAATTACTACTACTACCACTACTGTAACTACTACTACTACCATTACAATTACTGCTCTATTACTACAAATACAGTAACTACTACAGTTATTACTATTACTACTACCACTGCAACTACAACGTTCTCTAACAGTATTACTTCTAAAAGAACGAGTGCTGCTGGAATTACTGCTAGTATTGCTACTATCTCTACTAATACTACAGGGACTGTTACTACCAGAATTCAAACTATTACTAGAACTACTACTAACACTATGTTGTTTACGACATTTACTATAACAATAACAATAACAAAAATAATAATAATCATAATAATAATAATAACAACAACAACGTCAATAATAATAATAATTTATTTATTCACTCATTTATTCATTCATCCATGTTTTATATTGTACTATTTATTTATTTATTTATTTATTTATGAATTAACTGAAAGGTATCAAGATTCAATTTTCTTTCATTATCTCTTATGAAAATGAAGCAAAACAAAAATAATTATTCAAATACAAACAACAAAACATAAACTTACCGTGTCCCGTTTTGTGATGGACTCTGAAAAAAAAAAAAAAAAAAAAAAAATACATAAGAAATAGTCACATAAACCAAATAATAAAAATAATAATAATAAAATAATAATAATAATAATAATAATAATAAAAATAACATTTGTATAATATTTGTGATATTAAGATGATAATGCACATAACTTTAATAATAATTATGCTAGTTATATTCATACGTAGTTTACCTCTGATATAATACTTATAGCATACGTAACGTGGTAAGTATAACAGTACATATAGTACTTGCAACATGATGATTATAATAATACATAAATTACTTTTGTAAATTACATATAATGTGATATTAGAAATACGTATGCTATTTATAATAATAATCCTTATTATGCTTGCATTATGATAGTAATGCAAATTACGATAATATGTATTAATAACAATACTAGTAAAAGTAATTACATCGTTAATATAGTATGCAATATTTACAAAATGATAATTATATTTTCTAGTAATATTATGTATCAAATATATATATAAAATTAAACTTCTGCTTGTAATATATATTTTTTAATTATATGTATATTCGATATAATAGTTTTAATGAATGTCACTAATGAAGAGCCACTACTGTTATTGTGACAAGTTATGAATATGATGTAAACATGTAATTAATTGGAATTCTTTACTTACAATACATGTACTATGTATGTCTGTCTAATTCTTTTCCATGGGTTAAAAGAAAAAAGCACAACACACGCGCTTAAATTCATAACCTACCAAATTTTATTTAGTCAGTAAAATGTTTTATTATTTCAGAAAGCATTTATAATGTTCGTCACAGAAATAAGAAAGTTTGCCATGAAAAAGCTTTAATAAAAAACAACTCACCTGAATCTTCAGCTAAGCAGAATGAAAACTGCAAGAAGAAACACAGAACTACAGTTCTGAAACAACCCATTTTTGTCTACCACAGAAAATAGCAGCTTGAAACAAATGTGCCTTAACACTGTTTGATTTCGTATATTTAAAGAGATTTCAAAAGACATTTAAAATAAATTCTTTGTTTCACGTTCCTTTCATTTTGGAGTCCAGAACTTAAACTGAGACATTTTTTAGAAAATATAATTCTGTTTCTTAATAGTAATAATGATGTATTACCTAAAATGATGTTGGTAGCAAAAATAAACCAACTTAAATTAGTCTTTTGGTATCCAGAATCACAAATGTTTTCATGTTATGGCCTTTTAGCCCACGCTAAAAACAACGCAGGACCTACTGCAGAGAGAGAGAAAGGATGGTTTGAAAACAACAACATACGTGACAACATCTCGTGCAAATTAAATACACAAAGTTCATTCCCGTAAGTAAAATCAATTGTAGAGGTGATTTTCTTTTATGGAGAAAAAAAAAAAAAAAAACATTTTAAATTTCATGCAAAACATATTTTATTGTAATTATTATTATTGTAGTAATAGTAGTAATTGTTGCTATTGCTGTAATATTAATGGTAGTAGCAATAATAAGATTAGTAGTAGTAACAATAATATTAGCGATTGTGTTGTTGTTGTTTTTTTTTTTTTTTATTGTTATTATATTTGTTAATTTGTGTTAGATTTCTTTTTTGTTTGTTTGTATATTTATTTATTTATTTTTAGAATTCATCCATCCATACATACATATTATGTATACATGCATACAATTAATATTATAATTATTTTCCTTCTTTTTTTCTTTCTTTTTTTTTCTTTCGTATTGTTATTATTATTTTTGTTTTGACTTTTTATTCTTTCATTTTTCTTTTTAATAAGTTTATATAGATTGTAGTGTTGATACTAGAGGTGGCTGTTTTAGTGGTAGCGTATTACAGCAATGGTTTTAGAAGCATTTGTATAGCAGTACTATTAGAGTTGTAATTCATATAAATAACCATTGTTTTCGACGATGATTTGTTAGGGAAATCTTTCTTCCTTTTTCGTTTGTGTGTGTGTCATTGACTATCATTATTATTTCATAATTATTATTATATTTTTTATTAATATTTTACTTTACTTATAATATATTCATTTATTATTTCGTTAGATTTGTTTGTCTTTATGTTGCGGGGTCAATTTTCTGTAAAGCAAATCTCTCAACAGCTGTTTCGCCACAGAAAGCAATGAATTCGAACAGTAAATTCAATTAAGATAAAATCTATCTCTTCTGACCGTATTGTTTCGAACAGTGATGTACTTTGATGAGTTTCATTTCACTGACGCATAAAAAGTTTTATCACAAGTTACTGTAACCTATCAATTCATCATATTAATTTCTGAACACTATTTAATATGCTTATTCAAAATACATTTACTTGTAATCTGATTTCTGATGAATCTGTCAGCTGCTTAGCATGTTTCTAACAAAAGTTAGCTCTGTATTCCTCCAAGAAGATAGCACTTCACTGAGGTGAAACCCTGTGTGCAAGACTACTTCACGTCCTATAAGTGAAATGATACAGATTCACTAACACCAGAAGAATCATAAACACCTCAGGTCTTCCACTAATTGTGGTGTTACTACCAATAATGGTTATTTTTGACTTTGCGGGTTTCTTCCTACACTTTGAATTAAAGGTAGGTGTCTTTCACATTCATGGGACCTTTTAATTTATCTCTAAGATAAGACTGACAAATAAGACATCAACTTGAAGTAATTCTGGAGTTAGAAATTAAGACGAATAATCTCACATTGCAAACACAAAAACCATTTGGAATAAATGTTGCATTGGGCATATTTTTATAGATAATGAGAAGGATAACTTTCGAAATAGTTTTTAAATAGTTTAATTGATTTTAGAATATATTTTATTCTTCTAGAAGTGTATTTGTGTACACACCTTTAATGCTTCTGAATATTATTTTTAAATATTTTATGTTTGTGAACAAATGTATTTCATATAGGATGACAAAGTAATACATACGTAGCCGAAAACACAGTAAGATAATTAAATTTAAAATTAAAGGGACCAAATACACACACACACACACACACACACACGCACGCACGCACGCACACACAGAGCAAATGATAGCGCCGTCATTTCTGTGGGAGAAATTTTCTAAATAACAAAGTTTAATTATTTTCCACACAGATGAAACAGAAGCACGTGTTTACTTACCAGGTGTGAACCCACGATATCAAATGTGTGTGCGTGGATACCTGCGTTCAGCAGGTGGCAGGAGTTAATCAAATACGTGGAGATTTTCATTTTATGACTATAATAAATTTTGATCTGATTAGAACAGTTATATCCAGACGACCATACTATCACGTACACTGTGCTATCGCTACTACTACTACTACTACTACTACTACTACAACTACTACTACTACTACTACTACTACTACAACTACTACTACTACTACTACTACTACTACTACTACTACTACTACTATTATCGCAACCACAACACTTTCGTCGCCTTTTTTGTGTTATTTAAATAATTTGTTTTGATAAAATAAGAAAATGTTTGACAAATGAAATAATTAAACACACACAACTGTTTTTGTGTGCTTAGAATTAAATTTAACTACTGCTTAAATGGTCAGTACTGTTTCGACATCTATTTCTATTAGTACTACTTCTCCCACTTCTTCTACCACTATTACTACTACTGCTTTTACTGCTACTACAACAACTATTACTACTATTCCATATCCTACTAGTTTGTACTAGGTTTAACACTAGATGTGATTGTTGTAATGGTAGAGTAAAATATCATTAGTGTGAGTAATGAGAGTGTTAGAAGCATTAGTTGTTATGATAATAGAAATATTTCTTGTTCTGGGAGGGGGGTAGGTTACGTTTTCTTTTCTTTTTTTTTTTTTTTTTTTTTTTTTTTTTTTTTCATTTTCTCCCTCTGTCTCTTTGTTGTTATTGCAATTCTTCAACACTTGTTATTATTTTATTTTATTTTATTTTATTTTATTTTATTTTATTTATTTCATTTGTATATTTATTTATTACTTTATTAATGTTTAGCTTTACTGACATTCATCTGATTTTTTTTTTTATCTAGTTCTTTGTTGGTTTTGGTGCTGAGGGGAGTGGGTTTGATCTGTTTTATTGGAAAGCAAATATAAAAGTCAATGATGGTGACATCTGTTTCGCCACACAAAGAAATTAATTTGAACGGCAAATTAAAATAAAGATGAAATCTGTCTTTTCTGACCTTTTTGTTTCGAGAAATTGATTAATTTCAGTTCAGTCACGTTTAAAACGTGTTATCGGTTGTTGTATTTTCTGTGCGTATGTGTGTAATTGTTTTGTTTCGAGAAATTGATTAATTTCAGTTCAGTCACGTTTAAAACGTTTTATCGTTTGTTGTATTTTCTGTGTGTATGAGTGTATTTGAGCGTCAATGGTTTTTGCGTGTGTGTGTGTGTGTGTGTGTGTGTGTGTGTGTGTGTGTGTGTGTGTGTGTGTGTGTGTTTTGGAGGCCTTGTTTGCTTTTTCTCCTTTGTTGTTTTTTTGTTGTTTTAGTTTGGGCAATCATTGCTGAATCTGTATATGTATCTTAATGGAAATGTATATGTGTAGCTGTACATAATGTCAGTGTACTTGTGTATAATACCTGACTACTTGTATATACGAGTTCATTTATATATCTGTATACGTATATATGTAATATCTGTATCCGTGATAATTATGTGTATGTGCGTGGATAATAATAATATATGTAGACATGTACAACAGTATGTGTACCTGTAAATAATTACTGTGTTTCTGTGTGTATGTGTGCATATGTGTCATATTTGATTATTATAACGAACTGTGCTCCAGAACCTCAACACTGCGAACTGATATTAATTTACGAAAAGGCTTTTTGCAGTATAATAAATTATAATTTACTAACCAGATAACATAAATTTACACACACACACACACACACACACACACACACACACACACACACACACACACACACACACACTTGGATGAATATTATTGGCTGATAATCCAAGATGGCGACAATTTTTAAAGGTGGCCTTCAAGTTATTCTCCTGAAGTTGACTTTTAATAATATTTGTATTTGTGTGATTTGCCCGATCTAAGCTACGCTCATCTACGGAAGATCGGTAGAACCAGCAGAGACTGAGCAGTTACACTGGATCGAGTTTGTGGAACTCAGTCCCAAGTAACACCAGGAAGGCTAAAACAACAACCAATCATTTAATAAAATAAAACAAAATTCTTATTAAAACAAAAGAAACCAAAACAGAAATAAAAGGTGTTTTTTTTTTTTTTTTGTAATTATAGACAGGGAAAAAAAAGGGTTATCCCTCCCTATCTAATATTTATACCATTATACCATACTGAATGATGTCAACATATATATATACATGTACAAAAAACAAGAAATTAACTTATTATAATGGAAACGAAAATTGGTCACTTTATTTCAGTTAGATTAGTAAAAACTGACCAAGAGTGTTACTTCAAGCAAAACGAAAATAAAATTAAAATGTAACTTTTAACAGTGTAGTTAAACTCGTAACTACATTGAATGGTTATTTTCATTTTCTTGTTTTATAATAGATTTGTGAGAAAAGTCATTTACTTAGGGGGCTATAATGGTATGAATTCTGGATTTTACTTATCTATTATAAACTAGGATTTCAGATTTCAGAGCCTATTGTATTCTCCAGTAAGGCTTAAGATAGATTTATTTTCTTTATCCATTTTCTTATTTGGGTTTTTACTTTAAAATAAAATAATAAGAAATAAAAATTGAAAAGTAAATTCATTAAATGTCGTGATTAAAATAAAAACTACTTAGAATTTCATTTCTTTCACTTTGATTTGTTTCTGTTTTGGACGGATTCCCAATCTCTTCAGAAGGGCAAACCAAATCCTGCGTCAATGCACTTCAGAAATTAGTTAACCTTTTTACTCCCCATCTTTTAGAATTGAAAATAAATTTATCATCAGCGTAATGCAGCAGCGTTCAATAACACAATCTGGATATTAATTATACTAATTCTATTCAACGGTTCCTGTCTGAAAATTTCAACTAAAATCTGGTGTTCAAGAATGTCGTTTAGCTATGACTCAGTCTTTCGTTCAAATTCAGCTTTATTTCAAAATGGATTGATCTCCACTCGATTAATTTAACTGCCAGCTATTCACTCTGAGTCGAATCGATGGTTCAACGAGACAATAACAGAAAGTATTGTTACTAGAAACATACACTTACATATAGATACAAATACACACACCCTCCTTACAAATGACAAATACGAAAGCCTCTGCAGTATAGTCAAAGACTATTAAATTTTATTGCACAGTTTCATTTGGCATTGTATATAATAAAAGTGCGTGAAAGAATTATCAAATTTAGGAAATCAAGTTTTGCACGCGTAATGTGTTCTTTATCGTTACTTCCTATAATTCTGCAAATAAAAATTAAATATATTAATTATATTTTATTTCGAAATGGCAAATAACACTATAAAAATTACCTATACCTTTTTCTTTCATTATTTTACTTTTTTCTTTTATCTATCTATCTATCTATCTATCTATCTATCTATCTATCTATCTATCTATCTATCTATCTATCTATCTATCTATCTATCTATCTCTCTATCTATCTGTCTATCTGTCTATGTTTCTATAGGCTTTTATATATGAATCTTCCACACAAACTGAAGAGTTTATAACGAATTTTGTTATTTCATCTGTACAAGTACTAGATATAACAGTAAACAACTGAATGAGAGACAATCCAATGACTGTAACATGAAAAAAAAAAAAAAAAAAAAAAAAAACAGAACAAGAACAAGAACCATACGCAACAAGAAAACAACAACAACAACAATTATACCGATCACAAAAACAACATCATGAAGAATAAAATGAAGAAAACGAATAACAAGAAGAAGAAATCTGAAAAGATTAAAACAATTTTTAAAAATTAAAAATTAAAATATTGCGATCTCACTGTTTTTGCAAAGACCAGTGCACGCTTCGTCTGCTGTTTGACAGAATTTCTCTAAACCTTCTCGGAACGAACGGTTCATGTTTTCGTCACACTTACTGCTCTTCGTATCCGAACAGTCGCTACCTTTTGAAACATTCATACATGCTTCATAACATTTCTTACTACCTCTTGTACAGTTCTAACTTCGAGTTGCTTAAAATATTTGTTTCATTCTGTCTGTTGTACATTTATAACTTCGAGTTAGTCAAATAGTCATATACTATATCTCTTGCACTTGTAACATATTTTATATGTTACTTAATATTTACACTGTGTTTTTACTCTACGTTACTGAATATTTCTGTATTTTAGTCTAAACCTTTTCTGCATTCCTGTTTCTAATATACATATATATATATAAAGAAAACAACAACAGAAATAATAATAATAATAATATATAATAATAATAATAATAATAATAATAATAATAATGATAATAATAATGAATATAATAATAATAATAATAATAATAATGATAATAATAATAATAGTAATAATAATAATGATAATAATAATAATATAATAATAATAATAATAATAATATGGATAATAATAATAGTAATAATAATAATAATAAAAAATAATAATAATGATGATGATAATAATAATAATAATAATAATAATAAATAATAATAATAATAATAAGTAATAATAACAGTAATAAGAGTAACTGACAAGTGCTGACCTGAACACAGACCACACGAAAATTTACATATTTCCTTTATGCTGCTTCTGCCACACATGTCGTGCCAGATGTCTAAAATCACATCCCAAGCCCTGTCAGTGCAACCTCAAAGAAAACGTTTAAATAAATCAGTGCGAGCCCTTAGTGGTACTTTCAGTACATTTTAGCGTTCAAAAGTCGTAAGTTTTTAACTACAGTGATTTCAGAAAGAAGACACACTCTCTCCATCATGTTCTACTATTACCATTCAACAGCAATTATTTGTTTTCTCCTTGCTTTAAGGGAAAGCTAAAAAGTCTGGCTTGAGTATTATACAGTTATTTTCAAACTCATACACAAATTAAATTTTACAATTACAAACAAATCAACGAAAACAGAGGCCCGGGACTCGAGAAAGCTGGCTACAAAGTATTCGTAAACAAATACAAGAATAAAGCGTTTTGTTAAATAATTTTATCATTTACGTCACGAATCTGTATGCAGTATTTCGTTAAAGGTCCCATTTTGTTAGAAACAGAACGTCGATCTAGACATGTAGATTTTTAATTTTATGTTTATGACAATGGCTTGACGATAGAAAGTTCGATAAGTTGCCATTTTTTTTTTTTTTTAAATTTTAAAAACAGAATCTATATATATATATATATATATATATATATATATATATATATACTGTTCTCATTGTATTAACCTGTATGTGATTGTTGTGACATATTACAATTATTCTATCCATCTATATTATTCTATACTATTATACTGAATGTTCGGCGCTAGCTCTAATACAGTTTAAAAGTGTCTTGTGTTTGTTGTGTTGTAGATAAATGGGTGGAATCTCAGAGACAGTCATTTTTGATAAACAACAGAAGAATTTACAATTTCAAAAATGATCGCCGACTGTAGAAAGTGAGCTAACTTGAAACTTTAAATCATAAACAGAATACAAATTATGCATTTCTCTCATCCCATGCTAAATATTGTACAAATATTCAGGGTAACAGATAGTTATTTTTTGGATACCAAAATCAATGGTATTCTTAGCAAATATAGCAAACGAAAACGATGTTTTACAAGTTCGATATATTTTTTTTTTTTTATTATTGAGTGGCCGAATATTATGTGGTATAATGCAACGAATATGTGGTATGATGATTCTATCCCAATGAAAAATCTATTTTCAGATATAATTCAAGCACTTTGGTTTGATTGTTATGATATGTTAGATCTGTATAATGAAGGCATAAGGAAAATTAACACTATTAATTAACTAGCAAATATTAAATATACGCAAAATGCTTGAATACGTAAAGCCTCTTACAATTCATGAGTCTTCAAAAATGATCTTTATGTTTGTTGGTTTAATTTCTGTAGAGTTTTTGAGAATTACATAATTATGGCATAAGGTACCTTTGAGCTAATTAGTGCGATTAATTAATTAATTAATTAAAATGCCTTAGTATTAGCAACTTGCTTAAACATACTGTACAGCTCTAGAACTCATCAATAGCTTCATTTCGGTATATAATGCATGTACAGTGGTAAAAACATATATGAGATATTCAGTGTTTATATTGCAAAATGACAGATATGAATCACAGTTTATCCATAAATTATGCAGGAAAAAACCCTCAAATGTTATTCCGATAAAAATTCGGAACTTTTTTTCCCCTCATAATAATGGTATCAAAGATATCTTGGTGTCATTTTATTCTGTCTCAAGGTAGAGAGCATCCGAATTAGACAAGGTTTTCTTCCTAATAGATTAATACCAGGTACTTGAAAATGTGCCAGTTTACTGAGAAATCCATATTAGTCAGAGATATATATATATATACAGAAACACAAACAGAAACACAAACATAAACACACACTTACATATACACAGATTCACTCTCAATGTAGAAGTCAGTCACTCTGTTTACAATGTTTCTAATAATTATTTCACATTTACTTGTACTTGTTGACGTTATATTTTTCAGTGAGGCTTTTGACATCTCCGGCGACCTCCTGCTCAGAGTCTGCGGGGAAATATCTCGTCTTTCACTGGTGACTTCGTTCGGTTGACAAACTAAGCTAATTTCTGGAAGGACATTTCGAAATTACAAAGTAAAATGGTTCAGTCAAAAGAGAGGTGATAAGAAACACAAATTATAAACGTTTTAGCCTCTGCAAATCCTTCTAGACACTTCAGATGTATCGTTTTACATAGGATTTTAGAGATTCCTGTTCAAACTAATAATGGACACAGATTATCTGTCTCATAGTGAAAGATATGTGAAGGAAAAGGGAATTATAAAATTGTCATTTTTTTTTTTTTAACGAAAACTGGAACGAAAACTGTAGTATGCATTTGTCTCCTGGCAGCCATGAATATCAGAAGAAAAATGTAATATAAATATATATATATATACACACACACATATATATAATATCTGTTTTATTTTACTTACCTACGATATTATATTAGTTTCATAAGTAACATCTTCGGCTGATCATCTAAAATACACGGTTTTGTTTTTGATTTCTTCAGAAAGAGAAAGGCGCGTGTCGAAATATGTGCAAAGACTACACTTTAGAAAGTGTTTGAGGTAAAGAATGATTCTCAGAGTAGATTTCGTCAGCTCTGGTTTACTGGAAGCTGTAGACTCTGGATGTCAATTGTGCACAAATAAAAAATAATAATGATGATGATGAGAAAGTGGCTACGTTGTAGTCTGAACGAGGCAGACGAAGAGCACGTCGTACTCACCTTCTTCTGCTGTCAACCCAACGACGTCGTACTCACCTTCTTCTGCTGTCAACCCAACGACGTCGTACTCACCTTCTGCTGTCAACGCAACGACATCGTACTCACATTCTTCTGCTGTCAACTCAACGACGTCGTACTCACCTTCTTCTTCTGCTGTCAACTCAACGACGTCGTACTCACCTTCTTCTTCTGCTGTCAACTCAACGACGTCGTACTCACCTTCTTCTGCTGTCAACTCGATGCAGTAACTGGACAGCGAGGACGCACTCTCTTTAGACAACAAGATCGGAACCGCCACAGCTGCGACGTCTTTGAGACGAGTTGCCTCCTCTTCACACGACAACTTAAAAGAGCTAAAGTTCAGAAACGATCCGCAGCCTTGCGGTCCAGCGGGCATCGTCATAGTCACATTGACGTCATCTGATTGCGTCACTAGAATGCAACTGCACGTCGTCATGAAGGATGCTGAGGCGGAGGTGTCCAGGTAGACGCGAGTGCCAAAATTTGAAGAATCAGTACACATTTTAACAACTGAAAAAAACAACAAAAAAGCAAAAACGATAACATGGACAGATTGGCATACGAATAAGAATGATTTTAATAAAATAGTAATAACTTATTCATCTTTGAATAGTAATAACTTATTTATTCATGCGGTGGACAAACATACAAACACAAGAGATCATTATCATCATCATCGTCATCATCATCATCATCACCAGCAGCATTAAGTAGAGGTATTAGTAGCAGTAGCGTAGTACTAGTAGTAGTAGAGTGCTACTAATAGTAGTAGTAGCATAACAGTTTTAGTGCTTGTATTTTAGTACTAGGAACAGAATCAGTAGACGTGGTGGTAGTACTGTTAGTGGTTCCTGTAGCAGTGCTAATAGTTGTGGTACTAGCAGGAGTAGCAATAACTGTTGTTGTTGTATGGTAACATAAATACTATACACGTGGCAAATTAAACGAGAGAAAAGAACAGCAGTACACAGAAGATTAGTGGTAGTAATAATAGCTGAAGCAACAGTAACAGAAATAGTACAACTACAAGTAAATTCAAAAGAATTATTAGACACATATGTACTAAGACTGTAAACACAGTAACTGACTTTTACATAGAAAATGTGTATATATATATATATATTTGTGTGTCTATATGTATGTATGTCTATACTGTATAATGTGTGTATAATGTGTTTATGTGTAGGTATGTATGTTTTTATCTCTGTATTTGTGTGTATTTCTATGTAGATATATGTGCACACACACATACACACACACACACACACACATACATACATACATACATACATACATACATACATACATACATACATATATCTACACCGAATTTCTACATCAACGGGAACCATTTCAATGTCCCTGTAAGCTATCGTTAATCTATTATGAACAAAACTTTGTTTAATTCGGATGATCTCTTCATCGTATTCTGGGTGTAAATTCCAGAACAAAATAATCATCATTACCGACGTAGTGATCATTACCAACAGTTTTTCGAAATCAGAGAAAAAAAAAAAACAGTTTTAAAAAGCCGCAGTCGTCGATGACAGACTGTTTTTCAGTTGACACTTGATAGATGTTTAATAGTAATAATTGTAATTAAAAATATTTCAGTTCATGTCATTTCAATCTTGATAAACTGGCACTGTACAAAGTGCGCATATCGTTGGTACCAATTAAAGCCGACTTTGAAAGTCCACCACACACACACACCCACACACACATGTATGTATGTATGTATATGCATCACTTGATTCAATATTTCATATATCTTGTATAGTTTGTGTTTCAAAAACTTGTGAAACATATAATTTATATCCTATTTGCGTAATATAAATAAGTAGTATGTACCTGGAAACGAAGTTATGTGACATACACCGTCTGAAATAAAAGAAAATATACTTACTGATTAATTAATTTATTTTTCTATTTCTTTACTTCTTTTATTTGCTTTTTTTTATTTATTTAATTATGTATGAATTTATTTATGAACTACAAAGTGATAATTTAGACGTTGGTAATTTAATTATTCGTTAATATTCATGTAAGGTTGACATTTTCATTAAATACCAGTCGTCAACGTTAAACTGTCGGTTTATCGTTCAAAATAATAATAAAAACAAATAGCATGCAATACGTGTGCGTCACGTTGTATTGCCTTCATATATATGACTTACCTGTTCTAATCATCTTTGCATGCAGAGTTTTTATGAATATTTGCATGAATGTTATGAGTGTAGTATATCTTCGTTTAATAATATATATTATGTACGTATTTGAAAATATGAGAGAGAGAGAGAGAGAGAGAGAGAGAGAGAGAGAGAGAGAGAGAGAGAGAGAGAGAGAGAGACACACACAGAAAGAGAAACAGAGAAACAGAGAGAAAGAAAGAGAGAGAGAAACAGAGAGAGACAGAGAGAGAAGGATAGAGACAGAGAGAGAGAAAGAGAGAGAGAGAGAGAGAGAGAGACAGAGAGAGAAAGAGAGAAAGAGAGAGAGAGAGAGAGAGAGAGAGAGAGAGAGAGAGAGAGAGAGAGAGAGAGAGAGAGAGAGAGAGAGAGAGAGAGAGAGAGAGAGAGAGAGAGAGAGAGAGTATGCATATGTATGATAAACGGTTGGTTTTGTAGATGAGCAATTCTTAATTGGTTCTGTGTGTTAACAAAAAGAAAACTATCTTTGTTTGCATCAGTAAATAATTTCAATTTTTCTAAATGGAGGTTATCCTGTTTGATAAATAAAATGTTGTTGAATACGAATATTTAACGTGTATGGATAAATACCCCAGTGTTACTTCATTTCATTATATGTGTGTGTATTTCAGACTGGCGAATTTTTCGTATTCAAATTCAACTTGTTTATTTTATTTTTTTCATCTTAACATATTTAGGCAAACAAGGAACCCAGCAGCTATTTCACCACAAGTAAAACACACACCCTCACATTAAGAGAACTGATAGTCTTTGTACAAACTCATCTCTACAGTAATATTTTGTCTTCATAAGTAAATAAATATTAAATAAATGTACTGAAATCTTAAACTCTACGTGGAGATTAGGTTCATGTTTGTTATATAAATGATGAAAGGTAAATAAACAAATTGATTTAGTATACTTACCAGCTGTCACAGAAGCAACTGTCAAGATGGTTAGAAGAAGATAAAGGTTTTGAAAATCGAGACGAAACATGACAGAAATCAGTCGTACCGTACGAAATCCTACAATAATCTGAGCCCAAGTATTATCTGTTTAATACAGTTTTTGCGTCACTAGTGGTGAAGCGAAATAAAAATGCTGATCTGCGTCGTAAATATTAATAATTCAACATCACTGACATATCGTGTTGCTGCCAAAAGATCAATTATGATGATTTTTTTCACCGAAAAATTAAATATTACTAACACAGTAAAAAGCTTTGCATGTATGAACAAGAAAAAAAAAATACAGTTTTTATTTATGCGCTAAATATAATACTGCTGCATAATAAGAGCAGAATTTGGTTTAAAAATCCGGCAGTCGTAATAACGGATAAAATATTTGAGTCGTAATACAAATAACAGGATTGTAGATATAACAGGTGACATGAGACAACAAATAGGATATGTTACTCAGAACTGTTGAAAGGATAGGTCATATAGGACTGTTGATGGGCTAGGCTACACAGGATCGCAGCTGTATAGGACTGTTGATTTTAGATAGGATGGTTTTCGTAGGAATAAAAAGAATAAAAAGACAGGACTTAAGACAGGCTAGATTACACAAAACAGTAGACAGGATAGGCCTTTGTTGAAGCTACAGTTTTACAATTAAGAACTGCTGGAAAGTTGGCAACTCGACTTTGAAATACGCCAGCAGAAAATGTTCCTTTTTGACAGGACAGAAATCTGCAATAAAATATGCTGATTCCGTCTCCCATTTTGTTGGTCTGTGAAATGTTGTGAGATTTCATTGTTTATCTTTTATGAAATAAGCTGCAATGTAATCCCCTATTTTTCATCATTTGCTGTGTTTGACTGCTTTACTAACATATAACAACAGGTGCGGGCACAGTGAGTTGACCACGTTCAAATCAGAAAGGCTGGAGAAATAAAAAATTGAAATTTAATTAGAGAAAATAAGTAAATAAACATTATAATACACATTTGTTTAACAGACATTTGACATCTGTATCTGAAGTGCATGTAAAAATGACACACACTCACACACACACACACACACACATTCACACACATACACACATATATAACAGACATATATTCTGATAGATAAAAAAAACAAAAACATTTAAAACATTAATAATAATTTATGATTTATTAACCACACCAGCCAAATTGTATTTTTGTGCTAAAACAATCGGCTAGATTTTAAGCCTGAAGCATGGATTTATAGTCATGTCAGTTTCACCAAAACGTAAATATAACGACTGATGTCCTGTAAGGGTACTGATCAATTAGGCCATGTTACACCATTCAGCAAAAGTAAATTTCTCAGAGACAGATGATGTTGTTGACCATGTTAATATAAAAGCCTGCTGGACACTTCTTTAATAAGCAGTCTCTGCTTTAACTGAAATGATCTCCAGAAAGTCTTCATGCTACAGATCTGATCTGTAGGAAAATCTTTCTCCGATGATCAGCTGTGAAGTTCAGATAGACTCAGGTAACTAATTTTACTTCTTTTTTTTTTTTTTTTTCAAGAAACAGACATGAGTGAGATCTCAAACTTCAGAGATAACCTGAAGAGTGACGTCAAGATCCGGGAATTAAAGGGAGAAAGGAACTTAAATTCAGACTTGAAAGAGAAATCTCAACAAGACTCGGACGTTAAAGAGAGATCTACGGTAATGGATAAGAGAAATATCCTGCATATTATGATAGAAACATCAAATCTGACACAGTTTTTCTCCAGTAGATTAAAATCAAATGCATTTTGAAAATCAAAAATGGCGGCCATTTTTCAAGATGGTCTTCGAGTTATTCTCCAGAAGTTGATTTTTTTGGTAATATTTGTAACAAAAATTATCTTATTATAATGGAAAGGAAAATCTGTCACTTTATTTCAGTTAGATTAGTAAAAACTGACCACGAGTGTAACTTCAAGCAAAACGAAAATAAATTTAAAATGTAGCTTTTAACAGTGTAGTTAAATTCGTAACCATACTGAATAGATATTTTCATTTTCTTGTTTTAAATGACTTGATCAAACATCAGTCATTATGAAAAAAAAAGATGGATGTAATATTTGAAAGTACAAAAGAATTATTTTTATTACAACTACCAATATTACTTCTGCTACTATACAAATGATTTTAATGCTGTCATTACTAATACTACTGGTATTTTACGCTACCGGTACAATAACCACTTCTAGTCTATTACTACTACATCTGCTACACTAATAAAGGAAAAAAAAGATGAAATATTAAATACTGCTGTTTTATCTTTTCCATCTTTTTTGTTTTTTGTTTGTTCTTTTACTACTTTATGTATGTGCATATATACATATAGAGAAAGTAATTTGAATAAATGCTGTAGTTAATTTAAGAAGAACTATTTAGTTTAGCTTTATTTGGTAAACAGAATGTGTAATAACACAGAGCTTCAGCTCAGTAAAGTATTATCTTCTTAGAGATATTTTTAGTTACTGGCAGATTCATCAGAAACGAAATTAGAAATACAGCTTCATATCTTTGTAATCATTTTCAATAACAGTAACAAAAATTGTTAAAATATTAAATAGGCGCAACATGGTAAAATTGATATTTGTAAAATGACGTGTCAGACAGTGTTTAATAAACGTGACTGAACTCAAATTCATCTCTGTATATCCCTTCTCGATAGAAAGGTCAGGACACACAGATTTTGCCTTCAATTTAATTTAGTTTTCATACTGTGATGAAACAGATGCTGTGTTTAAAACACTGACAAAAAAAAAAAAAGACACGTGCAACAATAAAGAATAAATAAAAAAGATATATATGTTTGTAAAATCACAATAAAAACGAAGAAACAAAAAAAAAAATAAAAACCTAAAAATACCCCCCAACAATACAACAACAAAATACAGTTATAATTATAAAAAGAAAACAACTATCTTTAATTTAAAAGCTAGAAAATATGCACAAACTCTGAAACGACCACCACTGGTACAAAGGCCACAATTAGTGAAATATATGAAGTGTTTATGATTCTTCTGGTGTTAGTGAATCTATATCATTTCATTTACAGGATGTGAAGTAGTCTTGCACACAGGGTTTCAGCTCAGTGAAGTGTTATCTTCTTGGAGGAATACAGAGCTAACTTTTGTTAGAAACATGTTAAGCAGCTGAGAGATTAACCAGAAACTAGATTACAAGTAAATGTATTTTGAGAAAGTGAATTTTTTTATAAACTTATTAAACGTTGTTCAGAAATTAACAACTTGGTAAATTTCTACATTTGTAAAGAGCCGTGACATAAAACATTTTAAACGTGACTCAACTGAAATTAATCTAATTCGTTTCTCGAATCAAAAACGTCAGAACAGAAAAAAATGTATCTTTAGTTTAATTTGCCGTTCAAATTAATTTCTTTCTGTGGCGATACAGATGTTGAAGAACATTTACAGATATATCTGTTTTGAAGACAATCGACCGAAAAAAAAATCAAACGAATAATACATACGAGTAATGAACCGTAACAACAACAACAACAACAACAACAACAACAACAACAATAATAATAATAATAATAATAATAATAATAATAACTGTCATTATATGGAGAAGAAAAGAAACTAAACCTCAGAAAAAAAAATAATAAATAAAAAAATAAAAATAAACACCAAAATATATAAAGTATATTACTCTACCACTACAACCGCCACGTCTGTTGATATTACTACAACATCGACTACAGAAATAAAAGAATGAAAAAATTAAATATTAAATACTGTTCAGAAATTAATAGCATGATAAATTTACACATTTGTAAAGAAACGTGTCCTAAAACGTTTCAAACGTGACTAAACGCAAATTCGTCATTTTTAGAAACAAAGGTCAGAATATACAGATATTATCTAAAAACAATATCGAACCAAATAAGAAATGAATTCGTTTGCTGAATTAAATTAAAGATAAAATCTGATTACTACCATCTGTTAAACGCACATACGTGGTAACTCTCCAAGTAATTCTTTTTGATCAATTTTTTTTTTAAACTAAACCTTTTCACCTTGAAAATATCTTCTATAGAAATATCGGGGTTCCCATTTTCTGTTATATATGTCTGTGCATCTGTACATATGTATGCAAGTATGTAAAATAATAATAATAATAATAATAATAATAATAATAATAATAACTACAACAACAAACACAAAAATAATAATAATCACAACATTACTAAATAAATAAAAAAGGAAATAAGATAAAAGTGATCATGAAGGTTGAGAATACAAAGAACAAAACAAAATCAAAATAAGAAAGCAAGAAACTATAAAAAAAAATGTTTATTACTTCTACTATTATTCTTGTTACTGCTACTACTACTATCATTCCAGTTACAACAAAAAAAAAAAAAAAAACAGCAACAACAACAACAACAACAATAATAATAATAATAATCATAATCATAATCTTAATAACAATAATAATAATATGCGTTTTCAATGAAATTTAAAATATTTTTCGTTTGACTGATTTGACTTAGGGTAATGGACTTTGTATATTTTAATTTGCACGAGATGTTTTATGTCACATATGTTATATTTTTCAGACCATCCCTTTATCTTTCTCAGCAGTAAATCCTACCTTGTTTTAAGCGTAGGCTCAAAGGCCATAACATGAAAACATTTGTGTTTTTGGAAAGTAAAGGCAAATTAATTCACTTTAATTATTCTTCTAACATTCTTTTTGGTACACCAGTGCGATATGCAGTTATATCGAGTAATCTTTCAAAGTAAATTGTTAATTTGACTTCTCTAATCTCTTGTAATGACTACTGTGTTTGGATTCACTTTTAATACTTCTGCGATTTCCTTGATCTAAGCGCGGATTCCTATGTTTTCGAGCCTGCTGGTGAGGATTTTCTTGTTTTCAAAGCCAACTTTAGTGATTGACTGCAATATGACTGCAATATGACTGCAATATGCTACGGAAGATTGTTACAGAGTCTTAGCAGTTATACTGCACCGAGTTCGTGGAACTGAGTCCCAGATAACATCAGGAAGGCTAAAACAACTTATTAATTAATTAATGACATAAAATAAAATACTGTTATTATTTTAAACTTATTAAAACAAAAGAAACCGAAATAAAACCCATAAAAATGTTTTGTGTAATTATAGAAAAAAAAAAAAAAAAAAAAATGATTTACCCCCACCCATAGCAAATTTTTATACATTATCACATATTGAAGTCAGCATTACATACACGTGTGTATCATATTTTAAATATTAGAAAGGAAAGGAAAACCAGTATTTTATTTCAGTTAGATTAGTAAAAACTGACCATCGATGATACGTCTAGCAAAATAAAAATAAAATTAAAAGGTAACTTGAACTAGTGTAGTTAAATTCATAACTCTATTGAACAGTTTTTATTTAATTTTTTAATGTTAATGACATATCAAATATCATTACGGACGTATTATTCCAATCGGAAACTGAAGTTACAAAATAACGTTTTGCAGTGATAAAGAGTACTTGCAAATATAGAAGAGAAAGAAACAAAATTATAATAGATCTGTGACAAAAATGATTTTTTTAGAGGGCAATATTGGGGTGTTTTCTGTGTACATTATTATATTTTATTATTATTTATTTATTATCAAATAGGATTTCAGATCTCAGTGCCTCACCCAGATGGAGGTAACAAATATATCTTTTGTGCTGTTATATTGTCCAATACGGTTTAATAGATTTATTTTTATCTATATGTGTTTTTATATATATGTGTTTTCAAAGAAAACCAAAAATTAATGTGCTGTTCAAGAGAGTCATTTAGAAGTCACACAGTCCTTTTTTCTTTTTTTTTTCAAAAATAACTGGTCTCCCTAAGACAATTAATTTAACTTGTCATCAGAATTTTTTTGCGATCTAGAAAAATGTTTCCACGTGTTAGCTCTTTATGTTTTTATCTGGGTCAACCCTTTCTTTCTGTTGTCTACTCTTTGTTTGCTACAAAATATCGTGTATTAATTCTTTAATGACACATATTATTTAGTATGTCACAGCTTACTACACGTTTGCTGTGTGTGTTTTATGTTCAGTTCTCTGAAAGATGTTGATGTTATTTACATACATAACAAAGTCGAGGAAGCAGAAATGGTAATGTTAGTATCAACTGTTAGACCGAAAGTGTTTCGACTACATATGTCTTAGAGAACGTTCAGACCTGTTTGCACGTGCATCCTCACGTGATCCATACACATATGTTCTGTGTCATTTCCGATTTTGACAGTTTCGAAGAAGGTCGATTAACTACAGTGAAATATTGGTTCTCTCAACCTTTTTTGCATTCTATTAATGGCAATAATAATAATTACTAATAATAATAATGAAATAATAATGATAATAATAACAATAATAGCAATTTTATTTTAATAATAATAATAATAATAATAATAATAATAATAATAACTGTCATTATATGGAGAAGAGAAGAAACTAAACCTCAGAAAAAAAAAAAAAAATAAAAATAAAAATAAACACCAAAATATATAAAGTATATTGCTCTACCACTACAACCGCCACATCTGTTGATATTACTACAACATCTACTACAGAAATAAAAGAATGAAAAAATTAAATATTAAATATTGTTCAGAAACTAATAGCATGATAAATTTACACATTTGTAAAGAAACGTGTCCTAAAACGTTTCAAACGTGACTAAACGCAAATTCATCATTTTTTAGAAACAAAGGTCAGAATATACAGATATTATCTAAAAACAATATCGAACCAAATAAGAAATGAATTCGTTTGCTGAATTAAATTAAAGATAAAATCTGATTGCTACCATCTGTTAAACGCACATACGTGGTAACTCTCCAAGTAATTCTTTTTGATCAATTTTTTTTTTTTAAACTAAACCTTTTCACCTTGAAAATATCTTCTATAGAAATATCGGGGTTCCCATTTTCTGTTATATATGTCTGTGCATCTGTACATATGTATGCAAGTAATGTAAAGTAATAATAATAATAATAATAATAATAATAATAATAATAATAATAATAATAACTACAACAACAAACACAAAAATAATAATAATCACAACATTACTAAATAAATAAAAAAGGAAATAAGATAAAAGTGATCATGAAGGTTGAGAATACAAAGAACAAAACAAAATCAAAATAAGAAAGCAAGAAACTATAAAAAAAATGTTTATTACTTCTACTATTATTCTTGTTACTGCTACTACTACTATCATTTCAGTTACAAAAACAAAAACAAAAACAAAAACAGCAACAACAACAACAACAACAATAATAATAATCATAATCATAATCTTAATAACAATAATAATAATATGCGTTTTCAATGAAATTTAAAATATTTTTCGTTTGACTGATTTGACTTAGGGTAATGGACTTTGTATATTTTAATTTGCACGAGATGTTTTATGTCACATATGTTATATTTTTCAGACCATCCCTTTATCTTTCTCAGCAGTAAATCCTACCTTGTTTTAAGCGTAGGCTCAAAGGCCATAACATGAAAACATTTGTGTTTTTGGAAAGTAAAGGCAAATTAATTCACTTTAATTATTCTTCTAACATTCTTTTTGGTACACCAGTGCGATATGCAGTTATATCGAGTAATCTTTCAAAGTAAATTGTTAATTTGACTTCTCTAATCTCTTGTAATGACTACTGTGTTTGGATTCACTTTTAATACTTCTGCGATTTCCTTGATCTAAGCGCGGATTCCTATGTTTTCGAGCCTGCTGGTGAGGATTTTCTTGTTTTCAAAGCCAACTTTAGTGATTGACTGCAATATGACTGCAATATGACTGCAATATGCTACGGAAGATTGTTACAGAGTCTTAGCAGTTATACTGCACCGAGTTCGTGGAACTGAGTCCCAGATAACATCAGGAAGGCTAAAACAACTTATTAATTAATTAATGACATAAAATAAAATACTGTTATTATTTTAAACTTATTAAAACAAAAGAAACCGAAATAAAACCCATAAAAATGTTTTGTGTAATTATAGAAAATCTAAAAAAAAAAAAAAAAAAAAAAAAAATGATTTACCCCCACCCATAGCAAATTTTTATACATTATCACATATTGAAGTCAGCATTACATACACGTGTGTATCATATTTTAAATATTAGAAAGGAAAGGAAAACCAGTATTTTATTTCAGTTAGATTAGTAAAAACTGACCATCGATGATACGTCTAGCAAAATAAAAATAAAATTAAAAGGTAACTTGAACTAGTGTAGTTAAATTCATAACTCTGTTGAACAGTTTTTATTTATTTAATTTTTTAATGTTAATGACATATCAAATATCATTACGGACGTATTATTCCAATCGGAAACTGAAGTTACAAAATAACGTTTTGCAGTGATAAAGAGTACTTGCAAATATGGAAGAGAAAGAAACAAAATTATAATAGATCTGTGACAAAAATGATTTTTTTAGAGGGCAATATTGGGGTGTTTTCTGTGTACATTATTATATTTTATTATTATTTATTTATTATCAAATAGGATTTCAGATCTCAGTGCCTCACGCAGGTGGAGGTAACAAATATGTCTTTTGTGCTGTTATATTGTCCAATACGGTTTAATAGATTTATTTTTATCTATATGTGTTTTTATATATGTGTGTTTTCAAAGAAAACCAAAAATTAATGTGCTGTTCAAGAGAGTCATTTAGAAGTCACACAGTCCTTTTTTCTTTTTTTTTCAAAAATAACTGGTCTTCCTAAGACAATTAATTTAATTTGTCATCAGAATTTTTTTGCAATCTAGAAAAATGATTCCACGTGTTAGCTCTTTATGTTTTTATCTGGGTCAACCCTTTCTTTCTGTTGTCTACTCTTTGTTTGCTACAAAATATCGTGTATTAATTCTTTAATGACACATATTATTTAGTATGTCACAGCTTACTACACGTTTGCTGTGTGTGTTTTATGTTCAGTTCTCTGAAAGATGTTGATGTTATTTACATACATAACAAAGTCGAGGAAGTAAAAACAGTAATGTTAGTATCAACTGTTAGACCGAGCGTGTTTCGACTACATATGTCTTAGAGAACGTTCAGACCTGTTTGCACGTGCATCCTCACGTGATCCGTACACATGTGTTCTGTGTCATTTCCGATTTTGACAGTTTCGAAGAAGGTCGATTAACTACAGTGAAACATTGGTTCTCTCAACCTTTTTTGCATTCTATTAATGGCAATAATAATAATTACTAATAATGATAATGAAATAATAATGATAATAATAACAATAATAGCAATTTTAATAATAATAATAATAATAATAATAATAATAATTGTCATTATATGGAGAAGAGAAGAAACTAAACCTCAGAAAAAAAAAAAAATAAAAATAAAAAATAAACACCAAAATATATAAAGTATTTTACTCTACCACTACAACCGCCATGTCTGTTGATATTACTACAACATCTACTACAGTAATAAAAGAATGAAAAAATTAAATATTAAATATTGTTCAGAAATTAATAACATGATCAATTCATACATTTGTAAAGAAACGTGTCCTAAAACGTTTCAAATGTGACTAAACGCAAATTCATCATTTTTAGAAACAAAGGTCAGAATATACAGATATTATCTAAAAACAACATCGAACCAAATAAGAAATGAATTCGTTTGCTGTATTAAATTAAAGATAAAATCTGATTGCTACCATCTGTTAAACGCACATACGTGGTAACTCTGCAAGTAATTCTTTTTGATCAATTTTTTTTTTTAAACTAAACCTTTTCACCTTGAAAATATCTTCTATAGAAATATCGGGGTTCCCATTTTCTGTTATATATGTCTGTGCATCTGTACATATGTATGCAAGTAATGTAAAGTAATAATAATAATAATAATAATAATAATAACTACAACAACAAACACAAAAATAATAATAATAACAACATTACTAAATAAACAAAAAAGGAAATAAGATAAAAGTGATCATGAAGGTTGAGAATACAAAGAACAAAACAAAATCAAAATAAGAAAGCAAGAAACTATAAAAAAAAAGTTTATTACTTCTACTATTATTCTTGTTACTGCTACTACTACTATCATTCCAGTTACAACAAAAAAAACAAAAACAAAACAGCAACAACAACAACAACAACAACAATAATAATCATAATCATAATCTTAATAACAATAATAATAATATGCGTTTTCAGTGAAATTTAAAATATTTTTCGTTTGACTGATTTGACTTAGGGTAATGGACTTTGTATATTTTAATTTGCACGAGATGTTTTATGTCACATATGTTATATTTTTCAGACCATCCCTTTATCTTTCTCAGCAGTAAATCCTACCTTGTTTTAAGCGTAGGCTCAAAGGCCATAACATGAAAACATTTGTGTTTTTGGAAAGTAAAGGCAAATTAATTCACTTTAATTATTCTTCTAACATTCTTTTTGGTACACCAGTGCGATATGCAGTTATATCGAGTAATCTTTCAAAGTAAATTGTTAATTTGACTTCTCTAATCTCTTGTAATGACTACTGTGTTTGGATTCACTTTTAATACTTCTGCGATTTCCTTGATCTAAGCGCGGATTCCTATGTTTTCGAGCCTGCTGGTGAGGATTTTCTTGTTTTCAAAGCCAACTTTAGTGATTGACTGCAATATGACTGCAATATGACTGCAATATGCTACGGAAGATTGTTACAGAGTCTTAGCAGTTATACTGCACCGAGTTCGTGGAACTGAGTCCCAGATAACATCAGGAAGGCTAAAACAACTTATTAATTAATTAATGACATAAAATAAAATACTGTTATTATTTTAAACTTATTAAAACAAAAGAAACCGAAATAAAACCCATAAAAATGTTTTGTGTAATTATAGAAAATCTAAAAAAAAAAAAAAAAAAAAAAATGATTTACCCCCACCCATAGCAAATTTTTATACATTATCACATATTGAAGTCAGCATTACATACACGTGTGTATCATATTTTAAATATTAGAAAGGAAAGGAAAACCAGTATTTTATTTCAGTTAGATTAGTAAAAACTGACCATCGATGATACGTCTAGCAAAATAAAAATAAAATTAAAAGGTAACTTGAACTAGTGTAGTTAAATTCATAACTCTGTTGAACAGTTTTTATTTAATTTTTTAATGTTAATGACATATCAAATATCATTACGGACGTATTATTCCAATCGGAAACTGAAGTTACAAAATAACGTTTTGCAGTGATAAAGAGTACTTGCAAATATGGAAGAGAAAGAAACAAAATTATAATAGATCCGTGACAAAAATGATTTTTTTAGAGGGCAATATTGGGGTGTTTTCTGTGTACATTATTATATTTTATTATTATTTATTTATTATCAAATAGGATTTCAGATCTCAGTGCCTCACCCAGATGGAGGTAACAAATATATCTTTTGTGCTGTTATATTGTCCAATACGGTTTAATAGATTTATTTTTATCTATATGTGTTTTTATATATATGTGTTTTCAAAGAAAACCAAAAATTAATGTGCTGTTCAAGAGAGTCATTTAGAAGTCACACAGTCCTTTTTTCTTTTTTTTTCAAAAATAACTGGTCTTCCTAAGACAATTAATTTAACTTGTCATCAGAATTTTTTTGCAATCTAGAAAAATGTTTCCACGTGTTAGCTCTTTATGTTTTTATCTGGGTCAACCCTTTCTTTCTGTTGTCTACTCTTTGTTTGCTACAAAATATCGTGTATTAATTCTTTAATGACACATATTATTTAGTATGTCACAGCTTACTACACGTTTGCTGTGTGTGTTTTATGTTCAGTTCTCTGAAAGATGTTGATGTTATTTACATACATAACAAAGTCGAGGAAGTAAAAACAGTAATGTTAGTATCAACTGTTAGACCGAGCGTGTTTCGACTACATATGTCTTAGAGAACGTTCATCCTTACGTGATCCGTACACATGTGTTCTGTGTCATTTCCGATTTTGACAGTTTCGAAGAAGGTCGATTAACTACAGTGAAATATTGGTTCTCTCAACCTTTTTTGCATTCTATTAATGGCAATAATAATAATTACTAATAATAATAATGAAATAATAATGATAATAATAACAATAATAGCAATTTTAATAATAATAATAATAATAATAATAATAATAATAATTGTCATTATATGGAGAAGAGAAGAAACTAAACCTCAGAAAAAATAAAAATAAATAAATAAAAATAAACACCAAAATATATAAAGTATATTACTCTACCACTACAACCGCCATGTCTGTTGATATTACTACAACATCTACTACAGTAATAAAAGAATGAAAAAATTAAATATTAAATATTGTTCAGAAATTAATAACATGATCAATTCATACATTTGTAAAGAAACGTGTCCTAAAACGTTTCAAATGTGACTAAACGCAAATTCATCATTTTTAGAAACAAAGGTCAGAATATACAGATATTATCTATTAACAATATCGAGCCAAATAAGAAATGAATTCGTTTGTTAAATTAAATTAAAGATAAAATCTGATTACTACCATCTGTTAAACGCACATACGTGGTAACTCTCCAAGTAATTCTTTTTGATCAATTTTTTTTTTTTAAACTAAACCTTTTCACCTTGAAAATATCTTCTATAGAAATATCGGGGTTCCCATTTTCTGTTATATATGTCTGTGCATCTGTACATATGTATGCAAGTATGTAAAGTAATAATAATAATAATAAAAATAACTACAACAACAAAGCAACTACATTACTAAATAAATAAAAAAGGAAATAAGATAAAAGTGATCATGAAGGTTGAGAATACAAAGAACAAAACAAAATCAAAATAAGAAAGCAAGAAACTATAAAAAAAAAGTTTATTACTACTACTATCATTCCAGTTACAACAACAACATTCAAGTTACAAAAAAAATAAAAATAAAAAAAACAACAACAACAACAACAACAACAACAACAATAATAATAATAATAATAATAATCATAATCATAATCTTAATAACAATAATAATAATATGCGTTTTCAGTGAAATTTAAAATATTTTTCGTTTGACGATTTGACTTAGGGTAATGGACTTTGTATATTTTAATTTGCACGAGATGACATATGTCACATATGTTATATTTTTCAGACCATCCCTTTATCTTTCTCAGCAGTAAATCCTACCTTGTTTTAAGCGCAGGCTCAAAGGCCATAACATGAAAACATTTGTGTTTTTGGAAAGTAAAGACAAATTAATTCACTTTAATTATTCTTCTAACATTCTTTTTGGTACATCATTATTATTGTTAAGAATTCAAAAGGAAAGATTTTTAAAAAAAATGTCTCTGTTTCAAAAGCTCTGGAGGTAAAACCAAAGACACATGAAACAAAGAATTTATTTACAATGGCCTGTTTAATCTCTTTAAATATACGAAATCAAACAGTGTTAAAGCACATTTGTTTCAAGCTGCTATTTTCTGTGGTAGAAAAAATGGGTTGTTTCAGAACTGTAGTTCTGTGTTTGTTCTTGCAGTTTTCATTCTGCTTAGCTGAAGATTCAGGTAAGTTTTTTTTTTTTATTAAAGCTTTTTCTCGCAGATTTTCTAATTCCATCAGCTTTATCGCTAATATATTTATTCGGTAGATAATAATTTTTTCGAGCGAGAAATAAATAGGCTTTTCTTAAACGAAAAGTTAAATAAAAAATAAAATCATTAAATTAGGGCTTTTTTGATTTTCATCTAATGAAAAATCTTTTCAGCTGTTGATCCCTCACAGACCTAATCTACCAGTAAGTCGGTCATTCCCAAAACAATTTAAGATTTTAAGGTTTTATCTTGTGCCTGGAAGTGTTTATGTGCTTATGGTAAAAATTAGACAAACATACATACTACATATATTGTAAGTAAAGTATTCGAATTAATTATATCATTACGTCTGTCATTATATACCTCTTACTACCCGAGTTGGCTTGGCTTATGGGGTATCCGATAATGGATGTATGTATGCAATATATTACAAATATCGTAATATACACGGTCTTGTACACTTGAACACAACAAACGCAAGACACTTTCAAAACCTGTATTCGCGCTAGCGCTCAACATTCAATTCAGTAGTACAGAATAATATAGATGGATAGAACTATTGTAATCCGTCACATCAGTCGCATAAGGGATAATACATTCAAAACAGCAAGCATACATAAACCAGTTACCCTGCTTTCTGAGGACAGCGACCTTTCCTCTGGAACAGTTCCACAGTTTTCCGCTAACAAAAGACATCTCTGTTTTTTTTTTATTAAAAAGAAAAGGGACTCAGCTTATTTCTCAACGCATTCCGACTGTTGCCGCTAGACACCAGATCATTCTGGGAAATATGGGCCCGTAACGCCTACGGCACAGTAGGTGCTAATTAATCCCTCATGATACAAGTGTCATTTTACAGACGGAAGATAAAAAACATTCTTCCATCACGCACCCTCACCTCAAAGAGGATATCTCCTCTACTCTAGGAATAGGAAAACATTCTACATTTAAACACAAATAATTAAGGTGCGGAAACCGAAGCATTCGGGCATTTATAATACATAGTAATATGATGACTGATCATTAATCACACCCCAACAACAACGTTAACTTCGGGAAAGGGCATCAGCAATTACATTGTTTGTGCACGTGATGTATTTCATACGTATACATAAAATCATAATTCAAATAATTTACGTATAAGCATATTATAAATGTTAAATGTTTTATTATAATCATCGTGTTACAAATATTACATGCATTATTATACTTATCACGTTATATATATTGTATATATTTTATGATCATGTTGGAAGTATCATAAGTATGAATATAATTATAACCTAATGCATATTATTATCATTATATTACAAATATTATAAGTATTACTTTTATATAACAAATTGAATACGTCATACTATATGTGTTATTAGTTTCATAACATTACAAATAGCAGATGTATCATTTTGTTACAAACAGAATACGTATTATCACCGTATCACATGTATTATACGTAGTATTATTTATTATTATTATTATCATCACCATCATTATTATCATCATCATCATCATCATCATCAAATAATTTATGTAAATATTACTTATTTATTTTCTGATGTTTCTTTTCTTTCTTTTTAGATTCCATAAGAAAACGAAACACAGTGAGTTTATATTTTGCCGTTTGTTTTTAAAAACTTAGATGAAGTGAAAGAATAGCTTTATTATTGTTTCATTATTTAACAGCTGAATTTTCGTGAACGTTTGTAGAAATAATACCAAAAAAATTTTTTTTCTGCATTGTTTTCATACCAAGAATATTTAAAAACCACATTTGAAACTGAGCTACCAATAAAAAAACAATAATAAAAAAGTAAAAATTGTATAAATTAATTGTTTGCTAGATCAAGTATACTTTGATATCTTTCTGTTAGTTCATTAGTGAATCAATGAATGAATGTTGATCATGATGATGGTAAAAATCGAAGCAGTGGTATCAGAATTAGTAACACTTTTAATGATAATAATAATAATAATAATAATAATAATAATAATAATAATAATAATAATAATCAATATAAACATCACACTATTTCTTCAACACCAACCACGAAAACAAGTCCTGATTGTAATATAATAGAACTGCAACAGTATTAGTAATAATCTTAGTAAGAGTGCTTGTAGCAATATTTGTAATAGTAGCGGTAGTAGTAGTAGTAGTAGTAGTAGTAGTAGTAGTAGTAGTAGTAGTAGTAGTAGTAGTAGTAGTAACAGAAGTAATGAAATAAGAACAAATCACGTTATTTCTTTTCAGTGCAAGTATGAATTTTTGAGCCCCAGTCACACGGCGTGTCAAACTGATGTTGGAACTGAAGTCCCACTAACACAGCAGCAGAAAGACGCTGCCGTTGCTGAACACAATCGTGTGAGAAACGAAGTCAGTCCTGCAGCTGTTGACATGCAGACTATGGTATCGTAATTTTGTCTTATCCTGTAAATCTTAAACAATATTCTAATTATTGTTAATTTCATAAATGTCAAAAATCCCAAACGCTCTGGTGTTTCAAAGTAGAAAAAGTCCATCATTAGTGATTCTATGGGATGAATAGCAGATTCAGTCACACCTAACTGTCTATCAGTGAAAATGTCGCTAAAAATCTTATCTAATGTCGAAAGCAAAAATTATATATATATATATATATATATATATATTATAATGCTGAATATTTTCTTTAAAGTCTTGATTTTGAACATTTTACTCAAGATGATATTTAAATTTAGGTAATATTTGTGCGCATTGACTGTCACGGGGCCCAGCGTATAAGATGTGTTAGCTTTCAAGTGATAACCACCATATTAAAATATGACTAGTTTCTTGTCTTGAGTTTGCGCCTTTATTGGACCCGGAAACAGGATAACCATTTGTCCCTGCTTTCGACTTTAAAAAGATAAAGCAAAGTATAGTTACCGACATAATTTCCTAATAGTGGCCGTCAACTCCTGACTCCTACCCGTGTCTTCTCTTTGTTCTTTGTGGCCTCGCTCTCCTCTGTGACTTTTTTGTTTTTACTTAAATAAACACGTCGCGGACTTCTATGAAGTCAAGCAGACATAAATTCCTTTTGTCTTTCGCTAATGATTGTTAATTGTTAGGTGACTGCAGTAATTGGATTACTGTTAACTAACACTAGATATTTAATTAATACATATTGTTAGGAATTTTTGTAGAAATCAATGGATAACGTATTTAGTTACTTTAAGGATATATATATAGGTTAATTACGAGATGTTAAACTATATTAAAGTAAGCCATTTAGGTAAATATTAAATATGTTACCGACATTTTCAAAAACTGTACCTTAAAAGTACAACAATATAAAATATTATAAAAAGTAACAAAAAAATATATAGCTACCAGCGAATTCTACAAGTAGGTATAAACTGAATTGAAATCCGTGGCTTAGTAAATAAGTTAGGACCAATTTGCTATTTTAAAGAAACACAGAAATCAGTACATCTAAATATCGCTGAAAAACCTTTCCACAACTTGAACGAGGCCCTATTAGGTATGGCTAAGTGCCCTTCTACGTAAGATGAAAACATGGTTTACCGTCATAATTACCCAAATTTAGCAAAACATCTTCGCAATCTTTGAGATAGGAATGCTTAGAAAATGACTTTTTTATAACGTGTTTTTGAATAAGAAAAATGTATTAATGAATGACTAATATTGCATAAAAACAAAATAAAAGAGAATGTAAAGAAAAAAATTGGTTTTGTAAAGTGTATTTATCTTGGAGATCAGACAAATTATTTTTACGCCCTTGGCTGGAATTATAGTCTTCATCGACTCCTGCTTCAATATCGTTACGTTACACTTCGTAGAAGTACTACATTCATACTGCCTAGCATAGTCGATTACACGCTCATGTTTTTCAGTGATGTCATGCTTTAATTCAATTGACATCATCTGCTTGCACTCACTTATATAGGATCTATGGTCAGAAAAAAAGAAATTTGGCAAACTACTGCAAAAAGCTGGAGCATAACACATCAGAGATGTTTCAACAGCGAGGTAACCACTTGAAGCAAACGAGTGAGACGCGGGATGCTGGCCGTATGTTGTGTTGTTCGTTGCGCCAAAACTAGCAACTCAAAGCAAAACAGGAAGGGCGAGTGCTCGTATCTCGGAAAACTTGTAAGTTGGGCACTCGTAACTCAAGGTTCCACTGTATATTCCTAAACAAAACAGCAGCCTGACCTCAGTGACATTACCCGTTACCAAAAATCACTGACTAAGTAATGACAGATGATATAGTAACCTTACTTACTGATGAGTGAGCATTTTAAAAATCTGTTTCAGATTTGGGATGATGAGCTTGCTTTCATTGCTAAAAAACACGCTGCTCAGTGTGTGTTTAAACACGACCTGCTCAAAAACAGAAACGCTTTCGGTAAGTTTTCTTTGACAAAATAAATTTGCTCTTAACATAAATTAAGCTATTATGTATATATGAATTTACAGCTCCACGCAAAAGTGTAAAACATAAATGTACATAGATATTTAAAAGTGTAAAGTTCAATGCAAAAAATATAAAAATGTAAACACGAACGGACAAACGTAGAAAATCATAAAGATGGATGTACTAAGGTTACTAAAATGTAACCATGAAAAAAAAAAAAAAAAAAAAAACATACGTAAAGGTGTAAATATTAATGTACAAAAATACATAGAACTATGAACATGAATGTATAAAGGTATGAAAACATAAATATGGATGTATAAAGGTTACTTTTCTAACGATCAGATTTCCCTAGTGTACTAATTGGTCAGAATATATATGTCACTAGTGACCCTATTAGTGACATCACTCCAGCCATCAAAAGCTGGGAAGATGAGAAGAAGGATTTCACATACGGTGGAAATAACGATTTTGGGAAAGTTGATCACTACATGCAGGTCAGTTTACTAGATATTAACTTTGTCCACAGACATTACCTGCATTTTTAATACTGCCAGATTTAGAGACAGACAAACAGTTTCAGAAATAGCGTCATTGTTTTATGATGTGACATAAATCTAATCACTAAATTAATTCAAAATAATTCAAATCATTCTAAATTACTTACCTGGGACAAAAAAAAATATATATTATGACTTTTCAAAATAGCTGTGTAAAATAAATCTGTTTTTCGAATTAGCAGTGTAGCAGTTTTAAACTGTTGTGTGATATTTGTAATAAGTTGTTAAGCTTTAAAGTAGAATATTTTGAATTAGCTTTAAAACAGATATTTTGAATTAATTTGTAAAAGTTTTAAACGACTGTCTGGTATTCTTTAGATAGAAAAAAATTAATGTTTTTTGTTGTTGTTTTTATCACACACACGATTTGTAGATGATTCTGGTATTTATTTATTTATTTCACACTCTGTAGATGATTGTGCACAGATCTTCGAGAGTGGGCTGTGCTTTGGTCGACTGTGGCGACAATGGAATCGATGGGGCATACAGATACATTGTTACTTGTAATTACGCACACGTGTAAGTTTTATACCACTAAAACAATAAAACAAAAATATCGCATTAATAAGGGCACGTTTCTTTTTGACATACACCATGGATACAATAATAACATTATCTGTGTATAATGTATTTAAATATCTGTATTTTGTATTACCTACTTGGTTATTACCTTTCTTCAGACAGATCAATGCAGAAGTGAAAAGCCTTACTGTGCCCCGTCTACAGGTATGACGTGCGACTCGTGTGGCAAAAACAGCGAGGATTATCCCAAACTGTGCAGTAAGTTGTTACTATCTAGTCAAACTGTATTTCGTATCAAATGTAGTTAAGTATTTAAGATAGTAAATTGCTTCAGATAATATATATCTATATGTAAATGTTGCCATTTTAAATCGTTTCAGTGACAAATAAACGCAACAATCCACGTTTCTCTTTCAGATTGTGGTGGTGTCGTGTGTTTCAATTCAGGAACGATAAATGTAAGGGATTGTTCGTGTACATGTGCAACAAGTCATGGGAGACAAATGTTTGCAGGGGACCAGTGCGAAATATGTAAGTAGAATAATTTTAATATGTTTATGAAGTGATAAGAATAAAACGTCAAAATAGATTTCACCTATTACAAGTTTCATTTTAAAACGTAATAATTTCGCAGTTTGTATTGAATGAATACGACTTCCAGTAAATGATGGCTTTGTGTTGTTTTGTTAAAATGTATTTATGGTGATACTAACAGTCTTATACATTCTCTATATTTCCAAGTGTTTTTCTGTTGTTGTTTTTTGTTTTTTTTTTTTTTTTTTTTTTGTTATAAAAAAAAAAAAAAAAAAAAAAAAAGAACAACAGACAGTTGTTTTCATTTATATGGTGGTTCCAACGGTCTTAATGTAATTTTCTATACTTGTGTTTTTATTTAGTAATACAAAACCTTTGTAATAAGAACAAATATCGAAACTGTATTCTGTATCACTGTTATTGTTTAGTTATATCACACGGAGTGAAGCATTCTAATGATAAAATATGACACTAAAATAATTTGGTGTATAGAGGTCAACAATGTATTTCTATTTTTATAAACAGAATTTGAGAAATAATAATAATATTAAGGGAAAGATAAAAATAAATAAATAAAGTAATTAATTAATTAACAATACATTTTTTTTTAAATGTCTATTTTACGTTCTTAGAGACAGACTATGTCTCTTGTACTGTGGGTTTTTGGGGTTTTTTTGTATCTTTCTGTCTCTCTTTCTATGTACGGTACTTAACATCATTATGTCACTACGTAACAAAAGTTTACTGCAGGTAAATAAATTAGATTGTTCGTTCAGTGTGAAGCTATATTAAAGAATAACAACTAATAACTGTATTATTATTATTATTCTATTTTCAAGTGAACTGTCCTGATGATCAGAAGAAATATGAGTGTACCCCTGATGAATGCGGCTATGGCTTTTATTATGCATCACAGATATGTCCTAAAGCCTGTAAGGTTTGTCCAGGTAAGTAATCCAGTATTAAGGAATGTGCTGATATATTTATGATGTTCCCTGTCGAGGATAATCTTTAATAAAATATTTTTATTGCATCTTATAATTTACATATACCACTGAATTTTGGGTTGTTTTTTTTTTGTTTAGAACGAGTGTCATTGATATTACCTTTAGATTTACTCGTCTGTCTCTCTGTTTTTCTATCCGTGTCTCCCTGTTTACCTGTTTATCTTTGCCAGCCTGCCTGTCTCTTTTACACTCTTATTTTGTTTCTTCTTTCCGCCGTTTTAAAACATTTTTACCGTTGTTGATTGTGAAGTGAATTACTTGTTTATTCTTTCAGTTTCTCAGAAAGAGGCTCAGTTAGACACATTGTACAAACTTAAATACATTTCTAATGTTTAAACGCATTTAAAACGGTATGGTTGTTGAAGATATGAACGTACATCCACAGACAAAGCTGTAAAGATTTACATATCTGTGTGTAAAACATTTCAGATACCTGTTTTCTAAACTGTCAGAATGGAGGCTACACGCATTACGTTACAGACTCAACTGGAACTAGATGTGCTTGTGCCTGTGTCGCACCTTATACCGGAGACGACTGCAGTAAGTTACTGTTTTCTCTGAATACTAGAACTTTGTATCGTGGTGTAGACTGCATGCCATTCTTAGACGACGAACCATAGTTAGCTGCAGTTTGAACTATATTTCAATAATGTAAAATTATTAGGGTCTTTTCCCCCTCAATGTTTAACTGATAATGTATTTATTTCTATTTCAGGCAAATTAGATTCAACAACGACGACTACACCGCCTACAACTACAACACCGACGACTACCACGCCAACAACTACAACACCGACAACTACAACGCCAACAACTACAACACCGACGACTACCACGCCAACAACTACAACACCAACTACAACAAGTAAATTCAGAAATATTATGTATATACTAACGCTGTAGAGTAATTGGTACAGAGTAAGATGTGTGCGTGTGTCTGTGTGTGTGCGTGTGTGTGTGTGTGTGTGTGTGTGTGTGATCCTTCCATCCATCTATTTATTCATAATTCATTTCCTCCACAGCTGCCTGTAATGTACAGTGTAAGAATGGTGGAACTTTGAATACAGAAATTTGTCAGTGTGAATGCAGAACAAACTTCTACGGACCAATGTGTGAAAACAGTAAGTTCTGTATTACGTTTCTGTCAGTGTAGATGATCAAGTGAAATTACTCATTCTGAATATGATAGGGCAATAAATAAAAGCTGATTAATGGTGTGTTTTAAATGTTTAAATATTAAACTGAATGGATACGTGACAAGATTGATACATACTGCAGACAATCAGTTTGTTAAATGTCAATAATGTAACTCACTCAACATTGTTTTTGTTCATATTATTTTGAAAATGAAATACACGAAAATATGGAATAATGCTGAAAATATTCATCAAAAATCTTAGCGTCCCTTTTGCACTGATACGTTCTATGTCTTTAACGGATCAGGCCAATTCGAAAAAACTTTGCATATCAAAAAAGTTATCTGTACATTTGAACATTTTTAAATGCTTTTGTATGTGAACATTTATACTTATATTTTGCTTGCCGTTAATAGCAACGATTAGACCATAATGGCGACAGAGGATTTTCTCTCTCAGATCTAAATGAAAACTTATGACTTATAAAAGGTAAAGTTTACTGAAGTGTCAATGTTGACTGACTGATTTATTTAAACTTTTCCTTTCAGGTTGCGTTGACGAGGTTTGGGATGAGGTTTTGAATATCTGGGATCGAATGTGCAGCAGAAGGAGAATAAGGCGAAGATGTAGATATTCATGTGGTGTGTGTTCAGGTGAGGAGATTATTATTATAATTATTGTTATTATTATTATTATTATTATTATTATTATTATTATTATTATTATTATTATTGTTGTTGTTGTTGTTGTTGTTGTTGTTGTTGTTGTTGTTGTTGTTGTTGTTGTTGTTGTTGTTGTTGTTGTTGCTGTTGTTGTTGTTGGTTATTTGTTAATATTGTTTAAATGTCTGTTGCAACAATTTAAATGTCAAGAACAACAACAACAACAACAATAATAATAATAATAATAATAATAATAATGATTTGAAAGATTGAGTGACAAATAAATAAACATATATATTAGAAAGATGGATTTTGCAAAAATGTATTCAGTAAGTGGAAATTAAAAGTAAATATTTATGAAACATTTAAAACACTAGACTAATTTGTAGTTAAAATTGTACCAGACTTAGTAAGAAATTTAGACATTTTAGGGTTTTTTAAAATATATAAATATTTCAAAAGGTAACGGATGCAGGGATAGAAATGAAAGGTTTTGTGAAAGAAAGATGAACCGTGCATTTCGAAGAGGTTTACGAAGATACTGTTGGTGTGCAGACAAAGCGTGTATGAATCTTTGTTGAACTGGTAAGATCGCCATATTGTTTTTTTAGACTTCTTCTTTCTGTTATTGGTTTTCTTCTTTTTTATTTTTCTCGATGTTGTTTTCTTTATTATTATAGCTGTTATTTGTTTGTTTTTTGTTTCTTCTGTTTTTGTTCTGCTTCTTCTTGTTCTCTTTCCACGTTTTTCTTGTTGTTAATACACTCACTGGGTTGTTTCTTATTCAACACTTTTATAACTAATACTGTACAACTGATGTAACAAAGATCGTTTTATAGAAGATTTATTTATAAATTTATAAACACATTCAATCGACAGGATTATCAATACAGTCAATGCTATTAATCTGCTTCTATTTTTATATTTGCATGTCCATAAAAGTATATATAAACAATAATAAAAAAGTAAAATAAATAAATAAATAATAAAAAAAACAAACAAACAAACAAACAAATAAATAAATAAAATAATTAAATAAAAATAAATAAATAAATAAATGAAACAAATCAAGATGTAAAATAAAATAAGAAAAAAAATAAAATGTGATTTTTTCACTTTAGAAATGTATTTTCGTAGCAATATGTAATTAATATATTTAATTTCTGTTTTCAGACTTATAGGAAGTAATGACACAGACGCCATTAACCGTGTAGAACAATCTTTTGATTGTACACAATGTAAAACAAAACTGTGCAATAAAAATTAATAGATTTTGACTATACTGCAGAGGTTTTCTTATTTGTCATTTGTAACGAGTGTGTGTGTGTATATTTATCTAAATATACGTGTCTGTTTCTGTACTTGAAGTATTTTCAGCGAGCTAAACAAGAATAACTGACAGTTACTCACACATTCATACGCAAACAAACACTTATATATTTATATCAGTAAATATATTCATATCTATGTATATGTATGGAAGAAACACCTCGGAGGATCTCTAATAAGAATTTACAATTGTGACAATTGTAAAGTATTTTAGATGTGGAGAATGTTTATATTATGTTTATTAAAATCAGTAGTGGGGGAAATGAAAGACGTTCATTCAGTCGATGAGGAATACTGTGTGCAAGTCTTTCAAAGGTCATTTTAGTGAAACTGTTCCACTCCTCTGAGCATTGACATTTGTTATCCTGAGACACTTACTCTTAGCAAACAGGACGAAAAATGTTTTCAATATGTTGTCCTGGTAGTCCTGCCTACTGATCTTTCCTTGCAGTGTATGGAAGGGCGTTCTGTCAGATGTGGTGACATCACCCAACGCCATCGATCTACCTCCAAATCTGTCCTGAAATCGCATGATGACGCTGGCGTGCGGTTCCAGTCTGAGACGTCAAGCATGAAAATGGGGAACACACACCACATGAATATCTACATCTTCGCCTTATTCTCCTTCTGCTGCACATTCGATCCCAGACATTCAAAACCTCATCCCAAATCTCGTAAAGGCAACCTGAAAGGAAAAGTTTAAAATTTTTATAAGTCATAAGTTTTCATTTACTACGATGATCTGAGAGAGAAAATCCTCTTTCGCCATTCTGGTCTAATCGTATCAAACACCAGCAGTTATTTGCTAGTTGCTATTAACGGAAAGCAAAACGTATGGCTTAAGTATAAATCTTCACATACAAAAGCATTTAAAAATGTTCAAATGTACAGATAACTTTTTCCACATCCAAACTTTTTCGAATTGGCCTGATCCACTAAAGACATACAACGTATCAGTGGAAGAGGGACACCACGTTTTTTGATGAATGAGTAATTTCACTTGATGATCTACACTGACACAAACATAATACAGAACTTACTGTTTTCAGCATTATTTCGTATTTTCGTGTATTTCATTTTCAAAATAATTTGAACGAAAACAACGTTCAGTGAGTTAAATTATTGGCATTTTGACAAACTGATTGTCTGCAGCATATATCAGTCTTGTCACGTATCCATTCAGTTTAATATTTAAACATTTAAAACACACCACTGATCAGCTTTTATTTATTGCCCTTTAACAGACACCTATCTTATTCAGAATGAGTAATTTCACTTGATCGTCTAAACTGACAGAAACGTAATACAGAACTGACTGTTTTCACACATTGGTCCGTAGAAGTTTGTTTTGCATTCACACTGACAAGTTTCTGTATTCAAAGTTCCACCATTCTTACACTGTACATTACAGGCAGCTGTGGAGGAAATGAATTATGAATAAATAGATGGATGGATGGATGACACACACACACACACACACACACACACACACTTAACACACACCTCTAACTCTGTACCAATTACTCTACAGTGTTAGTACATATATAATATTTCTGAATTTACTTGTTGTAGTTGGTGTTGTAGTTGTTGGTGTTGTAGTTGTTGGCGTTGTAGTTGTTGGTGTTGTAGTTGTTGGCGTTGTAGTTGTTGGCGTTGTAGGTGATTCACCTGCAATAGAAATAAATACATTATCAATCAAACATAGATAAGAAACATTTACATTATTGAGATTTAATTCAAACTGCAGCTAAGTATGTTTCACTCGTCGTCTAAGGATGGTATGCAGTCCACATCACTATGAAACGTTCTAGTATTCTCTGAATCAGAGAAAACAGTAACTTACTGCAGTCGTCTCCGGAATAAGGTGCCAAGCAGGCACAAGCACGTCTAGTTCCAGTTGAGTGTGTGACGTAATGCCTGTAGCCTCCATTCTAACAGTTGAGAGAACAGGTATCTGAAATGTTTTATACACTTCACGATCAACATCCATAGAAACGTTTAAGAACGTCGGAAATAAGAAAAACAAAAGACTTATAGATACAGACAGGCAAAGAGACAGATGGGGCTGCACAGAGGCAAAGATAAACAGGTGATAGGGATACACAGACAGAGAGACAGACAAATAAATATAATGGTAATATCTATGAAACTCTTTTTTTTTTTTTTTTTTAAAAAAACAAAAAAAAGGCACATATATATGTAAACTATAAGATGTAATAAAACTACTTTATAAAAAAATTATTTTAGAGGAACAATATATATATATATATATATACCAACACATTCCTTATTATTGGAGGCTGCAATCACGAATGCCAAGTTACTTACCTGGACACACCTTACAACTGGTAGGACAGTACTGTATTGCAGAAGAAAAGCCATAGTTGCATTTATCCGGACTACAGCCTGAGTCCGAAAGAGTGCCAGGACAGGTCACTTGCAAGTAGAATAATAATATGTAGTTATTATCACTATTGTTTCAAAAAGATTGAATGTAAAGGAAGAAACATTTTTGTTCACCCGCAATCATCTTTTATTATATGGCGACACAATAATTTTTAGGTACCATACAGCTGCTAGATAATAACAAGAGTATAACAATACATTGTCTGCAAGAACATAAAATAGAGATTTTTTTCTTATGTATTTATTTATTTATTTACTTATTTATTTATATATTTATTTACTTATTTATTTATTTTTCAATTTCTGTCTAAATTTTAACCTCCATGCGTATACACTAAATTATTTTAGTGCCATATTTTGTTATTAGAATTTTTTTGACCGCTTATACTATCCAAAACAATTACAGTTATACAGAATGCAGTTAGGATATTTGTTCTTATTACAAAAGTTTCGTATTACTTAATAAAAAAGCAAGGAAACAAAATATATTAAGACCGTTGGAATCACAAAAAAACAAAAAAAATATTTTCATGTTAACAAGAGCATTTTAGAACGCTTGGAAATATAGAGAATCTATAAGACTGTTAGTATCACCATAAATACATGTTAACATAACACAAAGTCATCACTTACTGGCATTTGTATTTATATAATACAAACTGCGAAATTACTACGTATTAAAATGAAACTTGTAATAGGTGAAATCTGTTTTGACATTTTATTCTTATCACTACATACATATATTAAAATTGTTCTACTTACATATTTCGCACTGGTCCCCTGAAAAAATTTCTCTGCCACCAACTGTTTGACACATACACGAACAGTCCGTAATATTTAACTTTGCATAATTGAAACGACACCATCACAATCTGAAAGAGAAACGTGGATTGTTTTATTTATTTGTCACCAAAACAGTTTTAAAAGTCAATATTATTTTAGTTTAGTTAATAAAGGATTTATCTGAATTATTGTGATGCTTCATCTAGATAATTTTCATTTCAAGTTTTATATTTCACTATTCGCGCAATTTCTATGTGAAGTATTATTGTTTTGCTATTCAAACCTTTTTTACTTGAAGTATTGTTGTTTCATTACTCAATTTTATCTCAGATAATATAGTCGTTCAGTAGAAAAAGCCATTTTTAATCCAGAGTATAGTGTTTCGATAATTATCTACTTTTTATCTGAAGTGTTTCACTGTTCTAGCATATTTTCACCATTTGAGTATATACACTATTTCTATGTAAATAACACACTTTTCATTCCATTTCAAATTTGATAATACTTCATTCCTTAGGCAACTGCTATCTGAAGTATAGTTTATTTTTTTTATTTATTGTTATTATTATTTTTCTTTCTTTTTTCAGTCAATTTACTGCTAAAATAGTTAACTACATTTGATATGAAATATAGTTTCACTTGATATAACTATTTACCACAGGTTTTGGGATAATCCACGCTGTTTCTGCTGCAGGACTTACATGGCGTACCTATAGACGGGGCACAGTAAGGCAAACTGATTTGTGAAGGCCACAGTCTGAAAAAAAAGTGCTCACAAATAACAAAAGAGTAAATACAGATATTTGTTTAAACTATATATTAATAATCTAATAACTGTTCCAGTGTCAGTATTAACGCATATATAGATACGCATGCAGATACACACATACATTCATATATCAACTTGTAAATAACCTGATGAATGAAACAAAATGACTTATGTACAGAAAAGGCAATGAATTATTGCTGCTATTATTATCATTATTATAATTATTATTATAATTATTATTATTATTATTATTATTATTATTATTATTAAAACAAAAATATGTGGTGTAAAACGTACTTGTTAGCGTAATTACAAGTAACAATGTATCTGTATTTCCCTTCGATTCCATTGTCGCCACAGTCGACCAAAGCACAGCCCACTCTCGAAGATCTGCGCTGAATAATCTACAGAGTGTGAAATATATAAATAAATAAATAATAAAAATATTGGACAGAGCATGAGATAAAGACAAAAACAGATATCTAATTCAAAATATCACACTGTCGTTTAAAACTGCTATATAACTAATTCAAAACATAAGACAGTAGTTTAAAGCTGCTACGTTGCTGATTCATAATATCACATTGTACTTTGAAGCTGATACTTAGCTAATTCGAAATACAACGGTGTTATTTAAAATGTACATGGCTAATTCAAAATGTCACTTTTTTTTATATCCCACATAAGTAATTCAAAACGTTGTATGAACAATATCTAATAGAACATTTTGAATTAATTTAATCATTAGATTTATCTCAAGTCATTAAACAGTGACAATATTTCGGAAACTGTCTGTCCATGTCTAAATCTGGCTGTAACAGATCTGCTGACAGAGTTAATTTCTATAAAACTGACCTGCACGTAGCGACCAACTTTCGCGAATTCGTTACCGCTAGCAAATTTGAAGTTCTCCTTTTCACCTTCCCAGCTTTTGATGGCAGGAATGATATTGTCAAGTGGGTCGCTGGTGACATATATATTCTGACCAATCAATACGTCAGGTAGGCCTGGTTGTTAGAAAAGTACCTTCATACATCCATATTTATGTTTTCGTGACTTCTTGTTTACATTTCTAAGTATTTTTGTTCATTAATATTTACACCTTTACGTATATTTCTACATTCATAGTTATATTTTAGATATTTTAGTATATCCATCTTTATGTATTTCTACATTTGTACATTCATGTTTATATATTTTTTTAAATTTGTACATTTATTTTATACTTTTAAACACGTGCGTACATTTATGTTTTACCTTTTGGGCGTGCAGCTGTAATTTCATATTTAAATATTTACGTACCATTTTTTAATTGTCATATCGGTATGCATCAGTAAGGCTGTAAGTTCATACTTACATGATAGTTTACTTTATCTTAGAGGTTAAAAGTATTTTGTGAAAGAAAATTTACTGAAAGCTGTTCTGAGTTTTTCCTCATCGTGTTCAAACAGACTCCGAGCAGCGTGTTTTTTAGCAATGAAAGCAAGCTCGTCATCCCAGTACTGAAACAGATTTTTAGAATACTCACTGATCAGTAAGTACCATTACTACATCATTCATCATCAGTTAGTCAATGATCTTAATAACGGATAATGTCACTGTGGTCAAAAAGTTGTCTTGATCTGTGTTTGCATTATGAAAATAGTTTTTTTTTTTTTTTTAATAAACTTTTTCCGTAACCGATTTAAAATATTAACATATATTGAATGTTCTTAGTTCTGTACATGTTTACATATTTTCATTTTCATAGCATTCCTGTCTCCAAGATTGCAAAGATTTCTGGCTAAATTTTTGGTCAAAGTGCCCATATCTTATCAAAACTTAAGTAACATCTTCAGTCAAATGTACAAAAGCAGCACCTTAAAAGACATTTTTAGCATTGTAAATTAATGATTTATTTTCTGTCGCTATTAGATAAGATATTTAATGACATTTTTCATTGTCGAACAGTTCGGTGTGATTGAAACAACTATTCATCCTGTAGAGTTGCTATTCCTGTCTTAACAAGTCTTAAGCACGTAACACTCATAAATACCAGAGCGTTTGGGCTTTTTGACATTTATGAATTCTTCTGATCCTGGGTTTAACAATAATTAGAATATTGTTTAAGATTTACAGGATAGGACAAAACTACGATACCATAGTCTCCATGTTAGCAGGTGGAGGATCGACTTCGCTTCTCACACGATTGTGTTCAGCAACGACAGCATCTATGTCATCCTCCTCTAGGGGAATTTCAGTTGAAACAAAGCTGAAAAAATCGTTTGAATTCGATTGATAATATTTTTTAAATGTGTAAATGAAAATTCAGCTAATATTAAACAGCAAAGCACTGTTAACGCTATTATTTCATTTCATTTAAGTTTTTAAAAACAAACAGGAAAATGGAAACTTACTGTGTCTCGTTTTCTGATGGAATCTAAAAAGAAAGAAAACAAATAAATATTCAAATAAGCTATTTGAAGATAATGATGACGATGATAATTATAATACATATGAAATGATGATAATACTTTTACTATTTGTAACATGATAAGAATGATACATGTGTTATTTGTAATATGATAAAAGCAAATAATACATATAATATTTCTAATATAAAAATAATAGCTGTCATATTTGTAGTATGATGATACTTATATATATAATATTTGTGAGATGATGATAATAATAATGTTAATATTTCGCATAACATGATAATGCAAATGATCTTTATAATATTTGTGATAATTATTTTGACACTTCTTTTAATAATAATTAAAATGTATTAAACATATAAAACTTGTATAATAAAGATACGCATTCTAGATATATGACTTTTAATGCATATCTCAAATGAAGAACCTGTATTGTTACTATACCACTCTGTGTATATGATGTAAACGTGTAATTCATTCTACTGCTTTGCTTACAAAATATATTCTACGTATGTTTAAGTGAGTCTTATCAGTGACAGTACAAACACTTCCAGACATAAGCTAAAACCTTCACATCTGAAAATGTTTTGTCAGTGACCTTGTTCCTGGCAGCCCAGCTTTATGAAGAATCAAAACAGTTTAAAACATTTTTTCATTAGATGAAAAAAAATAAAAATAAATAAAAGATCAAATTTAATTATTTTATTTCCACTCAACCTTTCGATTAAGAACATGCATCTGCTTCATTGTCTGTGATTCTAGCTCCAAAAACGATTACCTATCGAATTTATCTGATCATTTTCTTTTTCATAAACAAATACATTAGCCATAAAGATGATGGAATTAGAAAATCTGCGAGGAAAAGCTTTAATAAAAAAAATATAAAAAAAAACAACTTACCTGAATCTTCAGCTAAGCAGAATGAAAACTGCAAGAAGAAACACAGAACTACAGTTCTGAAACAACCCATTGTTTCTACCACAGAAAACAGCAGCTTGAAACAAATGTGCTTTAACACTGTTTGGTTTCGTATATTTAAAGGAATTAAACAGGCCATTATTAATCAAATTTTGTTTCATGTTCCTTCGTTTTTAATTAACTTGTGAATTAAATTTGGATTTACTTTCCAAAAACACAAATGTTTTCATGTTATGGCCTTTGAGCCCACGCTTAAAGCAAAATAGGACCTACTGCAGAGAAAGATAAGGGAATGATTTCAAAACAATAACATATGTTTCAAGAACATCTTGTGCATTAATTAAATAAAATTCATTCTAGAAAAAACAAATCAATTTTACACGTATTTGTATTCAATCGAAACGAGAAATCTTTTCAATTTCATTATTGTTAGTATTATTATTATTGTTGTTATTGTTGTTGTTGTTGTCATTGTTGTTGCGTTTGTTGCTGCCATTGTTGTAATAGTAGTAGTAGCAGTAATAAGAATAATAGAAGTTATAAGCTCAGATAATTTTTTGTTTCATGCTGTCTTAGTTTATTTTATTTTTATTTTATTCTGATTCTTTAATATTATTATTTTATTATTATTATTATTACTATTATTATCATTAGTGGCAGTAGTAGTTGTAGTACTACTAGTAGTAATTATTTATTTATTTGATTTGTTTGATTTGTTTGTTTACTGCTTATACATATATATATAATTTGATTAGTAGTAGTAGTAGTAGTAGTAGTAGTAGTAGTAGTAGTAGTAGTAGTAGTAGTAGTATTGGAATGTTTACATTTTTGGGGCTCTTCCAGTAAAATTCAGTTCCATTCAGGGAATGAGGACTGGCGTATGAAGTCATGGTAAATATGTTCCTCTCTATGAGTCCAGATATATAAGACGTTTATTGTTGCTATGCGATAAATGTAGTGTTTGACAGGCATAAATACTTTCTTTCAGCTATAATGTGTATCCATAGTCACACTGCACTTAATATTTCATCTATACATATATACAAAAACACAAACACATGCATATACATAAATCAGATACACACTTTGAGATATATACTTGAATTCATTCGTATGCATATATTACCCATCATACAGACATTCAAACATACACACACACACACACACACACACACATAGAACAGATACACGCATTCATACATGTACGCATCAATATATTATTTTTGTTGTTGTTTTATTTTTTTGTCTGATTTTATTTTATTATTATTATTATTATTATTATTATTATTATTGGTTAATATTTTTCATTACTCATACATATTATCTTGTTCGACTTTATTCTTTTTTTCAAAGCAGATATATTTGTAAATGTTCTTCACAGTCTGTTTCATCACACAGTCAAATTGAATTAAACTGAAGATAAAATGCAGCTGTTCTGACTTTATTGATCCGCGAAATGAATTCAGTCACGTATCATGACACGTTTCTTTACGAAATGATAAATTTATCATATTATTCATTTCTGAACAATGTTGAATATGCTTATTAAAATTTCAACTTTCTCACAATATATTTACTGGTCGTTTGTTATTTCTGTGTGTATGTATGTGTGTATGGGTTTTTTTTTGGATGGGGTTATTGTTCACTTTTTTCTTTGTTGTTTTGTTTATGCTGTAGTTTGGGAAATGTTTGTGAATTTGTATATATATATCTTAATGGAAACGTATATTTATACGTGTATATAATGTCAGTTTTCATTGTAGCTATACGTGTGAATATATATATACACATATTATAAAATAATAATTGTAGAATCACTCTTCGCAATTTTAAAATATATCTTGCGGGGTGAAACTGGTAAATTAGCGCAACATCAAGGTGCTGTTCTGGGCTAAAACAGTCGGTTATATTTTAAGTCCGAGGTAGCGATTTATAATGATTTCAGTTTCGCTGTCACTAAAACGTAAATATAAATATAACGACTGTTGTGAAATGCTCTGTAAAAGGACTGATCAGTTAGACTGTGTTACACCATTCAGCAAAAGTAAATTCCCCGGTGACAGCAGATGTTGTTGACCATGTTAATATAAAAGCCTGCTGGACGTGTCTTTAATAAGCAGCCTCTGCTTTAACTGAAATGTCAGCCTGTACGTCTTCGTGCTTCATTTCATAGCTCAAAGAGAACTGCCCGAGTAACGAGGGGAAAACATTTCTCAGGTAACTGGACTCAGGTAACTAATTCTTACTGGTTTTTTTTTTTTTTTAACCCTGATGTGACTGTTATGCTAAAATATATCGTTTTTAATACGACAGTCTGCCAGTAACGGTACGCAGTCATATCGAGTAACCTTTCAAAGTAAATTGTTAATCTGACTTTTCTAATGCTTTGTAATGACCACTGTGTTTGGATTCACTATTAATAGGAATACATATTGTTATTAAAATACTATTACAGTAGTGTATTGTCAGCGCCCGCACTGAATCAGATTCAGAAGAGTATTTTTGTTTTTAGCCAGATAAATAATAGACATAATACGAAATTCTTTATGTAGATAGATATATATACGGACACACACACACACAAACACACAAACATCAAATTTTGGCACATTTCTTCTCCAGGAGACTGAAATGAAAGGTACCTGATTTGATTTATTTGAAAAGCATTATCCGGCTACCGGGGTCCGAGTTACAGGTCAGATGATTAAAAATCATCTTCATGTTCCCAAATTTCATGCTCCCCATTTTCATGCTCGACGCACCAGACTTGAACCGCACGCCAGCGTCAACATGCGATTTCAGGACAGATTTGGAGGTAGATCGATGGCGTTGGGTGGTGTTACCACATCTGACACAACGCCCCTCCATACACTGCAAGGAAAGATCAGTAGGCAGGACTACCAGGACAACATATTGAAAACATTTTTCGTCCTGTTTGATAAGCGTAAGCGTCTCAGGATAACAAATGTCAGTGCTCAGCGGAGTGGAACAGATTCACTAAGATGACCTTTGAAAGACTTGCACACAGTATTCCTCATCGACTTAATAAATGTCTTACATATCGCCCCACTACTGATTAAAAAACAATTAAAAAACCCAGACAAACTCGCCAGCATACCATCTTCAATATCATTCATACTCATAAAACCTATAATGTTTGTCCAATTAATTCATATTTATAATATAAACATTTCCCATATCTAATATACTAAATTCTTCAAATAGATCCTCCAAAGTGTTTCTACAAAAGTGTAATGAGTGTGTGTCTGTCAGTTATTCATGTTTAGCTCGTTGAAAATCCTTCCTGTAGCAGAAAAACATTCATATATAGATACATATACACACACATTCGTTGCAAATGACAAATAAGAAAACCTCTGCAGTATAGCCAAATAGTCAAAGACTATTAAATTTTATTGCTCAGTTTCATTTTACGTTGTGTATAGTCACAAGATTATTAAAGAATTTTCAAATTTAGTAAATCACGTTTTACACGGTTAGTGTCTTCTGCGTCGTTACTTGGTGTTGAGCTGAAAACTAAATTTAAATATATTTATAGCATTCTCCTTCGAAAATACATTATTTTATTTTACATGTTTATTTATTTATTTATTTATTTTTGTTTATTTATTTTACTTTTTTAATTATTAATTATATATTCTTTTATGGATACGCAAATATAAAAATAGAAGGAGATTAATAGCATTAATTGTGTAGATAATCCTGTCGACTGAATGTGTTTATAAATTTATAAATAAATCTATAAAACGTGAATATTTTACCACGATCTTTGTTACATCAGTTGTACAGTATTAGTTATAAAAGTAAACTGTTGAATAAGGAACAGCCCAGTGAGTGTATTAACAACAAGAAAACAATAGTACATGGAAAGAGAACAAGAACAAGCAGACCAGAAGCAAGAACTAGAAGGTGTTTTTAAATAGGGCGATCTTACCACTTCTACAAACATTCATACACGCATCGTCTGCATCCCAACAGTATTTCCAGAGACCTTTATCAAAGGCTCTGTCATTCTTGTTTTCACAAAACCGTTTGTTTCTATCCGAACATTTGCTACCTTCTGAAATATATATATATATTTAAAAACCCTCAAAAGGTCTACATTTCTTACTTTATCTGGTACAGTTCTGATTTCAATAACTATTTACAGCAGAACTGTAACTTCCTGTTACTGAAATATTGAAAATGTAATGCAGAGTTCTAACTACAAATTAGTCAGATGTTTTTATTTCGTACTAGATAATAAATGCTACTTAGATATTTACACTTTTAATTTCTGCTGAATACTCTTTTCAAAATTCATGTTTCTAATATACATCTTTATATAGTTTTTAATTTATCGGTCAATCCTTTAAATTATTACTGTTATTACTATTATTATTATTATTATTATTATTATTATTATTATTATTATTATTATTATTATTGTTGTTGTTGTTGTTGTCATTAAAATAATATTATTACAGCAAGAAGAAGAACAACAACAACAATAATAACAACAACAACAACAACAGTAATAATAATACTACTACTACTACTACTAATAATAATCTCCTCACCTGAACACACACCACATGAATATCTACATCTTCGCCTTATTCTCCTTCTGCTGCACATTCGATCCCAGATATAAAAAATCTCATCCAAAACTTCGTCAACACAACCTGAAAGAAAAAAGTTTAAATAAAACAGTCACTCCTCATTGACACTTCAGTAAACTTTACCTTTCATAAGTCATGTTTTCATTTAAAGCGATGATCTGTGAGAGAAAATCGCTTGAGCATTACTGTTTAGTATAAAAAAAAAAAAAAAAAAAATAGTTTAACGAAATCTACGAATAGCCTTTTTGAAATACATCATTAAGGTTCTTCGAATTGGCCCGATAGAAACGTAATACAGAACTTACTGTTTTCACACATTGGTCCGTAGAAGCCTGGTTTGCATTCACATTGACAAGTTTCTGTATTCAAAGTTCCATTATTCATACACTGCACATTACAGGCTGCTGTGCAGAAAAGAGACACATGCATAAATAAATGGAAATGGATGGATGGATGGATGTTTGGATGGATACATGATATATTAATCGATATATAGGTACGAACCTGCATATACGTTTACAGCAACACATACCAGCACACGCTTTCATACATCTACATACATATACCTATACACATGCACAAGCTTATAAACAATGACGTACATATACATACACGTACACACACTTATACTTGCCTGTATACATACACAAACATTCACATGTACACGAACTAATATATATCTATACACACTCTGTGTAAAAGTCAGTTACTCTGTTGATAGTGTTATTATATCATGTATAATAAATATTTTGTATTTACTTGTAGATGATTGGCATGGATACACACACGTACACATGTATTAACATACACAGCAACACACATACACATGTATTCATGTATCTACACTTACATACATGTATACATAGACACATTCCACACATATATACATATACACACATACAGATATACGTGTGTGTGTGTACATATATATATATATATATATATATATGTATGTATACACATACACATACATACATATATACAAAAACACACACACACACATACACATCTCATTCAGTCTGTACAAATTACTCTGTTTACAGTCTTAGTACATATATAATAATTCTGAATTTACTTTTAGTATTTGATGTTGTTGTCAAAGCTGCAGATGTTGGCGTAGTTGTTGGCGTAGTTGTTGGCGACGTTGTAGTTAACGAATCTAATTGGCCTGAAATGGAAATAAACACATTATCAATTAAACATAGATAAGAAACATTTACATTATTGAGATTTAATTCAAACTGCAGCTAAGTATGTTTCACTCATCTAAGAATGGTATTCAGTCTACATCACTATGATACGTTCTAGTATTCTCTGTATCAGAGAAAACAGTAACTTACTGCAGTCGTCTCCGGTATAAGGTGCCAAGCAGGCACAAGCACATTTAGTTCCAGTTGAGTCTGCAACGTAATGCCTGTAGCCTCCATTCTGACAGTTGAGAGAACAGGTATCTGAAATAGTTTATACACAAATATGTAAGTCATTACTGCTTTATGTGTCTACGTCTTTAGTCTTTTGTCTGTGGATGTAGGTTTAAATGTTCGACAACAAAACTGTTTTAAACAGATATATTTGTACAAAGTATATCCCTTAGTGCGCGTATTTCTGAGCAACAGAAGGAATAAAGAAATGTTTAACCTTACGATCAACATCCATAGAAACGTAATATAACGACGTAAATAAGAAGAAAAAAGGTCCAAGAGAGACAGACAGACAAGCCAAAGTAAGGGTAATAACTCTGACTCTCGTTCTAAAAAACATTACTGATATATGTAAATTAAAAGATGCAGTAAAACTACTTTATTAATAATATTCCTTGATAGGTAACAATATAAATATGCCTACACATTCCTTATTGCTGGAAGCTATAAGCATAAATACTTACCTGGACACACCTTACAGCTGGTTGGACAGAACTGTGATTCGAAATAGAAACCATTTTGCATTCATTCAGTGCACAGTTCGAGTCCAACGGATCATCCGGACAGCTCACTTGAGAATAGTAATATACAGTTATTAGTCACTGTTCTTTAATATAGCTTCACTATATGCGAGACAGCAATGTTAATACCATACAGAGAGAGAGAGAGAGAGAGAGAGAGAGAGAGAGAGAGAGAGAGAGAGAGAGAGAGAGAGAGAGAGAGAGAGAGAGAGAGAGAGAGAGAGAGAGAGAGAGAGAGAGAGAGAGAGATGCATCCGCTACATTAGTAATAAGAGATATATACCCTGTCTATAAGAACGTAAAACAGACATTTGTTGTATTATTTATTTATTTATTTATTTATTTATTATTCTTTTATCTTTATTATTATTTTTTCAATTTCTGTTTATAAAAATAGAAATAAATTTTAACAAATTATTTTAGTGTCATATTTTATTATTAGAATGCAAAACCGTATTAAACAATTAATTACAGTTATACAAAATACAGTTTCGATATTTGTTCTTATTACAAAGGTTTTGTATTACTAAATAAAAACACAAGTATAGAAAATACATTAACACCTTTGGAATCACCATATAAATAAATAAATAAGTTTGTTGTTGTTTGTTTTTTGTTATTGTTTTTATAACAAACAACAACAAAAAAACACACAAAAAAAACAACAGAAAAACACTTGGAAACATAGAGAATTTAAAAGACTACTAGTATCACCATAAATACATTTTAACATAACAACACAAAGCCATCATTTACTGACAGTCGTATTCATTCAGTACAAACTGCGAAATTACTACGTTTTAAAATGAAACTTGTAATAGGTGAAATCTATTTTGACATTTTATTCTTATCACTACATACATATATTAAAATTGTTCTACTTACATATTTCGCACCGGTCCCCTGTAAACATTTGTTTCCCAAAATTTGTTTCACACATACACGAACAGTCCGTAATATTTGTCATTGCAAAATTGAAACACACGACACCATCACAGTCTGAAAGAGAAACGTGGATTGTTGCGTTTACTTGTCACTAAACAGTTTTAAAAAGTCAATATTATTACTATTATTATAATTATTGTTGTTATTATAATTGTTGTTGTTGTTATTATTATTATTATTATTATTATTATTATTATTATTATTATTATTATTATTATTATTATTATTATTTAGTTAATAAAGGATTTGTCTGAATGATTATGATGTTTCACTCAATTTTTTCTGAATTTTACTATTCAGGCAATATTTACGTACATATTATCTGAAGCAGTTTACTGCTTAAATAGTTAAATGCATTTGATATGAAGAATAGCTTCACTAGACAGTAACTATTTACCACAGGTGTGCGTAAACTTCTGGTCATTCCTGCCACACGAGTCACATGTCATACCTGCAGATGGGGCACAGTAAGGCTGGTTATATTCCTCAGTGTCCTGTCTGAAGAACAAAGTACACACAAATAACACAACAGTAAAAACCCTAACCCTATTCTGTACTCAGCAGTCTGAAGTAAAGTGAAAACAAATAACTAAACAATAAATACAGATATGTAATTAAATAATGTTATAACTGTGCCAGTGTCGGTATGGACTGCGTGTATATATAAATCTTTATCTCATACATACATAAATACATACATACATAAATACATACATATATGAATACATACATATATGAATACATACAAGCATGCGTATATAGAGACATATCCTAATATACATACATAGATTGATCGAGATATAAATACCCTGATGAATAAACAAAATCATTTATATATAAAAAAAATGTATTATTTCTATTATTATTATTAGTAGTAGTAGTAGTAGTAGTAGTAGTAGTAGTAGTAGTAGTAGTAGTAGTAGTAGTAGTAGTGTAAAAATGTTAGTGGTGTAAAACGTACTGGTTAGCGTAATTACAAGTAACAATGTATCTGTATTTCCCTTCGATTCCATTTTCGCCACAGTCGACCAAAGCACAGTACACTCTCAAAAATAAACAAGTGCTCTTATTAATGCGATATCTTTTTTTATTTTTTATTTTTGATATATATTTTTTTATTATTGTTTTAGTGGTATAAAACTTACTGGTATGCGTAATTACAAGTAACAATGTATCTTTCTCTCCGATCGATTCCATAGTCGCCACAGTCGACCAAAGCACAGCCCACTCTCGAAGATCTGTGCAGAATCATCTACAGTGTGTGAGATAAAAATACATATCTAAATCAAATTATCAAACTGAAATTTATAACTTTTACGAAACCAATTCAAAATATCACACCATAGTTCAAAACTGCTATATAACTAATTCAAAATATCAGACAGTAGTTTAAACTGCTACATTGTGGTTTCAAAAATATCATACTGTACCTTAAAGCTGATACTTATAAATATCACACAACAATTTAAAACTGCTATACTGCTAATTCTAAACACAACAGTGTTGTTTAAAATTAACACAGCTAATTCAAAATGTCACAATATATATGTTTGTTTGTCCCATATAAGTAATTCAAAACGTTGTATGAACAATATTTAATTGAACATTTTGAATAAATATAGTGATTAACTTTTGAAAAATCTCTTATGTCACATCATTAAACAATGACTCTATTTCTGAAACTGTTGTCTGTATCTAAATCTGACAGTATTAAAAATGCAGGTAATGTCTGCGGACAAAGTTAATATCTAGTAAACTGACCTGCGTGTAGTGACCAACTTTCTCCACAGTATTATTTCCACCGTATGTGAAATCCTTCTTCTCATCTTCCCAGCCTAAGATGGCAGGAATAATGTCACTAATCGTGTCCATAATGACATATATATTCTGACCAATGGTTACCTCAGGGAGACCTAGTCGTTAGAAAAGTACCTTTATACATCCATATCTATGTTTTCATACCTTTATACATCCATATCTATGTTTTCATACCTTTATACATACATTCATGTTTAAATTTCTACGTATTTTTTTACATTAACATTTACACCTTTACCTGTGTTTCTACATTAAGGTTTACATCCATATTTATATTTTTGTATTTTTGTGCATTCTTGTTTACATTTTTATATATTTTTACATTCATGGTTAAACTTTTAAATACCTGTGTACATTTAGGTTTTACGTTTTTGCGTGTAACTGCAAATTCATATTTACATATATACGTACCATTTTTATATTGTCATATTTGAGTGCATTAGTAAAACAGTAAGATCAAAATTTACATGATCGTTCTCTCTGTCTTAAAAGTAAAATTATTTAATCAAAGAAAATTTACTGAAAGCTCTTCTGTTTATATTCTCGTCGTGTTGAAACAGACACCGAGCAGCGTGTTTTTTAGCAATGAAAGCAAGCTCATCATCCCAATACTGAAACAGATTTTTGGAATATCATCCATCATTACTTAGTCAATGATTTCAATAACGGATACAGTCATTGTTGTCAAAGAATCGCTGTAGTCATTCTCTTTTGATTAAGAAAATTGTTTTTAAATAAAATAGACAGTTAGATGTGACTGAATCTCCTGTTCATCCTATAGAATCTCTAATGATGGACTTTCTACTCTGAAACACCAGAGCGTTTGGGGTTTCTGACATTTATGAAATTAACAATAATTAGAATAGTGTTTAAGATTGACAGGATAAGACAAAATTACGATACCATAGTCTCCATGTTAGCAGCTGGAGGATCGACTTCGTTTCTGACACGATTGTGTTCAGCAACGGCAGCGTCTTTCTGCTGCTGTGTTAGTGGGATTTCAGTTCCAACATCAGTTAGACAGGCCGTGTGATTGGGGCTAAAAAATTCATACTTGCACTGAAAAGAAATAACGTGATTTGTTCTTTTACATCACTTCTGTTAACTACTATTACTACTACTACTACTACTACTACTACTACTACTACTACTACTACTACTACTACTACTACTACTACTACTATTGCTACTGGCAGTCCTACTATGATTCTGATGATGATTATTATTAAAACTGTTGCAATTGCTATTATATTATAATAAATACTTGTTGTTGAAGAAATAGAGTGATGTTGATTATGATTTATTATTAGTAGTAGTAGTAGTAGTAGTAGTAGTAGTAGTAGTAGTAGTAGTAGTAGTAGTAGTAGTTTTGGTATTAGTATTAGTATTATTATTATTATTATTATTATTATTATTACTAATTCTGATACCACTGCTGCTATTTTTACCATGATCATGATCATTATTCATTCATTCATTCACTAATGAATTAACTCAAAAGTGTACCTGTTCTGGCAATAAATTAATTTACACCATATAATTCGTTCAATTGCTATGTGAAGACCGTTTTTTTTTTGTGTTTTTTTTTTAATTATTATTACTTTTGTCTTGATGTGGTGTTTTGGGGTTTCTTTCTTTGTTTTTTTTTTTTTTTTGTTTCTTTTCTTCATTTTTTTTTTTTTTTTTTTGTAGTCCTTTTTCAGATGTTGGTTTTAATTTTATTGATATGAAAACATTGCAAAAAAATGTTTTTTGAATTCGACTGATATTATTTTCAAATGTGTAAATAGTAAAACACTGATAATCCTGTTATTGCAGTTCATTTATTTTTTTAACTACAAACACAAACTATAAACTCACCGTGCCTCGTTTTGTGACGAAATGAAAAAAAAAAAATAATAATAAATAATTAAAAAAAATAAAAAATTAATAATATTTACATAAATTATTTGATGATTATTATGGTGGAGATACTACTACTACCACCACCAATAATAATAATAATAATAATAATAATAATAATAATAATAATAATAATAAAACGTGATATGACGATAATATGTATACTATTTGTAATATAATAAGAATGATACATCTGTTATTTGTAAAATGATAAAACTAATAATACATATAGTATTTGTAATATTATAAACATATTACGTATAACATTTGTAATAAAATGATACAAATATGTACAATAGTTTTTAGATGATAATAATAAGTTTAAAAAATGGTAAATTTGATATTTGTAAAGTAACGTGTCAGACAATGTTTGATAAGCGTGGCTAAATTGAAGTTCATCTCCGTACGTTCTTTCTCGATAGAAAGGTTTTATCGTTTTTAATTTAGCTTTCATACTGTGATGAAACAGATGTTGAGGAACATCATCTGATACATCTGAGTTTGAAACACTGACAAAAAAAACAGTCGAACCACAAGAAATGAAGAAAATAAAATAATTTTTTAAAAATATAGAAACAATGACAACAACAATACAACAACAAAATACAGTTATAATTATAAAAAGAAAACAACTATCTTTAATTTAAAAGCTAGAAAATATGCACAAACTCTGAAACGACCACCACTGGTACAAAGGCCACAGTTAGTGAAATATATGAAGTGTTTATGTTCTTCTGGTGTTAGTGAATCTATATGATTTCACTTACAGGACGTGAAGTAGTCTTGCACACAGGGTTTCAGCTCAGTAACGTGTTATCTTCTTGGAGGAATACTGAGCTAACTTTTGTTAGAAACATGTTAAGCAGCTGAGAGATTAACCAGAAACTAGAGTACAAGTAAATGTATTTTGAGAAAGTGAATTTTTTATAAACATATTAAACGTTGTTCAGAAATTAACAACATGGTAAATTTATACATTTGTAAAGAACCGTGTCATAAAACGTTTTAAACGTGACTGAACTGAAATTAGTCTAATTCGTTTAATTTGCCGTTCAAATTAATTTCTTAATTAATTTAAGAAACCGTGTGTGTTCAGGAACTGAATATATTATTCATTTTCGAAGGGGAATAACTCTGAGTAAGATAAGAGTAAATAACCGAAAAGACTGAGTACCTTTTGAATAATATTCCTTAATACGACCATTATGTTAAATTTCATACCACACATTTTGCACGAAAATAAATCATTAATACTCGCTTAATTAAAATTTAGAAATAAATCATTTATAAACGAATTACTACTAATTCTTATGTTTAATGAAAGTAACTGGCGCACGAATGAAACATGAGAAAATTCGTACATCAGTTGTGACACCACAAAACTCATAACTAAGAATAAGAGAGATAACTTAGAACATGGACGTGATATCAACACTCGTACTTGAAAGAAAGAACACGGTTATAGTTGAAAGAAACTTTTTAAAACTCGGACGGGAAAGGATGTGAAAGATCTGGAGAATTGGAATTCAAAGAATGAAAGAATTTTCAGGATTTGAATGTTAGAAAATAAAAATTTGATCTATTTGCAGTAACACGGTATATCTCCATGCATATATATAAATACATACATACATACATTGATACATACATACATACATACATAAATACATACATATATATATATATATATATTAATTAATTTCTTTATTTCTTTATTTAATTGTTTATTTGCTTTTTTATTTTTTTATTTTTTTATTTATTTACTTACTTATGACTTTATGACTTTATTTAATGATCAACTACAAAGTGACATTTTACAAAGTGGTATTTAATTATTAGATTATATTCATGTAAGACTGACATTTTCATTACTTATCAGTAGTAAACGTTCAACTGTCGGTTTATCAAAATAAAAATAAAATTAAATGGCGTGAAAAATATGCGTCTCATGGTATTTTGTTCATATATGTACTGTAATTATGTTTGTCTCCAAGAGTTTTTATATTTTCATGGATGTTATGAGTGTATTTTTGTTTAATAATATATATATATATATATATATATATATTATGTACTTATTTGAAAGTGTTCGTATGTGTGTGTGTGTGTGTGTGATACGAGAGAGAGAGTATATATGGTAAATGGTTTCTTATGTCGATAAGCAATTATTTAGTGTTGACAAAAAGACAAAGATTATCATTTGCATCAGTAAATAATTTCAATTTTTCTAAATTGAGATTATACTCTTTTTTAAATAAAATGTAAATTTGAATATTAATATTTAACGTATGGGGATCAGTATTCTATTGGTACTTCATTTCAGGATAACACTTTGCATTTCAGATTGGCGAAAATGATTTTATTGAGTCAAAATTTTGTTTATTAGCTTATTTTTTTTAATTTTTTTTTCATCTTAACATATTTAGCAAACAAGGAACCCAGCAGCTATTTCACCACAAGTAAAACACACACCCTCACATTAAGAGAACTGATAGTCTTTGTACAAACTCATCTCTACAGTAATATTTTGTCTTCATAAGTAAATAAATATTAAATAAATGTACTGAAATTTTAAACTCTACGTGGAGATTAGGTTAACGTTTGTTATATAAATGATGAAAGATAAATAAACAAATTGATTTAGTATACTTACCAGCTGTCACAGAAGCAACTGTCAAGATGGTTAGAAGAAGGTACAGGTTTTGAAAATCGAGACGAAACATGACAGAAATCTTACAGTACTCTGATCCCTGTCTGTTTTGTGTTTGATGGAGTTTCTGCGTCGCTACTGGTATAAATACACAGAACCGCATCGTAAAAACTCTATAACAAAAGCGTGGTGATATCATGTTACTGCAAACGATCTCCACACACATGCAATAAATATAATAATTTGCATATACAGAGCAGAATTTGTTTTAAGAGGACGGCACTCGCAATAACAGATAAATAATTTATTCACAATATAATTAACAGGACTTTAGATGGGATAGGTTAACATAGGACTGTTGATGGAATGCATTCCATAGGACTGTTGGTGGAATAAATTACACATACCTATACATACATAAGGCTGTTCATAGGATAGTCTCTGTAGGATTTTAGATAGGACAGTTAGGGTTCACAAGAATGGATTTAGGATACAGAGGACTGTAGATATGATGTGTTATGTAGGACTTTTGACAGGATACGTTTCAGACCACCAAATACAGGATAGCTTACATAGGACTGTAAAAAGGACAGCTTACACTTGACTTATGTACCATTAAACGTATCATCAAAAATTGCTTTTGGCTAGATAAAAGTCATAAGAAATTCACATTTAATTAGAACAAATTAAGTTCATTAACATTATAAAAAAACACACACACACACACACACACACACACACACACACACACACACATAAAACAAATTTAACATGTCTTTCTGAATCGAGGATTAGATCTGATCCAAAAGTTTTCTCTTATTTATTTTATTCTAATAATTTGTTTGCTTTTGTTGTTTTGTTCCTTTGTTTTTGCGTGTGTTTTATTTTTGTTTATTAATGTAATAATGTATTTATTCATTCCTTTATTCTTTCTGTGTTTGTTTGCTTATTTATTTTTTTTTTTTTTCTTGTTTGTTTGTTTTTACATTTATTTATTTATTTATTTAAATACATTGACACCCTCACCACGTAAAACAGACTTTTTTCATAAATAAAGCAGTTTTGTGGGTTTTTTATTGGTTTTACTTTTTTATGTTTTCATTTTTGTTTTATTTTTTATATAATTTTATTTATTTTTTATTTATTTGTTCAATCATTCATTCATTTATTGATTGATTCATTCGTTTATTTAATTTAATTTTTTTTGTATTTATCTTGTTTCTGTACGTATAGGTGTCTGTGTGTGTACAGTACTACATGAGTACATGTATAAAATATATACGTGTAAGTGTACATACTATTTGTATACGTGTATTATTTATTTATTTATTTATTTATTAACTTATTTATTTACTCATTCATTCATTCATTCTTTCTGTGTTTGGCTGCTTGATTTTTGTTCTTGTTTGTTTGGTTTTATGTTTATTTTTTATTTATTTATTTATTTATTTATTTATTTATTTATTTAAATGCATTCACCCTTACTAAGTTAAAGAGGTTTTGTTCTGAAATAAAATAGTTTTGTGTTTCTTTTATTTTTTGTTTGTTTTCACTTTTTTATGTTTTTATTATTATTGTTAAATTTTATTTATTTATTCCTTCGTTCATTCATTCATTCATTCATTTATTGATTCATTAATTCGTCTATTTATTTATTCGTTCATTCATTCGTCTATTTATTTATTTATTTATTTTTATTATTATCACTATTATTTTATTATGGTCACTAATGTAAGCGTACTCTGTAATTATCTGTATTTTAAAATGGTATTGTTAGCGTGAACTAAAAATACAATCACACAAAGGAAATATGTAAATCTTTAAATATATATATACATATAATATTTGTGTGTGTTTGTGTGTGTACGTCTATATGTGTCTGTCAGTATATATGTGTCTATATAGATAGATAGATAGATAGATAGATAGATAGATAGATAGATAAACAGACAGAGAGACACAGACAGACAGACCGACAGACAGATAGATAGAGAAATAGACACAGACAGATATGTATGTATATTTGTATGTATGCATATATGAATGCACGTATGTGTGTGTCCATTTTACGTAGGACTGCTAATGGGATAGATTAGTGACATTGGCTCTCTATTTCAAAATGTTTGATTTTTGATTAACTCATTAATTAATTCATTAATTTAATTATATATTTCATATTTGTACGTCAAGAAAGAATACAACAGAATGTTTCTTTAACCTTCTCTGTCCGCTTCGAGAAGAGATCAAGAAAATGGGGACACTTACACGATTAAACAGAGACGAAATGAAATACGAACTATACGTGTAATATTTTACTAAGCCGAAATCAAAATACGTTAAATAAAATAACGTTTCAGAGTTCATCTGTGACAGCTAACAGAAAATGCTGTTAAGAACTGTTTGTTGCTGTGTTAGCAAGTCCGGATTTGCCATGTAGGCTTTCTAGGCTACAGCCTAGGGCGGCAGGGTGATAGGGGCGGCATTTGTGGGCTTTTCCATAAGTTATTAAAAAAAATCATATATTTCATATTCTATAATAAACAAAGTGGGAAGGGTGAAGAAGTGGGCTTGAACAGAGGGCGGTTAAATTTCTGTAGCCTGTGGTCGACAAGAACAATAAATCCGGCACTGTGTGTTAGCACACTGGAGTGCAAGGTCAAAGATGGTGGATGCAGATACAACGAATTTATAACAACCTCCCGGGCAACGTCGTGTAGTTCAAGGTCGCGCAGTGCAAGAAACCATCACGTTGCTCTGATCCTCGGATGTCGTCGTTGTCTTCGTCTCGTGCGGCCGTTTTCCTTAATCACGATTTATTTTCTTTTAATCTTTCTCTAGAACGCTCGACTCTGTCAGCATTTGGCGTACATTGAACGAGTAGAAAACAAAAAATAAAAAAGTGTCTTGTAATTAATTCTGAAATTCTTTCTTGTAATTATTTTGACTCTGTCACGTAAGTATAATTAACTCTTTTTAACTAGAGAGGTTTGTTGAGCGATTCGGGTTGACGAAACGACGTTTTAAAACCAAAACTGCATGTTAATTACAAAGCTAAATTTTTACAATGTCACAGCATGTTGTGTTATCAACGACTGACAACTACAACGACACATTCTTCTCGGCAACAGACCAGACTAATGTTGTAAGGGAGACTCAGACGACTTCCGGTGTGTCGGGAGTTACTTCCGGTAATATCCCGTCAGAGTAATGAAGAGTAAAGGAAACTAATCGACTGGAAAATGTTGGATTCCAATCGCACTTCCTTCCACCGCCGTTCATTCGTTTTACACCCGCACACACCCACATCCACACACGTATAGACATACTACATACATACATAAACACACACACACACACACACACACATCCACACACGTATATACATACTACATACATACATACACACACACACACACACACACACACACACACACATATAACAGATACACGCATTCATACATGTACGTATCAATATATTATTTTTGTTGTTGTTGTTTTATTTTTTGTCTGATTTTATTTTTATTATTATTATTATTATTATTATTATTATTATTATTATTATTATTATTATTATTGGTTAATATTTTTCATTACTCATACATATTATCTTGTTCGACTTTTTTCTTTTTTTCAAAGCAGATATATTTGTAAATGTTCTTCAAAATTTGTTTCATCACACAGAGAAATTAAATTAAACTGAAGATAAAATGCAGCTGTTCTGACTTTATTGATCCGCGAAATGAATTCAGTCACGAATCATGACACGTTTCTTTACGAAATGATAAATTTATCATATTATTCATTTCTGAACAATGTTGAATATGCTTATTAAAATTTCAACTTTCTCACAATATATTTACTGGTCGTTTGTTATTTCTGTGTGTATGGTTGTTTTTTTTGGATGGGGTTATTGTTCACCTTTTTCTTTGTTGTTTTGTTTATGCTATAGTTTGGGAAATGTTTGTGAATTTGTATATATATATCTTAATGGAAATGTATATTAAAACGTAAATATAAACATAACGACTGTTGTGAAATGCCCTGTAAACGGACTGATCAGTTAGACTGTGTTACACCATTCAGCAAAAGTAAATTCCCCGGTGACAGCAGATGTTGTTGACCATGTTAATATAAAAGCCTGCTGGACGTTTCTTTAATAAGCAGTTTCTGCTTTAACTGAAATGTCAGCCTGTACGTCTTCATGCTTCATTTCATAGCTCAAAGAGAACTGCCCGAGTAACGAGGGGAAAACATTTCTCAGGTAACTGGACTCAGGTAACTATCTCTTACTGGGTTTTTTTTTTTTTTAACCCTGATGTGACTGTTATGCTAAAATATATCGTTTTTGATACGACACCCTGCCAGTAACGGTATGCAGTCATATCGAGTAACCTTTCAAAGTAAATTGTTAATTTGACTTTTCTAATGCCTTGTAATGACCACTGTGTTTGGATTCACTATTAATAGGAATACATATTGTTATTAAAATGCTATTACAGTAGTATATTGTCAGCGCCCGCACTTAATCAGATTCAGAAGAGTATTTTTGTTTTTAGCGAGATAAATAATAGTTTTACACATAATACGAAATTGTTCATGTAGATAGATGTACATACGGACACACACACATACACAAACACACAAACATCAAATTTTGGCACATTTCTTCTCCAGGAGACTGATGGCCTTTAACATATTCTCCCGAAGCTGACTTTTTGTAATATTTGTGCGATTTCCTTGATCTAAGTGTGGATTCCTATGTCTTCGAGCCTGCTGGCGAGGATTTTCTTGTTTTCAAAGCCAACTTTAGTTACTGAACAAATGAATGCAATATGTTACGGAAGATTGTTACAGAGTCTGAGCAGTTGTGGAACTGAGTTCCAAGTAACATCAGGAAGGCTAAAACAACTAATTAATTAATTAATGACATAAAATAAAATACTGTTATTATTTTAAACTTATTAAAACAAAAGAAACCGAATAAAAACTAAAAAAAAAACCCTTTGTGTAATTATAGAAAATCTAAAAAAAAAATAAAAAAAAAAGAGTTTACCCCCACCCATAGCAAATTTGTATACCTTATCACATATTGAAGTCAGCATTACATATAGATATATAACATATTTTAACTATTAGAAAGGAAAGGAAAACCAGTCATTTTATTTCAGTTAGATTAGTAAATGATAACCATCGATGATACGTCTAGCAAAATAAAAATAAAATTAAAAGGTAATTTGAACTAGTGTAGTTAAATTCATAACTCTATTGAACAGTTTTTATTTATTTAATTTTTTAATGTTAATGACATATCAAATATCATTACGGACGTATTATTGGACAAAAACATGTCATTCCAATCGAAAACTGAAGTTACAAAATAACGTTTTGCAGTGATAAAGAGTGCTAGCAAATATGGAAGAAAAAGAAACAAAATTATAATACATCTGTGAGAAAAATGATTCTTTTTTAGAGGGCAATATTGGGGTGTTTTCTGTGTTTATTATACTTTATTATTATTTATTTATTATCAAATAGGATTTCAGATCTCAGTGCCTCACCCAGATGGAGGTAACAAGTGTGTCTTTTGTGCTGTTATATTGTCCAATACGGTTTAATAGATTTATTTTTATCCGTTTGTGTTTTCATAGAAAACCAAAAATTAATGTGCTGTTCAAGAATGTCCACGTGTTAGCTCTTTATGTTTTTATCTGGGTCAACCCTTTCTTTCTGTTGTCTACTCTTTGTTTGCTACAAAATATCGTGTATTAATTCTTTAATGACACATATTATTTAGTATGTCACAGCTTACTACACGTTTGCTGTGTGTGTTTTATGTTCAATTCTCTGAAAGATGTTGATGTTATTTACATACATAACAAGATGTGTGCAGAATCGATTCATCCGTAACCAAGTTGTAACAAACCGAGTTGAAAATGCAAATTAAATCGTTGAAAAGCTTTATCAGGCTACTTGGGTCCGAGTTACAGGTCAGATGATTAAAACTTATCTTCATGTTCCTAAATAGCCTTCATGCTCCCCATTTTCATGCTCGACGTCTCAGACTTGAACCGCACGCCAGCGTCATCATGCGATTTCAGGACAGATTTGGAGGTAGATCGATGGCGTTGGGTGGTGTTACCACATCTGACACAACGCCCCTCCATACACTGCAAGGAAAGATCAGTAGGCAGGACTACCAGGACAACATATTGAAAACATTTTTCGTCCTGTTTGCTAAGCGTAAGCGTCTCAGGATAACAAATGTCAGTGCTCAGCGGAGTGGAACAGATTCACTAAAATGACCTTTGAAAGACTTGCACACAGTATTCCTCATCGACTTAATAAATGTCTTACATATCGCCCCACTACTGATTAAAAAACAATTAAAAAACCCAGACAAACTCGCCAGCATACCATCTTCAATATCATTCATACTCGTAAAACCTATAATCTTTGTCCAGTTAATTCACATTTATAATATAAACATTTCCCACATCTAATATACTAAATTCTTCAAATAGATCCTCCAAAGTGTTTCTACAAAAGTGTAATGAGTGTGTGTCTGTCAGTTATTCATGTTTAGCTCGTTGAAAATCCTTCCTGTAGCAGAAAAACACTCATATATAGATACATATACACACACATTCGTTGCAAATGACAAATAAGAAAACCTCTGCAGTATAGCCAAATAGTCAAAGACTATTAAATTTTATTGCTCAGTTTCATTTTACATTGTGTATAGTCACAAGATTATTAAAGAATTTTCAAATTTAGTAAATCACGTTTTACACGGTTAGTGTCTTCTGCGTCGTTACTTGGTGTTGAGCTGAAAACTAAATTTAAATATATTTATAGCATTCTCCTTCGAAAATACATTATTTTATTTTACATGTTTATTTATTTATTTATTTATTTATTTATTTATTTATTTATTTATTTATTTATTTATTTATGTGTTTATTTATTTTACTTTTTTAATTATTAATTATATATTCTTTTATGGATACGCAAATATAAAAATAGAAGGAGATTAATAGCATTAATTGTGTTGATAATCCTGTCCACTGAAGGTGTTTATAAGTTTATAAATAAATCTTCTATAAAACGTGAATATTTTACCACGATCTTTGTTACATCAGTTGTACAGTATTGGTTATAAAAGTGTTGAACAAGAAACAGCCCAGTGAGTGTATTAACAACAAGAAAAACGTGGAAAGAGAACAAGAACAAGCAGATGGAAAACAAGAACTAGAAGGTGTTTATAAATATGGTAATCTTACAATTCCAACAAACATTATAGCACGCATCGTCTGTATCCCAACAGTAATTCCATAAACGTTTTTCGATGGGTCTGTACATCACCTCGTCACAAAACTCTTTATTTCCATCCGAACATTTGCCACCTTTTGAAATATATCTATATTTTTAAAAACCCTCAAAAGGTCTATATTTCTTACTTTATCTGGTACATTCAAATTCAAATTCAATACTATCTACAGCAGAACTGTAACTTCCTGTTACTGAAATATTGAAAATGTAATGCAGAGTTCTAACTACAAATTAGTCAGATGTTTTTATTTCGTACTAGATATTAAATGCTACTTTGATATTTACACTTTTAACTTCTGCTGAATACTCTTTTCAAAATTCATGTTTCTAATATACATCTTTATATATTTATTAATATTGGTCAATCCTTCATATTATTGCTATTATTACTATTATTATTATTGTTGTTGTTGCTCTTGTTGTTGTCATTAAAATAATATTATTACAGCAAGAAGAAGAAGAAGAAGAACAACAACAACAACAACAACAACAACAACAACAACAACAATAATAATAATAATAATAATAATCTCCTCACCTGAACACGGACTACATAACTCTCTACATGTTCGCTTTATTTGCGGTTTGCTGCACACTTCAGTCAAGAAATTCGAAACCAAATCCATAACCTCATCGAAGCAAACTGAAAAAAAAAATAATAAATCAGTCAGTCCTTACTTCAGTGAACTTTACCGTTTGAAATTCGTTAGTTTTCATTTACTGCGATGATCTGAGAGAGAAAACCCGATGTCGCCACTTTCTTCCAGTCCTACCACATTGCAGCAGTTATTTAGCTTCTTGCTGCTAACTGAAACCAACAAGTATCGCTTGAGCATTACTGTTTAGTATAAAAAAATAAAAATAAATAGTTTAACGAAATCTACGATTAGCCTTTTTGAAATACATCATTAAGGTTCTTCGAATTGGCCCGATAGAAACGTAATAGAGAACTTACTGTTTTCACACACTGGTCCGTAGAAGCCTGGTTTGCATTCACACTGACAAGCTTCTGTGTTCAAAGTTCCATTCTTCTTACACTGCAAGTTACAGGCTGCTGTGGAGAAAAGAGACACATGCATAAATAAATGGATAGATGAATGGATGGATGGATGTTTGGATAGATACATGATACATTAATCGATATGTAGGTACGAACCTGAATATACGTTTACAGCAACACATACCAGCACACGCTTTCATAAATCTACATACATATACCTATATACATGCACAAGCTTATAAACAATGACGTACATATACATACACGTACACACACTTATACTTGCCTGTATACATACACGAACTTATATATATATACACACTCTCTGTAAAAGTCAGTTACTTTGTTGACAGTGTTAGTATATTATCTGTAATAAATATTTTTTATTTACTTGTAGCTGTTGGTGTAGATGTTGGCATGGATATATGCACATGTTTTCGAATGCAATAAAGATACACACACGTATGTATTAACATACACAGCAACACACATACACATGTATTCATGTATCTACACTTACATACATGTATACATAGACACATTCCACACACATATACATATACACACATACAAATATACGTGTGTGTGTATATATATATGTATACACATACTCATACACATACATACATATATAAAAAAAAAAAAACACACACACACATACACATCTCATTCAGTCTGTACAAATTACTCTGTTTACAGTCTTAATACATATATAATAATTCTGAATTTACTTTTAGTATTTGATGTTGTTGTCAAAGCTGCAGATGTTGGCGTAGTTGTTGGCGAAGTTGTTGGCGTAGCTGTTGGCGGCGTTGTAGTTAACGAATCTAATTGGCCTGAAATGGAAATAAACACATTATCAATTAAACATAGATAAGAAACATTTACATTATTGAGATTTAGTTCAAACTGCAGCTAAGTATGTTTCACTCGTCGTCTAAGAATGGTATGCAGTCTACACCACTATACAAACTTCTAGTATTCTCTGAATCAGAGAAAACAGTAACTTACTGCAGTCGTCTCCGGTATAAGGTGCCAAGCAGGCACAAGCACATTTAGTTCCAGTTGAGTCTGCAACGTAATGCCTATAGCCTCCATTCTGACAGTTGAGAGAACAGGTATCTGAAATAGTTTATACACAAATATGTAAGTCATTACTGCTTTATGTGTCTACGTCTTTAGTCTTTTGTCTGTGGATGTAGGTTTAGATCTTCGACAACAAAACTGTTTTAAACAGATATATTTGTACAAAGTATATCCCTTAGTGCGCGTATTTCTGAGCAAGAGGAGGAATAATTAAATGTTTAACCTTACGATCAACATCCATAGAAACGTAAAATAACGACGTAAATAAGAAGAAAAAAAGGTCCAAGAGAGACAGACAGACAAGCCAATGTAAGGGTAATAACTCTGACTCTCGTTCTTGAAAAAACATTACTGATATATGTAAATTAAAAGATGCAGTAAAACTACTTTATTAATAATATTCCTTGATAGGTAACAATATAAATATGCCTACACATTCCTTATTGCTGGAAGCTATAAGCACAAATACTTACCTGGACACACATTACAGCTGGTTGGACAGAACTGTGATTCGAAATAGAAACCATGGTTGCATTCATTCAGTGCACAGTTCGAGTCCAACGGATTATCCGGACAGCTCACTTGAGAATAGTAATATACAGTTATTAGTCACTGTTCTTTAATATAGCTTCACTATATGCGAGACAGCAATGTTAAGTACCATACACAGAGAGAGAGAGAGAGAGAGAGAGAGAGAGAGAGAGAGAGAGAGAGAGAGAGAGAGAGAGAGAGAGAGAGAGAGAGAGAGAGAGAGAGAGAGAGAGAGAGAGAGAGAGAGAGATGCATCCTCGACATTAGTAATAAGAGATATATACCCTGTCTATAAGAACGTAAAACAGACATTTGTTGTATTATTTATTTATTTATTTATTTATTTATTTATTTATTTATTATTCTTTTATCTTTATTATTATTTTTTCAATTTCTGTTTATAAAAATAGAAATAAATTTTAACCTCCATACAACAAATTATTTTAGTGTCATATTTTATTATTAGAATGCAAAACCGTATTAAACAATTAATTACAGTTATACAAAATACAGTTTCGATATGTGTTCTTATTACAAAGGTTTTGTATTACTAAATAAAAACACAAGTATAGAAAATACATTAACACCTTTGGAATCACCATATAAATAAATAAATAAGTTTGTTGTTGTTTGTTTTTTGTTATTGTTTTTATAACAAACAACAAAAAAAACCACAAAAAAACAGAAAAACACTTGGAAACATAGAGCATGTATAAGACTGTTAGTATCACCATAAATACATTTTAACATAACAACACAAAGCCATCATTTACTGACAGTCGTATTCATTCAATACAAACTCCGAAATTACTACGTTTTAAAATGAAACTTGTAATAGGTGAAATCTACTTTGACATTTTATTCTTATCACTACATACATATATTAAAATTGTTCTACTTACATATTTCGCACCGGTCCCCTGTAAACATTTGTTTCCCATAATTTGTTTTACACATACACGAACAGTCCGTAATATTTGTCATTGCAAAATTGAAACACACGACACCATCACAGTCTGAAAGAGAAACGTGGATTGTTGCGTTTACTTGTCACTAAACAGTTTTAAAAAGTCAATATTATTACTATTATTATTATTACGATTATTACGATTATTATAATTATTGTTGTTGTTGTTGTTGTTGTTGTTGTTGTTGTTGTTGTTGTTGTTGTTGTTGTTGTTGTTATTATTATTATTATTATTATTATTATTATTATTTAGTTAATCAAGGATTTGTCTGAATGATTATGATGTTTCACTCAATTTTTTCTTAATTTTACTATTCAGGCAATATTTATGTACATATTATCTGAAGCAGTTTACTGCTTAAATAGTTAAATGCATTTGATATGAAGAATAGCTTCACTAGACAGTAACTATTTACCACAGGTGTGGGTAAACTTCTGGTCATTCCTGCCACACGAGTCACATGTCATACCTGCAGATGGGGCACAGTAAGGCTTACTATATTCCTTACGCTTCTGTCTGAAGAACAAAGTACACACAAATAACACAACAGTAAAAACCCTAACCCTATTCTGTACTCAGCAGTCTGAAGTAAAGTGAAAACAAATAACTAAATAGTAAATACAGATATGTAATTAAATAATGCTATAACTGTGCCAGTGTCGGTATGGACTGCGTATATCTATAAATCTTTATCTCATACATACATAAATACATACATATATGAATACATACATATATGAATACATACAAGCATGCATACATACATGCATACGTATATAGAGACATATCCAAACATACATACATAGATACATCAAGATATAAATACCCTGATGAATAAACAAAATCATTTATATATTAAAAAAAAATGTATTATTTCTATTATTATTATTATTAGTAGTAGTAGTAGTAGTAGTAGTAGTAGTAGTAGTAGTAGTAGTAGCAGTAGTAGTAGTAGTAGTAGTGTAAAAATGTTAGTGGTATAAAACTTACTGGTTAGCGTAATTACAAGTAACAATGTATCTGTATGGCCCATCGATTCCATTTTCGCCACAGTCGACCAAAGCACAGCCCACTCTCGAAGATCTGTGCAGAATCATCTACAGAGTGTGAGATAAATAAATAAATAAATAAATACTACTATTTCCACTACTGTAATAATAATAATAACTAACAATATTCAGTAGACATTTTTCAATTAATTTAGTGATTTGAATTTGAAAAAAAGATTTATGTCACATCATTAAACAATGACGCTATTTCTGAAACTGTTTGTCTGTCTCTAAATTGACAGTATTAAAAATGGAGGTAATGTCTGCGGACAAAGTTAATATCTAGTAAACTGACCTGCGTGTAGTGACCAGCTTTGAAACTTTCGTCGTCTACACCGAATGTGAAATCCTTCTTCTCATCTTCCCAGCTTTTGATGGCAGGAATAATGTCACTAACCGTGCTGCTCTCGATGTATATATTCTGACCAACTGTTACCTCAGGGAGACCTAGTCGTTAGAAAAGTACCTTTATACATCCATATCATGTTTACATTTCTACGTATTTTTTTACATTAACATTTACACCTTTACCTATGTTTCTACATTAAGATTTATATCCATATTTACATTTTTGTATTTTTGTGCATTCATGTTTACATTTTCATATATTTTTACATTCAGCGTTAAACTTTTAAATACCTGTGTACATTTAGGTTTTACATTTTTGCGTATAACTGTAAATTCATATTTACATATATACGTACCATTTTTTATATTGTCATATTTGCATGCATTAGTAAAACTGTAAGAACAAAATTTACATGATCGTTCTCTCTGTCTTAAAAGTAAAATTATTTAATCAAAGAAAACTCACTGAAAGCTCTTCTGTTTATATTCTCGTCGTGTTTAAACACACACTGAGCAGCGTGTTTTTTAGCAATGAAAGCAAGCTCATCATCCCAGTACTGAAACAGATTTTTAAAATGCTCACTGATCAGTAAGTACCGTTATTTAATCATCCATCATTGCTTAATCAGTGATTTTAATAACGGATACAGTCACTGCTGTCAAAGAATCGCTGTAGTCATTCTCTTTCGATTAAGAAAATTGTTTTAAAATAAAATAGACAGTTAGATGTGACTGAATCTGCTGTTCATCCTATAGAATCTCTAATGATGGACTTTCTACTCTGAAACACCAGAGCGTTTGGGGTTTTTGACATTTATGAAATTAACAATAATTAGAATATTGTTTAAGATTTACAGGATAAGACAAAATTACGATACCATAGTCTCCATGTTCGCAGCTGCAGGATGGACTTCGTTTCTCACACGATTGTGTTCAGCAACGGCAGCGTCTTTCTGCTGCTGTGTTAGTGGGATTTCAGTTCCAACATCAGTTAGACAGGCCGTGTGATTGGGGCTAAAAAATTCATACTTGCACTGAAAAGAAATAACGTGATTTGTTCTTATTTCATTACTTCTGTTAACTACTACTACGACTACTACTACTACTACGACTACTACTACTACTACTACTACGACTACTACTACTACTACTACTACTACTATTGCTACTGGCAGTCCTACTATGATTCTGATGATGATTATTATTAAAACTGTTGCAATTGCTATTATATTATAATAAATACTTGTTGTTGAAGAAATAGAGTGATGTTGATTATGATTATTATTAGTAGTAGTAGCAGTAGTAGTAGTAGTAGTAGTAGTAGTAGTAGTAGTAGTTTTGGTATTAGTATTAGTATTATTACTATTATTATTATTATTATTATTATTACTATTATTATTATTATTATTACTAATTCTGATACAACTGCTGCTATTTTTACCATGATCATGATCATTATTCATTCATTCATTCACTAATGAATTAACTCAAAAGTGTACCTGTTCTAGCAATAAATTAACTTACACTATATATAATTCGTTCACTCGCTATTCGAAGACCGTTTTATTTGTTGTTGTTGTTGTTTTTTATTATTATTATTATTTACTTTTGTGTTGATGTGGTGCTTTGGGGTTTCTTTCTTTCTTTCATTTTGTTTGTTTTTTGTTTCTTTTCTTCTTTTTATTGTAGTCCTTTTTCAGATGTTGGTTTTAATTTTATTGATATGAAAACACTGCAAACAAAATGTTTTTTGAATTCGACTGATATTATTTTCAAATGTGTAAATAGTAAAACACTGATAATCCTGTTATTGCAGTTCATTTGTTTTTTTAACTACAAACACAAACTATAAACTCACCGTGCTTCGTTTTGTGACGAAATCTGAAAAAAAAAATAATAATAATAAATAAATAATAAAATAATAATAATAATAATAATATTTACATAAATTATTTGATGATTATGATGGTGGAGATACAACTACTACCACCACCAATAATAATAATAATAATAATAATAATAATAATAATAATAATAATAATCATAAAACGTGATATGACGATAATATGTATACTATTTGTAATATAATAAGAATGATACATCTGTTATTTGTAAAATGATAAAACTAATAATACATATAGTATTTGTAATATTATAAACATATTACGTATAACATTTGTAATAAAATGATACAAATATGTACAATAGTTTTTAGATGATAATAATAAGTTTAAAAAATGGTAAATTTGATATTTGTAAAGTAACGTGTCAGACAATGTTTGACAAACGTGGCTAAATTGAAGTTCATCTCCGTACGTTCTTTCTCGATAGAAAGGTTTTATCTTGTTTAATTTAGCTTTCATACTGTGATGAAACAGATGTTGAGGAACATCATCTGATACATCTGAGTTTGAAACACTGACAAAAAAAACAGTCGAACCACAAGAAATGAAGAAAATAAAATAATTTTTTAAAAATATAGAAACAATGACAACAACAATACAACAACAAAATACAGTTATAATTATAAAAAGAAAACAACTATCTTTAATTTAAAAGCTAGGAAATATGCACAAACTCTGAAACGACCACCACTGGTACAAAGGCCACAGTTAGTGAAATATATGAAGTGTTTATGTTCTTCTGGTGTTAGTGAATCTATATCATTTCACTTATAGGATGTGAAGTAGTCTTGCACACAGGGTTTCAGCTCAGTGAAGTGTTATCTTCTTGGAGGAATACAGAGCTAACTTTTGTTAGAAACATGTTAAGCAGCTGACAGACTCACCAGAAACTAGAGTACAAGTAAATGTATTTTGAGAAAGTGAATTTTTTTATAAACATATTAAACGTTGTTCAGAAATTAACAACATGACAAATTTATACATTTGTAAAGAACCGTGTCATAAAACGTTTTAAACGTGACTGAACTGAAATTAGTCTAATTCGTATCTCGATTCAAAAAGGTCAGAACAGAAAAATGTTATCTTTAGTTTAATTTACCGTTCAAATTAATTTATTTCTGAGGCGAAACAGATGTTGAAGAACATTTACAAATATATCTGCTTAGAAAAACCACTACAACAGCCACTTCTGTTGATATTACTACTACATCTACTACAGTAATAAAAGAAACAAAAAATTAAATATTAAATACTGTTCAGAAATTAATAACATGATAAATTCATACATTTGTAAAGAAAAGTGTTCTAAAACGTTTCAAACGTGACTGAACTGAAATTAATCATTTTTAGAAACAAAGGTCAGTATATACAGATATCATCTAAATAAAACCGAACCAAATAAGAAATTAATTCGTTTGTTAAATTAAATTAAAGATAAAATCAGATTACTGCCACCTGTTGAACGCACATACTCACGTAGAACAATATGCACTAAAGACACACGAACTCTGGGCTGAACACGTGATAACTCTCCAAGTAATTCTGTTTGATCAATTTTGTTTAAAACGTAAAGCTTTAAAACATCTTCTATAGAAATAGCGGTATTCCTATTTTTTGTTATATATGTCTGTGCATCTGTATACGTGTATGCAGCTATGTTTGTATTATGTATCTATGCTTAATGTATGAATGTATGTTTTTATATATATATATATATATATATATATATATATATATATATATATATATATATATATATATAAATGCATGAATTATTGTGTGTGTGTATATGTATTTATCTTCGTACACACGTATGTATGTATGTATGTATATTTGTATATTTTATGTACGTGTGTATGAATGTGTCTCTATGTGTTATGTGTGTGTTGCTGTGAATATACATTACATCTGAATGAAAATCTTCTCACATATCAAACAGTGGCTTTATTGCTTAGCTGTGTCTGAACTCAAAGTCAGGAAAATATTTATCATGACATTTCATACAGGAATCCTGAGTATAAAATAAATAAATAAATAAATAAATATATCAATAAATAAATAAATAAATAAACAACAAACAAACAGATAAATAAATAAATATATAAAATAAAATAAAATAAAATAACAAAACAAACCAGACAAATAAAACAACAGCAACAACAACACCAAAACAACAGTATTTAACTACTACTAGCAAACCTATTACCACTGTTGCTGCTATTATTATTATTATTAGTAGTAGTAGTAGTAGTAGTAGTAGTAGTAGTAGTAGTAGTAGTAGTAGTAGTAGTAGTAGTAGTAGTAGTAGTAGTAGTAGTAGTAGTAGTAGTAGTAGTAGTAGTAGTAGTAGTAGTAGTAGTAGTAGTGGTAGTAGTAGTGGTAGTAGTAGTAGTAGTAGTAGTAGTAGTAGTAGTAGTATATGCTATGTATCTAACACGACATTTAATATAGTTTTCGTTTGAATTAAATAAAATTACAAATAAAATTTAATTTACTTCGTGGTATGAATTTAATTCATTCCGCAAGATGTTGTTTGGTAACATTTGTCGTGATTTTCAAACATTTCCAATTTTTTTCTCTGTAGTAGGTCCAGTCTTGTTTTAAGCGTAGGCTAAAAGGCCATAACATGAAAATATTTGTGGGGTTTTTTCAAAGTAAAAAAACAAAATTAATTCACTTTAATTATTCTTCTAACATTCTTTTATATATATATAATTATAACTGTTAATAAAACAAAAAATAAATGTTCCTTAAAATATCTGAGTTTGAAAAGCTCTGGCGTTGGAACCGAAGACACATGAAACAAAGAATTTATTTAAAATGGCCTGTTTAATTCCTTTAAATATACGAAATCAAACAGTGTTAAAGCACATTTGTTTCAAGCTGCTATTTTCTGTGGTAGAAAAAATGGGTTGTTTCAGAACTGTAGTTCTGTGTTTCTTCTTGCAGTTTTCATTCTGCTTAGCTGAAGATTCAGGTAAGTTGTTTTTTATTAAAGCTTTTCCTCGCAGATTTTCTATCAGTTCCATGGTAATATATTTGTTTATGAAAAAAAAAAAAATATATGATGAAATGAATTTTTAGAGCGTGAGAATTAGAGCCACCTGATAGGTAATCAAACTGAAACATTTTCTTAAACGAAAAGCTAAATAAGAAAAATCATAACTTTTTTACGTATACATAATATCATATTGTATATCACGTAATATCAAAATGTATGTATTAGCGTATTGCAACTTTTACATGTATTATTGTAATCATCGTGATGCAGCTGTTTTATATAGATATATATATATATTATCATAATTATCACGTTATATATGTTATGTGTATTATATTATAATGTTAGAAGTAATAAAGTGAATATAATTATTATAATTACAAGTTTCATTCTCATGTTAGTATTACAAATCTTAGAAGTATTGTTATTATTATTATCATATCATAAATATTATACTTAATATTTTTATATTACAAATATTATATGTTACAAAAAACAAACGTATCATATATATATATTTGTGTAGAAAGTATATATATATATATATATATATACATAGATATAGATAGAGATAGAGATAGAGATAGATAGATAGATATTAAAAGCACAAATATTATATATTTAATATCTTATATTTATTACATAAAAAGGTATTTTACAGAATATAATTATCATATTGTAAATATTATTAACACCGTACATATAAATATTATCATATTCCATGAATAATACTAAATAATATAACATTGCAAATATACGCATTACTACCATATGACAAGTAGTATATGTATTATTATTATCATATTACAAATATTGTTACAATGGAACGATGGGATGTTCAGATACTTAGTTACTTGTAACAACTCATTATTATAATATTATCATAATAATTATTTTATAAGACATATTATGCGCATTATCATCTTCAGAGTACAAAAATAGGATACGATATGATGGTTTTCGTACTACAGATGTTGTACGTATTAATATCATAGTATTGAAAGTATTATATGCATTATTTACATGATATCATATGTATTATTTAATAATATTACATTATTGTTATTATTATTATTATTATTATTATTATTATTATTATTATTATTAACATGATATCTTAATTATCATATGGATAAATATTATGAAGCAGTTTAATTATATTTTTATTATTATTATTATTTTTTTTTTTTTTTTTTTTTTTTTCAGATTCATTAACAAAACGAGACACGGTAGGATTTTGCATTGTTGTTTGTATTTAAAAACTTCACAGAAGTCCAGTATTATACTATTTGATGTTAGCTGAAAACCATACACATAAAAATATTACTTGACAACAAAAAAAAGATTTTCTTCAACTTTGCTATAAAGTTATATCATATGAAAAAGAAATGCAAAAACCCAATTTACAAAAAAAAAAAAAAATAATAATAATAAAATGTTTGCATTTATATATATTACACTATATTTAAAAAAACAAAAACAAAAAAACATTTAATTACTGAATAGCTTAGCATATGATAATAATGAATAAATAAATAAATATATGAATAAATAAATAAATAAATAAGTAAATAAATAAATGAGTAAATAAATAAACAACAAAACAAACAAATAAATGGTAGTAGTAGTAGTAGTAGTAGTAGTAGTAGTAGTAGTAGTAGTAGTAGTAGTAGTAGTAGTCGTCGTAGTAGTAGTTAACAGAAGTAATGTAAAAGAACAAATCACGTTATTTCTTTTCAGTGCAAGTATGAATTTTTTAGCCCCTAGTCACACGGCTTGTCAAACTGATGTTGGAACTGAAGTTCCCCTAGACGATATCCAGAAAATTGATGCTATCGCTGAGCACAATCGTGTCAGAAGCGAAGTCATGCCAGAAGCTGCTGACATGGAGACTATGGTAAAAAAAATTAATTTTTAAAAAAAGTCTCACCTGTCCTATAAATGTTAAATACTAATTTACATATGTAAACATTACTCTATTTTGTTCTTCCTTCTAAATTTTAAAATAAAAGGCATGGCTGAAAATAATTCATAAACGTCAAAAAGCCCAACTACTCCGGTATCTGAAACTGTTATGTGCCTAGGACTTTAGAACAGGAACAGACGGTTTAAAATTAGCGATTCTATGGTCTAATAATGAAAAATGTAATTCAGTCACTGTTTCTGGATGTTTAGATTTAAAATGCAGTTTTTGTACATCTGACGTGAAAATATCAGTAAAACTTTGTTAAGTTGTCTGACATTTAAGTAGACGTAGACGCATTGTAACTATATAGACTATAAATATGTACATAATAACTAAGAACTTTCAAAATGGTCTATTTCTGGGTCTTAGTTCTGACGGTTTCAAAACGGTTCCGAGGTGTCTCAAGTATTGTTTATTTGAAAATGATTTTCCTAATGCAAAAATCATTAAAAAAAAAAAAAAAAACTTTATTTTCAAATGAATACAACAATTCCTTGACCACAGTGAAATTATCCGTTACGAAAAATCATTGACTAACTAATGATGGATGATATAGTAACGGTACTTACTGATCAGTGAGCATTTTAAAACTACGTTTCAGGTGTGGGATGATGAACTTGCTATGATTGCTGAGAAACACGCTGCTCAGTGTAAATTTGAACACGACGAGAGTGAAAACAGAAGAGCTTTCAGTAAGTTTTCATTGACAAAACAATTTTACCTCTTTACGATACAGTATATTGTCATGTAAATATGTTCATACAATATTGTTACACGTAAATATGCATGTACAACAACTGCCCATAAAAATGTAAACATAAATCAACAAATATAAAAAAATATGAATATAACAAAACAAAAAAAAATAGATAAAGAGGTTCAAAAGTGTGTGAAAAAGTAAGCATGAATGTACAAACTTGATTATATTTGTGAATAACAATGAACAAAAATATGGAAAAATGTAAACGTGAATGTACAAACAAAGGTAAACGCGTAAAGATGAATGTATCAACGTACACAAACATAAATATAGATTTAAAAAGGTATGTTTCTGTCTGACAGGTCTGCCTGATGTATCAGTTGGTCAAAACATATATGTCACTAGTGAACCTATTAGTGACATCACTCCAGCCATCAAAAGCTGGGAAGATGAGAAGAAGGATTTCACTTACGGTGGAAATAACGATTTTGGGAAAGTTGGTCACTACACGCAGGTCAGTTTATTAGATATTAACTTTGTCCGCAGACATTACCTCCATTTTTAATACTGTCAGATTTAGATACAGACAACAGTTTCAGAAATAGCGTCATTGTTTAATGATGTGACATAAATCTTTTTTTCAAATTAAAATCACTAAATTAATTGAAAAATGTCTACTGAATATTGTTAGTTATTATTATTATTAACAGTAGTGGAAGTAGTAGTAGTATTTATTTATTTATTTATTTATTTATTTATTTCACACATTGTAGATGATTCTGCACAGATCTTCGAGAGTGGGCTGTGCTTTGGTCGACTGTGGCGAAAATGGAATCGAAGGGGCATACAGATACATTGTTACTTGTAATTACGCTAACCAGTAAGTTTTATACCACTAAAACAATAAAAAAAAAAATAATAATAATAATGTATTAATAAAAGCACTTGTTTATTTTTGACATATCCCATAGATAAAATAATGTCATAATCTGTGTATAATGTATTTAAATATCTGTATTTTGTATTATCTATTTCGTTATTACCTTTTTTCAGACAGCTCTTTTCAGAATTCAACGAACCTTACTGTGCCCCGTCTACAGGTATGACGTGTGACTCGTGTGGCACAACCAGCGTGGACTTTCCCAAACTGTGCAGTAAGTTGTGACTACCTAGTCAGATTACTTACACTTCAGATAAAACTGTACTTCAAATACCTACATGATTACTGATGCTATACTTCAGATTAAAACTGTACTTCAAATACCTACATGATTGCTGATGCTATACTTCAGATTAAAACTGTACTTCAAATACCTACATGATTACTGATGCTATACTTCAGATAAATCTGTACTTCAAATACCTACATGATTTCTGATGCTATACTTCAGATAAAAATGCGACACTAATAGAACAGTGCAGCATAAAATCATTTTTGACCAAAGAAAGTCAAAGCAATTTCAATAAAAAAAAAAAATTGTTGGATTCATGAACTGGTATTTCAGATAAACATATCTTCACTAGTGAAACACAATAATGCTTAAAATGGAAAAAAAAAAAAACATATGATTGGTGAAACACTATAAATTAGATAAATAACTGCATCACTACTAAAACAACTATACTTTTGTGATAAAAGTACTGAATAATGAAACACTAAAGTACTGACCAATGAAACACTAAAGTACTGACCAATGAAACACTATATCCCTTCGCACAACACGATAAATTCAAAGGGGAAACAATATATTACTTACGCACAATAATACTCGAATAATGAAACACTAAACTTCAAAAAAAAAAAAAAAAAAAAAAAAAAATACTCGAATAATGAAACAATAAAACTTCAGAAAAGTTAGAATGACAAATGAATCACTATACTAAAGTGAAATAATTGGTGAAATTATGATACGTCAGACAAAAATGGGCTGATTACTGAAACATTATAATAATTCAGATAAATACTTTATTAACTGAATCAAAAACAATATTGATTTCTTAAACTATTTCAGTGACAAATAAAGGCACGAATCTACATTTCTCTTTCAGACTGTGCTGGTACCGTGTGTTTCAATTCAGCAGAACTAAATGTTGGAGATTGTACTTGTACCTGCAAAGACAACTTTGGCAATCAAATGTTTACAGGAGACCAATGTGAGATGTGTAAGTAGAATCATGTTAATACGCGTGTAGTGGTAAGAATAAAAGGTCAGCTTGTATTGTATAAATACGACTGCCAGCAAATGTTTGTTCTGTGATGTTACGTTAAAATGTATTTATGGTGAGATTAAATAGTCTAACACATTCTCTGATAAATTCCAAAAACAGGTTCTGAAACATTCTTTTGAAAGGGATCTGTAGTTTTCTAACACAAAAACAAAACAAAACGTTTTTATTATTTTTATTTTTAATACTTTCCAATGTCTGTTTCTGCGAATCTGTGAATCTGTATTAAAGAAAAGTGACTGGTAAAAACATATTCTTATTCTTGTTCTGTTTTAAAGTGACCTGTCCTGACTCTGTAACGGATGGGGGGTGTACACCTGGTCAGTGTGACAATGGTTTCTATTACGCATCACAGTACTGTCCAACCAGCTGTAAGGTGTGTCCAGGTAAGTAACCAGGTATTTGTGTTTATAGCGTCCAGCAATAAGTAAATATGTGTAAATATATTTATATTGTTACCTATCAAATAAAATTGTCAATCAAGCAGTTTCCTTTTAGTTTCTTATCATTCACATAACTATGAAGTCGTTGAGTTTTTTCTGTATTTTGAAATCGAGTATCATATATCTTACCATTGTATTTATTCGTTTCTCTGTTTCTCTGACTTTGTAATTCTCTCTCTCTCGCTCTCTCTCTCTCTTTCTCGCTCCATCTCTTTCTCTCTCCATCTCTCTCTCCGTGTGACTCTGTCTCTATCATTCTCCCACTCTCTCTAATTCTCTTTCTCTCAGTCCACAAAATTTGTATTATTTCCATCGTTGCATCTTGATTGTGAAATGAAATATTTTGTCCTTCTCTTTCTCAGAAACACATACATCCACAGACAAAAGACAAAAGACACAGTCACACAAAGCAGTAGACACTTACATATTTGTGTATAAACTATTTCAGATACCTGTTCTCTCGACTGTCAGAATGGAGGCTACAGGCATTACGTTACAGACTCAACTGGAACTAAATGTGCTTGTGCCTGTGTCGCACCTTATACCGGAGACGACTGCAGTAAGTTACTGTTTTCTCTGATTCAGAGAATACTAGAAGTTTGTATAGTGGTGTAGACTGCATACCATTCTTAGACGACGAGTGAAACATACTTAGCTGCAGTTTGAATTAAATCTCAGTAATGTAAATGTTTCTTTTCTATGTTTGATTAATGATGTGTTTATTTCCATTTCAGGTGAATTAGCTTCGTCAACTACAACGCCAACAACTACGCCAACAACCACGCCAGCGACTACGCCAACAACTACTCCAACAACTACGCCAACAACTACTCCAACAACTACGCCAACAACCACGCCAACGACTACGCCAACAACTACTCCAACAACTACGCCAACAACTACTCCAACAACTACGCTAACAACTACGCCAACAACCACGCCAACAACTACGCCAACAACCACGCCAACAACTACGCCAACAACCACGCCAACAACTACGCCAACAACTACAACTCCAACAACTACAACACCAACTACAACAAGTAAATTCAGAAATATTATATATGTACTAACACTGTAGAGTAACTGGTACACAGTGAGATATGTGTTAAGTGTGTGTGTGTGTGTGTGTGTGTGCGTGAGTGTGTGTGTGTGTGTGTGTGTGTGTGTGTGTGTGTGTGTGTGTCATATATCTATTCATCTATTTATTTATAATTCCTTTCCTCTACAGCTGCCTGTAACTTGCAGTGTATGAATAATGGAACGTTGAATACAGAAACTTGTCAGTGTGAATGCAAACCAAACTACTACGGATCAATGTGTGAAAACAGTAAGTTATGTATTACGTTTCTGTCAGTGTAGATTATCAAGTGAAATTACTCATTCACGGGTCTATTAAGGGCAATAAACAAAAGTTGATCAGTCGTCTGTTTTAAATGTTTAAATATTAAACTGAATGGCTACGTGACAAGACTGATACATGCTGCAGACAATCAGTTTGTTAAATGCTAATAATTTAACTTACTGAAATTTATTTTCGTTAATATCGTTTTCAAAATGAAGTTGGCACAAATATGCACAAAACGTTCATGCTGTTTTCAACGTTGTATTTGAGAAAGGTAATTCGTAGATACAGGAAACTATAATTGCTTTGGTATGTGAACTCTTAAGTCAAACTTTTTGCTTTCCACTAATATCAAAGAGCAGATAACTGCTGCTAATTGTTAGGATTATAACATAATGGCTGCAGCGGATTTTTTCTCTCAAATCATCGCAGTAAATGAAAACTTATGATTTATAAAAGGTAAAGTTTACTGAAGTGTCACTGAGGACTGACTGATTTATTTAAACTTTTCTTTTCAGGTTGCGTTGACGAGGTTTGGGTTGAAGTTTTGAATATCTGGGATCGAATGTGCCAGAGAACGCAAATAAGGCTAAACTGTAGACTTTCTTGTGCTTTGTGTTCAGGTAAGCAAATGTTCATCATCATCATCATCATCATCATCATCATCATTATTATTATTATTATTATTATTATTACTATGATTATTATTATTATTATAAAAAAAAAATCAGTTAATAAGAAATGAATTTAACAGTTCCTACTTTTAAGGATTTCGAAATGTATCAATATATATTAGAAATGTAAATATTCTATAAGGAAATAGAAAAATAAATACATATTCAATAACTTAGAATTAAAAATGTAAGTATCTTTAAGCTAGACATGTAAATATTCAACAAATTAAACTCAGAAATGCAAATATTCTGTAAGTTAAAGTTAGAAATGCAAACATTCACAATCTTACAGTTAAAATGTAGATATTTAAGTAACATAGAGCTGAAGGAGGTATAGTATGACTATTTTACCTATTGAAATTACAATAGTATAATACACAGAATGAACTATGAATATTTCAGTAACTTGAAGTTAGAATAGTACCAGACACGGTCAGAAATATTAAACAGTGTCTAATGTTTTTAAAAAAATATATGAATATTTCAAAAGGTAACGGATGCTGGGATAGAAAGACAAAGTTTTGTAACACAAAGATGAACCGTTCATTCAAAAGAGGTTTACGAAAATTCTGCGAGACAGCAGACCAGGCTTGTATGAGTCTTTGTTGAACGGGTAAGATCGCAGAATTGTCTTTTTAGATTTCTTCTTCTTGTTGCTTTTAGTCATTTTATTATTCTAGCTCTTCTAAATGTTCTTTTGATTATCATGAATGCTACTGGAATTATGACTGTTGTTTGTTGTCTTGTGTATTCTTTTCTTCTTCCTTTTTTTCTAATTATTATTATTATTATTATTATTATTATTATTATTATCATCATTATTATTATTATTATTATTATTATTATTATTATTATTACATGTATTATTATTACCTTATTGCAATTACAGTCACTTAATTTTTTATTTTCTATGAATTGTTTCCTGCATGTGTGATATAAAAAGATCGTGGTAAATGCTTTAAACAACTAAACAAATTGATAATAATAATCTAAAAGGATACTAAATTGTATTTACTTTATTGAATATTTTCTAGATGTATTCTCGAAGCAAAATGTAATTAATATATTTAATTTTTTTCAGACTTTTAACACGTAACACACCGGAGACATTAACCGCAAAATAGGTGACAAGAAATTTGCAACAATCTGTTTTACTGCGTACAATGTAAGATCGAAATGAGCAATAAATAATCTCTGCATATATTACAGTAGTTTTCTTATTTGAAATTAGCATCATCTGTATAATATACACCATCTATATTATATGATTATAATATACATTATCTTTATAATATAAATCTACATTATCTTTATGATATAATATACATCATCTATATTATATGATTATAATATACATTATCTTTATAATATAATATACATCATCTATATGATATACACTATCTGCATGATACAATCATAATATACATCATCTATATGATATGATACACACTATCTGTATAACATAATATATATATTATCTGTAAGATAAGATACACATCACCTGCATGATATGATATACATTATCTATTTCATACATAATCATCTGTTTCATCTGTATCGTATATGTCAGGTATCATTCAAGTAATGATCTTCATCTGCATATATCAGCATAGCCGGTTGCAAAATGACAGTCCTGGGAAACTGTGAAAACACCTCGAGGTATATTTACACAGTATAAAAAAAAAAAATTACCAAATAATTTATTTTCTGTATTATCAATTATTATTTGGGTTTTAAATAAAATAAAACTTGCATCCTTGTTATGTCGGGTATGTGTGTGATGAAATGACAGACACAAACCAACACTTACACACTGATAAAGGTAATCAGCGATTCTAAAATGGTTTCCTTTTCTGTCTATTAGAATCGGTTTATTCAGACAAATAGGTCGGAAACCGTTTCGTTATATCTGCATGCAATCAACAATAATGCATTGTAAATCCGAGTGACAGAATCGGACAGATGTGATATCACAATGTCCAGCTATAATACTAGATTATATGACACATCATTACAGAGAACATAGTAACATTGATGTCTTTTAATTATTACACCTAAATGATTACATTAGGTCATTTTATTAATGTGTTAAAATCCGCACTTGAGAGCTCTCTTTCAAGTCCGAGTCTTGATATTTTTCTTTCACGTCCGAGTCTCGATATTTTTTTCTTTTAAGTCCAAATATTCCGATCTCTGATTTAAGCTTCAGTCTTGAGACCTCTTTTGCTAGGTTCAAATCATTGCATACTGTTAAGATTCTGTCATATCGGAAAAATCCGAATTTAAACTACTTTTAAGTGTGTACTACTGTTAAATATCCTAAAAATTTTACAAAATTATTAACACTCTTTCGCGATAACCAAACTACAACTGAAATCGGAAAACAGTTTACATCTAAATCGCAGTAATGTTAGATAAACAAGTTAAACAAATAAATACAGAAAGAAATCGTGTGTGTTCAGGAACTGAATATACAGTATTCCCTCGCTATTCGCGGGGATTACGTTCTTTACCCCCCCGCGAATAGCGAAAAACCGCGAATATTGGATGCAGTTTTAAAACGTCTATTATGAGATTATATACGGTACTAAATGCTTCCCAAACACTTTCTAAAGACACTCTTACTCATTAATACAGTAATAATGTAGTAATATTGCATGCAGTTATGTATTTCACTAATGTAGTAATGATAATGTAAACACATTTTAATTTTGTATTGAAACAATATTTTAATCAGAAAGAAACGTAAGTACAGGAGGACAGTAACACCGCATAGCATAGTTACCCATACTGTATTACTGTACAGTAAAGTCATTTTCTATGCGTACAACATATGTATTAGAATTGACAGAAAGTGGAACAAATTTAAAGGCAAACAGACAGATAAATACAGTACGCACAGTTCAGGTAATAATAATACAATTCAGTAATAATATGCAATTAAAAACATTATTAATACACGGTCACAAAAAATATGCACTGTACATACAGTGTATGCATTTATAAAAAAAATACGTACTGTATTGCAATAATAATTAAAAAAAATTGATATTGTTTGTGCTGTCACCAATAATGAATGATAATAAAATGATGATGAAATTTGCAGTGCCATACGATGATGATGATAACACTAATGTACAGTATGGCACAGCTTAGCTGCTGCTTTACAGCACTTTAGGTAATTATTCCTACTCTTCAGGCACTTAAAGTCTCTATGACCTACAAAAACCCGGTTTACCGAGCATTTGTTTTTATGACGTTATGACGCTAGCCTGGTATACCAGCATACGATGCGATAGGGTTAAGAGCCTAACCCGCGAACATGCGGGGCCGCGAATGGGGAACCGCGAACAGGTGAGGGTATACTGTATTATTCATTTTCGAAGGGAAATAACTCTGAATAAGGTAAGAGTAAATAACCGAAAAGACTGAGTACCTTTTGAATAATATTCCTTAACACGACCATTATGTTAAATTTCATACCACACATTTTGCACGAAATTAAATCATTAATACTCGCTTAATTAAAATTTAGAAATAAATCATTTATAAACGAATTACTACTAATTCTTATGTTTAATGAAAGTAACTGGCGCACGAATGAAACATGAGAAAATTCGTACATCAGTTGTGACACCACAAAACTCGTAACTAAGAATAAGAGAGATAACTTAGAACATGGACGTGATATCAACACTCGTACTTGAAAGAAAGAACACGGTTATAGTTGAAAGAAAGTTTTTAAAACTCGGACGTGAAAGGATGTGAATCTGGAGAAATGGAATTCAAAGAGATTTGCACCTGAGAGAAAGAATGAAAGAATTTTCAGGATTTGAATGTTAGAAAATAAAAATTTGATCTTTTTGCAGTAACACGGTATATCTCCATGCATACATATGAATACATTATACATAGATACATACATACATACATACATACATACATACATACATACATATATATATATATATATATATATATATATATATATATATATATATATATATATATATATATATATATATATATGTATATATATATATATATTAATTAATTTCTTTATTTCTTTATTTAATTGTTTATTTGCTTTTTTATTTATTTATTTATTTACTTACTTACCTACTTATTTATGACTGTATTTAATGATCAACTACAAAGTGACATTTTACAAAGTGGTATTTAATTATTAGTTTATATTCATGTAAGACTGACATTTTCATTACTTATCAGTAGTAAACGTTCAACTGTCGGTTTATCAAAATAATAAGAAAAATAAATGGCGTGAAAAATATGCTTCTCATGGTATTTTGTTCATATATGTACTGTAATTATCTTTGTCTCCAAGAGTTTTTATATTTTCATGGATGTTATGAGGGTATTTTTGTTTAATAATATATATATATATATATATATCATGTACTTATTTGAAAGTGTGTGTGTGTGTGTGTGTGTGTGTGTGTGTGTGTGTGTGTGTGTGTGTGTGTGTGTGTGTGTGTGTGTGTGTGATACGAGAGAGAGAGAGTATATATGGTAAATAGTTTCTTATGTCGATAAGCAATTATTTAGTGTTGACAAAAAGACAAAGATTATCATTTGCATCAGTAAATAATTTCAATTTTTCTAAATTGAGATTATACTCTTTTTTAAATAAAATGTAAATTTGAATATTAATATTTAACGTATGGGGATCAGTATTCTATTGGTACTTCATTTCAGGATAACACTTTGCATTTCAGATTGGCGAAAATGATTTTATTGAGTCAAAATTTTGTTTATTAGCTTATTTTGTTTTGTTTTCTCATCTTAACATATTCAGCAAACAAGGAACCCAGCAGCTATTTCACCACAAGTAAAACACACACCTCACATTAAGAGAACTCATAGTCTTTGTACAAACTCATCTCTACAGTAATATTTTGTCTTCATAAGTAAATAAATATTAAATAAATGTACTGAAATTTTAAACTCTACGTGGAGAAAAGGTTAACGTTTGTTATATAAATGATGAAAGGTAAATAAACAAATTGATTTAGTATACTTACCAGCTGTCACAGAAGCAACTGTCAAGAAAGTTAGAAGAAGATACAAGTTTTGAAAATCGAGACGAAACATGACAGAAATCTTACAGTACTCTGATCCCTGTCTGTTTCTGTTTGATGGAGTTTCTGCGTCGCTACTGGTATAAATACACAGAACTGCATAGTAAAAACTCTATAAAAAAAACGTGGTGATATCATGTTACTGCAAACGATCTCCACACACATGCAATAAATATAATAATTTGCATATTCAGAGCAGAACTTGTTTTAAGAGGACAGGACGGCTCTCGCAATAACAGATAAATAATTTATTCACAATATAATTAACAGGACTTTAGATGGGATAGGTTAACTAGGACTGTTGGTGGAATACATTACATAGGGCTGTTGATGGGATAGGTTACACAGATCTGTACATACATAAGACTGTTCATAGTATAGTCTCTGTAGGATTTTAGATAGGATAGTTAGAGTTCACAAGAATGGATTTAGGATACAGAGGACTTTATATATGACGTGTTATGTAGGACTGTTGACAGGATACGTTTCAGAGCACCAAATATAGGATAGCTTATATAGGACTGTAAAAAGGACAGCTTACACTTGACTTATGTACCATTAAACGTATCATCAAAAATTGCTTTTGGCTAGATAAAAGTCATAAGAAATTCACATTTAATTAGAACAAATTAAGTTCATTAACATTCTAAAACACACTCACACACACACACAAGTTTTCTCTTATTTATTTTATTCTAATAATTTGTTTGCTTTCGTTGTTATGTTCCTTTGTTTTTGCGTGTGCTTTATTTTTGTTTATTAATGTAATAATTTATTTATTCATTCCTTTATTCTTTCTGTGTTTGTTTGCTTATTTGATTTTTTTTTTTTTTTTTTCTTGTTTGTTTGTTTTTACATTTATTGATTTATTTATTTAAATACATTGACACCCTCACCACGTAAAACAGACTTTTTTCATAAATAAAGCAGTTTTGTGGGGGTTTTATGAGTACATGTATAAAATATGTGTGTAAGTGTACATACTATTTGTATACGTGTATTATTTATTTATTTATTTATTAACTTATTTATTTACTCATTCATTCATTCATTCTTTCTGTGTTTGGCTGCTTGATTTTTGTTCTTGTTTGTTTGGTTTTATGTTTGTTTATTTATTTATTTATTTATTTATTTATTTATTTAAATGCATTCACCCTTACTAAGTTAAAGAGGTTTTGTTCTGAAATAAAATAGTTTTGTGTTTCTTTTATTTTTTGTTTGTTTTCACTTTTTTATGTTTTTATTATTATTGTTACATTTTATTTATTTATTCGTTCATTCATTCATTCATTTATTGATTCATTAATTCGTCTATTTATTTATTCGTTCATTCATTCATCTATTTATTTATTTATTTATTTATTTTTTTTATTATAATCACTATTATTTTATTATGGTCACTAATGTGAACGTACTGTCTAATTATCTGTATTTTAAAATGGTATTGTTAGCGTGAAGTAAAAATACAATCACACAAAGGAAATATGTAAATCTTTAAAATATATATATACATATAATATTTGTGTGTGTTTGTGTGTGTACGTCTATACGTGTCTGTCAGTATATATGTGTCTATATAGATAGATAGATAGATAGATAGATAGATAAATAGATAAACAGACAGAGAGACAGAGAAATAGACACAGACAGATATGTATGTATATTTGTATGTATGCATATATGAATGCACGTATGTGTGTGTCCATTTTATGTAGGAATGCTAATGGGATAGATTGGTGACATTGGCTCTCTATTTCAAAAAATTTGATTTTTGATTAACTAATTAATTCATTCATTTATTTAATTATTTATTTCATATTTGTACGTGAAGAAAGAATACAAGAGAATGTTTCTTTAACCTTCTCTGTCCGCTTCGGGAAGAGATCATGAAAACGAGGAAAATTACACGATTAAACAGAGACGAAATGATATACGAACTATACGTGTAATATTTTACTAAGCCGAAATCAAAATACGTTAAATAAAATAACGTTTCAGAGTTCATCTGTGACAGCTAACAGAAAATGCTGTTAAGAACTGTTTGTTGCTGTGTTAGCAAGTCCGGATTTGTATGTAGGCTTTCTAGGCTACACCCTAGGGCGGCAGGATGATAAGGGCGGATTTGTGGGCTTTTCCATAAGTTATTAAAAAATCATATATTTCATATTCTATAATAAACAAAGTTGGAAGGGTGAAGAAGTGGGCTTGAACAGAGGGCGGTTAAATTTCTGTAGCCTGTGGGCGACAAGAACAGTAAATCCGGCACTGTGTGTTAGCACACTGGAGTGCAAGGTCAAAGATGGTGGATGCAGATACAACGAATTTATAACAACCTCCCGGGCAACGTCGTGTAGTTCAAGGTCGCGCATTTGTCGTACATTTAACGAGTAGAAAACAAAAAAGTGTCTTGTAATTATTTCTGAAATTCTTTCTTTATTCTGCGGTTGTAATTATTTTGATTCTGCCAAGTCAGTATAATTAACTCTTTTTAACTACAAAGGTTTGTTGAGCGATTCCAGTTGACGAAACGACGTTTTAAAACCAAAACTGCATGTTAATTACAGAGCTAAATTTTTACAATGTCACACAGCATGTTGTGTTATCAACGACTGACGACTACAACGACACATTCTTCTCGGCAACAGACCAGACCAATGTTGTAAGGGAGACTCAGACGACTTCCGGTGTGTCGGGAGTTACTTCCGGTAATATCCCGTCAGAGCAATGAAGAGTAAGGAAACTAATCGGCAGGAAAATGTTGGATTCCAACATTCGTGTCGTGCATTCGTTCGTTCGTTTTACACCCGCACATACCCACATCCACACACGTATAGACATACTACATACATACATAAACACACACACGCGCGCGCGCGCACACACACTAACACTAACACACACACACGTACGTTGAGCGGTTTAATAGATTTTTTTTCTTCTTCAGTGGGTGGAGGGTGCGCTCCTTTTTTTCCCCCTTATTAATTCAAACACACCCCACCCCACCCCCACCAAAATTCGTGTCTTGCTGGTTCATCGATGATGCAAAATGCGAGATTTATTTTTGTATCATTTTCTTTTCCTTCCATTATTAAGAACTTGTCAGTGTTAAAACATTAAGGTCACAGTTACTTCAAAGGTCACGTGTAGAATCAGCCTTGCGCGTAGTTAGGCGTTTAGGTTTGAGAGTTTTGTGTGAGACGTTTGTGTTTTGTGTGATGTCGTGTGTTGTTTTGGATGCTGTGTTGTAATATTTTGTGTTCCTTGCCCTGAATGATATCTGTAACGTATGCATCTTTGTATGTTTGATGTATCTTGAATGTTTGTGTTATGTGTCTGTTTTCTCTACCCTGTCTGTGTTTTATGTCCGGTTTGACGTGGTGTGACATTTTGTAATGTCTGTAATGTTGTCTGTATGTCTGTTTTCTGTCCACTGTGCTGCTTCTGTGATGTGGTGTGTGACCTGTGGTGTGATGTTTTTTGTTCCTTGTCCTGTATTATATATGTTTTGTATGCATTTTTGTATGTTTGTTGTTCTTGCCTGTTTCTGTTTTGTTTCTGATGTTGCCTGTGTGTCTGTTTCGTGTACTCTGCGATGTCCGGTGTGGTGTTTAGTGTGTTTACTGGATATGTGTCTGTGTATGATTGGGTAAGAGTTTTGTGTTTTGTGTTATCTGTTTTGTGTTATCTGTTTTGTGTTCTCTATTGTTGTCGTCAACATGCAAAAAATCAAGCCAGACTACTTTCCTATAATCATGTTTAAAGCATGAGGGTATGTATAATATATCATTTTCTGTCGGCTCGAAATATAATTAACCCTTTAGCTGCGTTAGCAAAAACAAAAAGCTGTCCTCCATCGTCCTGTCTCTGATTTATAATGTGATTTTTGAAACGCAATAATCATTAACTCATTGTGTCATGGTTTGTTTGTTTGTTGTTGTTGTGTTTTGTTTGTTTCTCTCTCTCTCTCTCTCTCTCTCTCTCTCTCTCTCTCTCTCTCTCTCTCTCTCTTCATTAATTTATTTAATATGAAAATTATATTTGCGAATGGAATCTTTCTTTGTAATTGCATGATCACTGACATTTAACTGAATAAATGGTAGAATTTTAGCAGTAACCAGAAATAATTTAAAGAAAAATACGTTTAGAGTTATCTTTCTTTGTACATGTGCCAGCAGTAGCCGCGAGGTTTGTTATCTATATTTTCTTTTCTGACGCAAACTAAAATAATTAAGTGAAATACTGGTGTTTTAAAAAATCGTCTGGCTCAACCTAATCTTCGCATTTATGTTGTTTTTATATCAGCAATGAAGATTTATACGGACGCAGGGAATATCCAGACTGTGAAGTTGTTGGCAGCCGCCAACACAGCTGGCGTTAATATTGACATCGAAGTAGTAAAACATGACGGTGAGAAATATCATATAACCATAATTTTTCAGAGAATTAGGTTCCCTGTTTAAAATATTTCTTAAACTGTTTTAAAGTGAAACCATCTCCATGTTTTAAAAGTCGCAGATGTAGCGAGTCAAAAATGTCAAACGATAATTAATTTTTTCACATCCAGTCATTGAGTCAAGTTCCAGGACCCTTTACTTTAGTGAATTAGTCTTTTACAAGTTTTAGTTTTAGAACTTTTGCCAAATATCGCTTTAGATCAAATAACTAATAATAATAAAAAATAAATGTTTCTAACATAAACATATTGCTAAAGTGTAAATTTCTCCATTCTGCACATTTTGACTATATAAATTATAATATATTAAAATATTCTGAAATCTTGCTAAACATTTATTTATTTATTTATTTTACAGAGCGTATTGTGCCCTATCTGAAATCACACAGATTTCCAGTACTTGAAGTTTTTCCTGGAAAATTTATCTTTTTAGCAAATGCAGCTTTACGGTAAGTTGTAATCTTTTAGTATACAGTTATATTTAAATATAAATAAATCTTCCGTCAGTATAATTAATTGCTATTCTGACTTACAGAATTTATAAAATTTATGTATTAATTTGATTATGAAGGATAAAATACAAAGAAGCAGTGTTAATTTGAATCTAACTATGAAGGAAAGAACTATGAAAATAAAACTGTGCTGTTCTTTTTATAAATACATTCCTGTTTTTCAAACTGTTATTCGAAATCGATTTATTGCCTGTTTCAATTAAAATTGCTAGAAATTAAAAGTTTTTAATTAAGACTCATATCTTAGCGTATATAAGACACAATAATTTTCAGGTATTTGATATCGCTGGGCGGTAAAGCCATCAGTGATGCAGAAGAAGATGAATGGTTGGAATGGGATAGTACTCAGCTTCTGGTGAGATTGTCTACAATTGTTTTTGTTTTTCTCTTTTATTAATAATTTTTTGCTGATTCACTATTTATGTTTAATTTCATGTTTTTCATTGAGAATGATGTCATTAATCTGTATGATCCACAACCAGTTTTTAAAAATATTTGTTATATTTATTTTTATTTAGCCAACAATCTGGCCACTGATAGTGAATGCCATCTGCCACAACAAAGTTGACAAAAGTCAGCTGAAGACCGCAGAACCATTGCTTCTTCACTTAAACAAAAAAGTTCATGGAAAATCATTTTTATTTGGCGTGAGTACATTTTTATAACTTAGTTACAGTGGTGAAGGATAAAGTACAACTTATTTGTACCTGCCTATTTGATATAAGTTTATTAAAATTATTTAAGTGCTTTTTATCGAGTACTAGTTTTTTTAATTATTAATTTTTATTATTATTTTTATTTTATTCTTTGATACTTAGAGTAAACACTTTTGTAAAATATCACTAATCATGCATGATAAAAATAATACAAACTTTACATTTCTATTATTTTTCTGATATATTTTAACACAATATAATTTATTTAATTCGAAAATGTTCAGTGTTCTCTGTTGAAGATAAGATATTAAATTATCACCATATACATCATGCATGACACTATTTTGATCTGATGTAGGATACTTCTATAATATTTGTTTAATATTTATTTGTTTAAGTCGATACATTTAAAAATGTTTCTGTTTATGTAACAGAATAAGCAAAACAAAATTTATTTGATTTCTGTTCTGGCAGTTTTTGTGTTTTTCTTTTTCATTATTTGTTTATTTAATCTGATTTGTATTTCTTTCAGCATGAACTGTCCAGTGTGGATATTGCTGTGTTTTGTTCACTTTATCCCTTGTTGATCACTCCAAACCTGCAAGGTTAGTTAATTATTTAAATGTATGCATAACATGCATACAAATATATGTACCTACATTTGTACATATATGCATACATATACATATAAACATGCAAGCATGCGTAGATCCACACATTCATACATACATGAACACAAACACACATATATTCACATTTTCACAAATACATACTTATATACAAACAAATATGTGCACCTACATATGTACTTGTATAATCTGTTTTGAGATATGCAAGCATAATAATGTACTAATTGAAAACTACTATTTGCAGTAAAATAAATTTATATGTTGTTATTTTCTAAACTAAATTTTACTGTATCAGTATTATTAATGGATTTTACAGGGATCTGTTTTTGTTTTAGTTTACCTTTACTACTAATCAGTTACTTATAGAACATATATATCATCTGCAGTTAATTGTTTTTTGTGTTTTTATTGTTTTTTTAGAATATATTAATATTTTTAATATTTCTCTTACTCACTTATTGATATCATCTACAATATTTCATTTTGATTAGTTAGTTTCATGAACCTTGTATAATGGTAAAATATCTTATGACACAGTATGTATTAAAAACAATTAGCATTTTTTAATGTTATTTTTCTCTACAGAGGATATGAAACTGTTTCCTGCAGTGTTGACTTGGGGACATTCTGTTCTGGCACAACCACCTGTAGCAGAAGCAATTAAATTTGTCACTGGTGATCAAGGACTTAACTCGTTAAAGGTAAGTCTTTAGGAACCTACAAACTTACGAAGAAGCTATAATGTTCAGGTATGTTTGTCATGGACCAGGTCTCTGGCCTATCATTGGCTGCTATTAGGGTGTGTAAAATGAATTGTTAAACTTTCAAAACAAAATCATAAAATAATGCCCAGCTTCAAATAGTTCACTGACAACATCAGAATATAGCTTTAAATGATGCATAAAACAACTCATTGTTGGAGATAAATCTAAACAGAGATACCACGTGTGTTTTGATCAAACTGACTACCACTGATGGCAAATGCTGATGAGTTTAATTAGGTAAATGCTACTCTCTAATAGAAAGTACACTAACATTAGAAATTTCATGTAAGTACATTATAACTTCAAAATAAATTCGAAAGCTGTTTGCTTTCAGTTTTGTCTGATACACCCTTATTAGCTGTAATTATGCTTGTTTCTTTTCTAAATTTTAAACAGTGGGAATTAATGAAGTAATTTTGTTTATTAACCTTGGATAGTCAGTTTGGATTTAAGTATAAAATGGGTTTCCTGCAGTTTTTCAGAATCTTTGTTCTTTTTTGTTCGAATAAATTTTTAATAAATGTTAATATATAATTAAATATTCTCTTTTCACTGTCATCATTATATAGTTAAATGATAATAACTGTTAATATTTTTTTTAAAGATTAAAAAATTAGGATTTTTAAAATTATTAATATTTATTCTTTTTTATTTACAACTTCTATAACAGAACTCTTTGCTAGTCCATCCTGGTTTTCCATCTGTTAGCTCCGAGACCAGGAAACTGAAATCCACACAGTCTGGCCGAAGTTCTGCGACAGAGGATCATGGGAAGGAACAGTCTGCAGAACCAGTTGTAAGTTTTTATTTCATTTTATTATATATTATTTTATTTTATTTTAAATTATTTTATTTTTTTTATTAATTTTTTTTTTTTTTTTTTTTTTAAATGAGTGTTGGTAGGCAAGTTAAAAGGCCATGAGAATGCTGGATCTGATTCAGGAAAATTACAGTTATAATTAACTTTTATGATTTCAGAAGATTATTACCTCGGAAGAACTGTCAGAAGCAGTCGCAGCCTGGGAGAAAGGATCTGAGACTTGTGCAAAACCACGAGTGAGAAAACATCCAATGTAAGACTAATTATTTATAACACAACCAGCTATCACTTGATATTACTAAACAACACAAAAACAATCGTGAACAACACTGATAAATAAATAATTACAAAGAAATTTTTAAATTAAAGAAACATATTTAAATTTTATATTAAATAAATATATCCAAGTATGTTCAGTGAATAAATAGTGATAAAATTGTTTGGATATTAAAGTGAATATGATATATATATATTTATTTTTGTGAATTCTGGTATTAATGTATCCCATTTTTGGGCAGAAACAACATTTATTTCTATTTTTTATTAGGTTTCTTGATAGTGAATGTTTTGAACTTCTCTTAATTTCATGTCTGATTTGTGTTTGTTTTGAAGGATTGCACAGGATATATTCTGGAAGTTGTACAATCGAGGATATGTTCTGAAGGATACTGTTAATCAGCTTCTGTGTGAAAAATGCAACAGGTAATAAGAATTAAACAATGCTATAGTTGTTTTGTTTGTTTTAATTCTATCCATGTCATGCATATAAAATAAAATGGCTTTTAGAATATAAATATTTTTTAATCTAGCATATTAATGTGATTTTTAAAATACATACACTTAAGTTTCCTTGTATAATTTGATATGATTGAATGGAATGATTACTAAAAAAAACAAATTAGCTATTTTTTGTTTTTATTTAATTAATATTTCTTTCTTTTATTAAGATAATTATAATCATGATTAATGTTATTATTATCAGTGTTTTTGATATTATTAATAATATGCATTTTTTAAATGATTAATAACTACAGTCTTAGATAAACATGTTGTTATTGTTATTATTATTATTACCATTGTGTCCAGATTTCTGGCTGACTGTTTTGTCCATGGTGAATGTCCAGTGTGTGGCTATGACGATGCAAGAGGTGACCAGTGTGATGCATGTGGCAAACTGATCAATGCTGTCGAACTGAAAAACCCAAAATGTAAATCTTGTCAGACGTCACCTGTCGTTAAAACATCTCACCATCTGCTTTTAGACCTGTTTTATTTTATATCAATTCATTTTCTCATATTAAATTATTTAGATATTCCACTTGACATTATTGTTATAGTTTCATTTCCTTCTGAAATAATGTTCTTTCTTTTTGGTTAACCATATATGAATTACAAGGACTCCAACATTTTTTGGGCAGAATGGTGAATTTAATATTTATTTATGTTGTCATTATATAAGAAAAAAATAAAATTATCAAAATATTTTAATATTGGTAGGCTTATCATTTAGTAATATTCAGTGCAGTAATAAAACACACAAACATACACACACACATACACACAATCACGTTGGCTTGTACTTACCAACATATTTATTGTTAATTTTATTCATACATTTTTGTGTTAGGGGGTATTGGTTTGAGTGTGTATATTTATGTCTACAGAGTTAGGATTATACATTTAGTAATTTTTTCAGAGTGAAGCTGATTTGAGAAAACACCTCGATAAAGTTTTCACCTCTGGAACCTGGACAACAAACGCTAAAATGATAACAAACGCCTGGATTCGAGATGGACTGAAACCAAGATGTATCAGTTGTGACCTGAAGTGGGGGACCCCAGTACCACTGGCGGGATACACTGATAAAGTAAAATAAACTACTACATTTATAACAAAAAATAAAAATAACTTCTTCTCTTACAATTTACTTTCGGTTGAAAGATTGCTTTAAAAAAAGCGAAAGAAATGTTAACATAAAATAGTAGAATTTAGAAATCACATTTATATTGTAAGAAATTTATTCAGCATCATAAAAAAATAATTAATACTAAATGTTAAGATGATAAATCTGATGCCAGTCTTGCAAAACATGTTATCCCTAAAATCCTGATTGGCTAATAATATAATTCCTTGCATCTGATTGGTCAAGAATATAGTTCAAGATGTATGATAGGCTAAACAAATTTTATAATTGTTTGATTGGCTAGGTGAATATTGTAAAAGATTTAAACAACAGTTTATCTAAATTTAATATTTGTATAATTATATTTTATGTATTGTTTATAATATAAAAATTAGGAAGACCTTTTTTTCTTTTTTTTTTCTTTCTTAGGAACATTTATTTATTTATTTAAATATTTTCATTTATTTGTGGTTAAATTTGCAGGTGTTCTATGTTTGGTTTGATGCTCCAATTGGCTATATTTCCATCACAGCCAACTACACTGATGAATGGAAGCAGTGGTGGAAAAATCCATCAAAGGTTTTTCTTTTTCTAGTTCACATTTTTTTTTATTTGCATGTTTTCTGAAGTCAAAATAGCAAAAACAAAAACAATTAAATGAATAATAACTTCAATAGATAAAAAAAAATTAAATTGATGTATATGAGTAAAAATATGATGACGTAGGTACGTTTCTGTTGGCATACACATAGTCAGTATTTATCTAAATATCTTCTGTTTTTATATATATATATATATATGTATTAATCATGTTTTAATTTAGAATTTTTTAAATTTTATTTATCATTATTTTATTTTTTAATTATTATCATAAGATTGAGATTGTTTTAATTTAGATTTTTAAATGTTTTTGTTTTATTTATTATGTAAATATTTTTTTAAATTATTATAAGCTTGAGATTATTTTAATGTAGAAATGTTTAAATTTTATTTATTACTCTATTTGTTATCAGGTTGAGATGTACAACTTTCTTGGCAAGGACAATGTGCCGTTTCACAGTGTCATTTTTCCATCCACACTTCTCTGCACTGAAGATAACTACACCATCGTTAACCACATGTTGGCGACTGGTAAGCATTTGTCACTGTAGTGTAACTGTGACAGTTAATTAACCGTTTTTTATGTTGCCTTATTATGGGTTAGCAGAAAGTTTCAATGCCGTGTTTAATTTTAGAATATCTCAATTACGAAGACACCAAGTTTTCAAAGAGTCGAGGTGTAGGTGTGTTTGGAAATCAGGCTAAGGATACAGGTATACCTGCTGATGTCTACAGATTTTACCTGCTCTACATGCGACCTGAAACTCAGGTAATTACACTGCTTTTACTACGTTTTCTTTCAAATCGCAGCTTTGTCGTTTTAAATTTTGTTTTTTTTTTTTTTTTTATTTTTTTTTATTAATATTTTTATTTTAACTTTATTATAACTATTTTTTATTTATATTTGAATTAATTTTAATTTTAATTTTAATTATTTCACTTCACTGTTCTGCACTGCACTGCAGAAAACTACACTACACTACACTACATTTTACTTTACTTTATTTATTTTACTTTATATTTCTTTACTCATTTATTTTACTGTATTTACTTAAATAGTAACATGTTAAAAACTTACTTACTAGTTACTTTTCCTAATATCTATCTGTATACAAGAAAACATCATTTCTATCATTAATATGAAATTGCCAGTTAACAGTGAAAGACTTAATTCAGAAAATACTATTTTTCTTGGTAATATGAGATTGTCAGATAACAAGAGAGTTAACTCCCTTCGTTTCAGGATACATCTTTTAGCTGGGATGACTTTCTTTTGAAAAATAACAGTGAGCTGCTCAACAACCTTGGCAACTTCGTCAACAGGTAAATATAAAATAAAACCTATAGAGATTTACATAGAGACAGTCAGAGACAGACAGAAAGAGACAGAGAGTGAGAGAAAGTGAGTCGTGTCCAGTTTGATACCTCATTTCTCATTTTTGCCACGATACGGCAAGACCGATGTCTATATAAAAAGACGATAATATATATTTTTTTTAAATTTTTAATTACTATTATTATTTTGTGTTTTTAACAGAGCTTTGGTCTTTCTTGCCAACAACTTTGATGGAGTCATTCAGGAAATGAAGTTGACAGCTGAAGATGAGAAGTTACTGGCCCTCATAACCCGAGAACTCAAAACACATTGAAAACATGGAAGTTGCTAAGTAAGTCAAAGAGTATTTTGCTTTAATTCAGTTCTAGTATTTACATATTTTTTATGTGAAATGTTTTTCTGTTCATCATTTGTTTTTCTATCCATATATGGCTATATCAAAAAGAATCCATCTTGCCAATATTTATTTTTTATTTTATTTTTTTTGTCCCTTTACATCTGTATCAGATTTTATCATTTTATTTTGGTCTTTAATTTTGTCTATTTTTCTGTCTCTGTCCATTAATCTGTTTATAGATACATTTCTCAATGTAAGGTCCATTTTTTTAAATGTTTTGTTACATTGTGATACCTGGAATATAGCTCAGCGTGGATGTTTTGTATAACCACAGTAGCATTTACAACACTAGTAAATATTTGCACGTATTTAAAGAGATCTGTTAATATTCATTGATTTTCATTCATCTTCAGGCTTCGAGATTCTATTCGTAACATTCTGAACATATCGAGACTGGGAAATCAGTTCATGCAGTCAAATAAACCGAGGGTTTTGTTGAAAGGAACAGATGAGGAGAGGTAATATAAAGACTTCTAGAGTTGTGGACAGAGTCCAGTTTGTTATACATTGCAAGAGATTAAAACTTAGCTCATGTAAAGGCCTTGGTGGTTAGTGGTTTGATACATAATCTTCATTAATGAAAAGAATAAAATTAAATACTGATGTCTGAGTATGTGTGAGAAAAAAGGAGGTGTGTGGAGGAGAGAGAGAGAGAGAGAGAGAGAAAGACAGACACACACACACACACAGATGGGGAGAGGGATAGAGAGTGTGTGAGGTTGTATGTGTAACTGTTTTGTATGTTCATATCTAAACAATTATGTTTTAAAAGACTGGGTAAGCCATACATATAAAGTTAATCTTTACTCACCTACTCTGTTCATATGCTTCTTTTCATTAAAAAACATATTTACTCAGTTTGCTGTGGTGTTGATGTTTCAGCACACAGCTGAGAAAATCAAGTTTGATTCCTTAACAAACCAAGAGATTAAAACTGTAAATCAGACAATGCCATTAATTGTCAGAGTAAAAATCATTGCTATCGACAGAACAGTATTTATATTACTTTCTGAATTTTTAAAAATTTTAGATTTATTATTTTCAATTATTTTTTAATATTTGATGACAAGTTTATTTCACTGTTTCAGATCTCGAGCTGGCAGTGTGGTCAGTGTTGCTGTAAACATCTCTCAGCTGCTGTCTGTTCTGCTACAGCCGTACATGCCAGTGACCAGCGAAACCATTCAGACACAGCTGAGTGTAACGTCATACACAACAAGTTCATCTGTATTCTCAAACCTGGACACAAAATTGGAAAGGTAACAACTCAGCTACAGAAAGATTTAATTAAAGAATGTATAACTACTCTGTATGATAGTTTTCTTATGTCTATGAATGAATATTTGTTTAAAAATTCCTATCTTTATTAAAAAAAAATTTAACTGAAATTAAGCTTAATTGAGGATTGGTTGTTTAATGAATGGAATATTTGTTTAAATCAGTGTATTTTTCTTTTTCTACTCAAAAAAATTTGTATTTATTTGTGTTTGTCCTATAAAAATCAGAACACAGATCTTGACCAACTTTGATGACACAGTTTATAGGGATCAAGGTAAAATAGTCAATATCAGTGGGGACTTTGATGATAATTAATCTTGTGGCACTTCATTAATATACAGATATATTTCATATTTTGATTGCAGTTGTATTGTGTATTGCTTGTGTTTCAGCCTAGTCCATTATTCCAGAAGATAGAAGCATCAACCATAGCTGAACTGAAAGCCTCACCTCAACCTGTGAAAAAGGTAACAAGCAGGCTAAACATTTCTAAATAAACTCACACACACAAGGCTAAAGATTTTTAAATAAATCAAGACAAACAAGGCTGAAAACTCTTTTAAAAAATTCACAAAAACAAGGCTAAAAACCCAGAGGCATACATACAGTTCTAGATTTCTTCAACTCAGTTTAATATGTTGATAAACCCAAGCGATGATTGTTCAGATTTCTTTGTTTTATTTTAAAAACTTATTATCTGAAAATGTTTTTTTCTTTACAGGTTAAACAAAGTGTGAAAGAACCAACCAATCCCACAGCAGTTTGTAATGGACCTGCCAGTCCAGAAGAAATCGAAAGACTGAAAGATGAAGTGACAAAACAGGTGACTTAAATTCTCCTGATATAAATAAATAAATACATTTAAAATATTTTTTTTTTTTACTACATTTACATTTATACAGTGTTTGGTTTGATGTTTTATATTGCACCATTAGTCTGAAATGTTCATGTATGTGTTGAGAAGACAGAATTTTGAAGAGAATAAATTTTAAATTTAAAATTTTTCAAGTGTAGGATCTTTATGAATAAGAAAAAAAAAAAAAACAGTCTTTCAATCCAGGAATTAGTCTGGTTTGCCTGTTGTTCCTATCTTTTATTAGTGTATGTAAGTACATTTTATTATTATTACTAATATTATTTTTATTATTCTCCATACTGTTGTTGTTATTCTTATTATTTTATTATTTCAACAGGGTAACGTGGTTCGTGAGCTAAAAACAAATAAATCGGAGAAGACTGTTATTGACAAGGCAGTGGCCACGTTGTTGGATCTCAAGCGACAGTTAGCCGTTGCTCAGGGTGAAGACCCTAGAACAATCAACAAAAGTGGAAAAAAGAAAGGAAAGAAGTAGAAAATATTTGAACAAATCAAATGTGAATCTTTGAAAATTAACGTAACATTTTGGACAAAAATGTGGAATAAATACAGTAAATATCAGATGATTTTAATGGAAAAAAGATGTTGGCAGAGTTAACAGTATTTATTAAGTTTTAAATGTAGGTTATAGAATGAGTGTTGGATGTAAAAGTAGAAAAAGATGCTTGTTATATCATTTTTTTATAATTATATTTTGATGATCAACAATACTTTTTCTCAGATGTGGAAAGATACTGAAAATCATTCTGTCAGAGATTTTTATACTTGTTAAAGTACGACACATAAAGACAAAGTTAATCTGTAGAACAATATTTTTTAAAACAGTTATAAGAAAGCACACTTTTTAAATTTGATTTTGCGATCTGAAATAATTATTATTCTATTTATGTTACACATAACATAGAAATATACTGAAGGAGGGGTTTTTTGTTGTTGTTTTTTTAATCACAGATTATCAATTAAATTTCTGTTGAATGTTAAATATTAATTAATTATAACAGATACTCCTCTGAGCAAAAACAATATTCAACAACTCATCCTGTGACAGTGTTTTCAAAAATGCATCGATCATGATCGAGTTGTTTTATTATTGGTTGAAAGAAAATTACCTCTTTTTTTCCCCTGCTAACTATAGATATTAACTGTAATAAGTTTGTTTTTACAGGTAGGAATGATTTATTAAAAAAGATTGTAAAATGAAATTTATTTATTTATCCCTCTACAATTTAATTTTGTAAATAAATCATATGCTGATGGTAATAATCAAAAGCATTTTGATAGAAATTGAGTTTTCAGTGGTTTGTTTGTCCCTAACAACTTTAAATACTTGAACAGCAACATTTTCCTGCATAAACTGATGACAGAGATTGTATTTTCAGTATTGTCCCTATCAACTGTAAGTCATCAAAATATATTTTTCTTTATAAATATTGAAAATGGTAAATGGTCAACAAACCAGGATTGTTCATCTAATATATTCTTCTTTTTTTTGTTTGATCACAGCTGAAGTCCACAAGATCCTAGACCCTGGTAATACTCAGATTTCCTGTGGTTCATAAATGGTTGGTTAATGAATGTTAAATACATGTTCGTAGTTTCATGATTATTTTTTTTCACTAATTGCTTCAAACCTTGATGCATCTCCTCTGCTATTAATTCTTGCCCTGATTAATTAAAGACTTAAATTCTGTTCTAATTGTTGAAAATGAAGCTAATCAGTAGAGTTGAAGCAGGAATTTCCTGTCATAAAATTTAAACAAAAAAATCTGTAATAGTAAGCATTCAGTAAAAAAATAATTTAAGATGTAAAATTCAAGAATAGAGTTCAAGTGAAAAAATATGGAATGTAAAATAAATAATTGATACTTAACAGTTTATTAATAAACAAACAATTATAATAAAATTTAGATTATAAAACATCTACAGAACTGAAAAGTAACAATGCTGCTCAAGCTGTGTTTATAGTTCTTTACATATTAAAAGTTACAAAGAAAGGAAAGATAAAAAGTAAAGATTACACAAGATCTTAAGGACACAAAGAACAATGATAAGTCAGAGAACATCCAATGTCATTTTCATACTTTAATGTTGACTGTCACATTTTACAACATTCCACCAAAGTCATGAATAAAACTAGTGAAAAACTATTCATTTTCAAACCCTGGGTAACACATTGAGGCCAAACTTCAATTTACTGATGTAACAGAAATGGCTGTTTGAATTCTGATGTCAAACACGGAGGCTACAGAAGATATGTACCATTGTTTTTTAAATAGAAAAAGTTATGTAAAATTTTATTTATTTTATTAACTAACGAAAATATAAAATAACTGAAGAACTGAGTGTGTTTGTCAGATTCACAAATCTGATAAATAGAAAACTGATTTTCTCAAAATCTGAACACTTTATCATATAATTTATGATAATTTAATTTTGACTTAAAAAAAATAATTAATAAATTAAAAATCTTGAATGTTTAAATACAAACTAGATTTGCACAAAAACCAATACTAATAATAAATTTCAAACATTTGTCATGAGCAAAAAATAGAAAGAAGTAAAACCTAAAAAAAAACACTAATTTAAATTGGACTTAATTGTAATCCAATTTTAATCAGTGTAGAAGTTTTTGAAATTTGATAAAACCAGTTAGTACAAAGACCAGATTTCTACTAATTAACTTTTCTCTGAAACGATAAGACAAATTACACAAACGTAACAAAATAAACTAATAAAACCAAGTAAGTACAGTGACAAATGTTTAAACAACAAAATAATGAAGACAAATCTAATAAGTATATGTATTGTTCAAACCCTTTTTTACAAAATTTTGACTCATTAGGTTCTTCAAAATAACTGAAAATATGATTTTATTTTATTTTCTCTTTTCTGGGCAGCTTATATACTTCAGAAAATAAAATAATAAAAATGTATAAAGTACGAATATCATCATAATTGTTTTAATAAAATTTTGACTTATCACAGCATGAAAAATCAGCTGTGGAAAATATTTTATTAGAAAACGATCATTTATTTTCTCTTTTTGAAAATCAAGAGAAAAATACTTATGCACCTTTATTTTTATTTTTATGTAGCCTATATACTTATCACCAAAACACAGTCCTATTCTGTAACACCAACCAGCTCCTTATTTTCTCACTGCATATTTTTGCAAACACTTACTTTTTCATGAACTGTACTACAATCTGAGATCTGTAGAACACCCCTTTAAAATTTAAAAAATATTAAATTTGTCAAACATAAACTTCAGTAAATCACAAATGCAAAAAATAAAATAAAAAAATAAATAAGAAGATGAGTTAAATCTTTTTTCAAAATGATTTCACTATATGGGTCAACATTCTTCAGTGTAATTACAATAACAATTGTTTTATACTGGGCAGGAAAAGATATTTAGAAAAAAAAAAAAATAGAGAAAAGAATAAAGAGACATAAATCTAAAACCTAAAAACTCCTAGAGCTACAAGTGACAGTAAATCTAATTAAAATGTTGCTTTTTTTTTTCTTTCAGTTTTTAATGTTTTAAATATTTTATTATTTTTTTTTATTTGCAAATGTTTGCATGTACCATTTATATTTTGCACAGTAATATGATGCATAATTTTTTTTTTTTCCATCACTGCTTTTTTTTTCATGCAGTTTTTTTTTTTTTTTTTTGTTGAATCAGAAATCGGGGAAAATAATTTAGCCTCCATTTTTTGTGTGTATTTTTTATTTTTTTTTTCCTTCATCACTGTTTAATGTTATTTGTTTTGCTGAAAGATGTAGAATTATTCTAAAAACAGTTTCACTCTCAGTAACTTTTGTCTTATTTCTATGAAATTATACATCCACTTTTCTCTGGAGGTGGACCGAGCGACTTCTCTATGGCAATAACTATGGCTTGAAATATTTCAGGAACATGCTGTAAAATAATAATAAAAAAAATAAAATAATACATAAAAAATTATTTACAAAAAATTCAAAAAAAATTCAAAAAACTAAATAAAAAAGCAGTTTTATTAATTATTTATTATTAAACAATCAACAAAACAAATAATATTTTGATAGGACAGCAAAAAGTGTTAAAATATATGATGATGACGATACTGATCATGTTAATAATAATAATAATAATGATACTGATAATATAATAGTAACAACAACAATAAAACTGATAACTATAGTAATAAAGTTAATTGTTATCCCACTTCATTATCTTTAGCTGAAGCCTCTAAAAATGGAGCCTTCCATGAATCTGCCACTTTCTTCCCTTCTTCATAAGCAACAACTCTGAAATAGAAAAATTTAAATATAATTGTTATTTTTACAGTAAAGAATTCAAACGATAATTTTTAATTTAACAATCTGTAAAATAAATGAAACAAAGCATTAATACAAACATCTCTTTAATTGTTAATATTCTCTTTTATTGTCCAATTAAAAAAAAAATGGATCCTAATTACCTTTCCAGTTTGAGGTCACTCTTGTTTCCCACTAAGACAACTGGAACTCTGAAAATAATAATAATAATAATAATAATAATAATAATAATAATAATTGTAACTGTAACAGTAGCAGTAATAATAAACTAATATTAATAACAACAATAAAGACAGTATTATTATTATTAATAATCGTAACAACAACAATTATGACAGTATTAATAATAACAATGATAATCATATTATTTATATTATTATTATTAGTAGTAGTAGTAATATTAATATTAATATTAATAATCAATTACCCCCCCGATATTAATATATACAGAGTTCACACACATATATACACACACACACACACACACACACACACAATAAAGAGAATTGAGATACAAAGTAAAACGAACGTACTGTGAAGTTCCTTTCATGTCTAATATTTTTTCATACAGAAATTTTACAACTTCAAAGCTGAAATCACAAACATTCCATTCAAATTAATTAATATTGTTTTTAAAAAATTTAACATTTTTTCTTTTTTTTTTTTTGTTTTTATTTTTCCAAAATGGATTGAAAATACCCTCTAACATTATGTTTAATCATTAACAACAGATTTACTAAAATGTGACTGGATTATATTAATTTATTATGATTATTTTAAAGGAGAAATTTGCTGCCACATTTGAATGAAGTAATCTCAGTGATGAACAGACAGGTAGACACGTAATAGTTTCTCAAAGAATAAAAACAGACATAGTTTCTGGAACAAGTGTCAAACAAAAGAGTGGAATGGGCAAAAGCACAGACCCATTGACTCAAAATATCTATATCATATATTTTAACCATGGAAATGACTGTTGGCATATTTTAACCACGGACTTCAAACATTAAAATGACTAAAGTGTCATCAGCTTCTTTCAACTGCAATTTTATTTTTAAACAAAGAGAAATATCTAACTTCTTTTTTTAATTTTTTGTTTTTTGAAATGAATTCCAGTAAAAAGTAGCATATTTTGATATCTTAGCTGTTTTCCTTTTCAAATAAATATTAATAATTTATATTTTTTTTTTAGAATTGGTTGTACAAACCTTTTGCGTGAATTTGTTGAGTAGACAAGAACATAGCCATCAACATTGACAAAATAGGAAGATGGTATCACAGAATATTCATCCTAGAATAAAAGATGAATGAATACTTTTTAATAAACCAAATTAAAAAAAAAAATAATAATAACATAACCAAATGAAATGGGTATCAAAAATATATAAATACTGTTCTATAAAGTTAAAAAAATTAAAATAAAACATAAAATAAATTGTGAAAGATTTACCATTTGTTGAAAACAAAAGGAATGTAAAATATTTAAATCAAAATATATATATATATATATACACACATACACAGACAAACATACAAGTCTGTTATTTACTATTACTTGCAAGAAAAAGTGTTTGTAAATAAAGTTTAACATGAAAAAAATATATATAATAAAATAATATATATATATATATTATATAAAGAAAATTGTTATTGTGAAAGAATTAATATTTACTGCAAGAAAACATATTTATATATTGAAAAACAAATAATAATTATTTATATATATTAAAAGTATAATTATATTCAACAACGACGCCATGTTTGGTTTGCTGTTGACGTGTTTACCTGGCCTGCTGTGTCTACAAGATTCAGTAGATATTCTTGACCATTTATTGTAATCTTCTTTACAAATGCTGAAAACAAGAGTTGGAATATAAACATGTTCTTAAACTGAATACTAATTGGTTCAATAAATTAAATACTTTGAATTATTATTATAAACAGACAAACAAATGAAAACAATCAGCTTTGTGCAATCAAACTTTAAAAATCAAAATCAAAAATAAATAACAATCATTTGAAAATATAGAAAATATTTGTGGAAAATGTAGACAATCGAAAAACATTTTATTATTATTATTATTATTATTATTATTATTATTATTATTATTATTATTAATAAGTAACAAATAAACAACCTGGAGAATTTAAAATGAATAAGCATCATTTGTTTGTATCATATCAGAGTCTAGAAACAAACAATAGATTTGTTAGTATATAAAATGTATTTTTATTTATTTATTTATTTATTTATTTACTGGTTTTAAAAATCTGAACATCAACTTACTGTTCTCTATAGTGGGATCATATGAATCAACAAACTGATTCTCAACAAACTGGATTGTCAATGACGACTTTCCTAAAAATAAAAATAAAATATTATGTAAATAAATTATAACTTACTTGTTTACATTACAAATAAATAAATTATAATTTAACTGTTTAATAACTAAAATTAACAATTAATTTGTTTACCTAACAAACAAATACACAAGCAAACAAATTATTAAGTATCTCGTGCACATTCTGGACAGTGGCTGCCAGATTCTTTTAAAAATGCAGCAGCACTGACTTAAACATTACTCCAGTTTGAAGAAAACGTTTAAAAAAAAAAAAACCCACAGTTCTGAGAGTTCATATTTTTGGAATTAACTAGTACTATTTTCTAGAAAATAATATTTATTTATTATTTATTTATTTATTACTGGTAAGATCTAAGCATGCAATTCATGGATGTTTATTTTATCTTCATTCCTAATTCTAAGCTCAGACAAGCCAACAAACTAACCATATTTATTACTGATTAGACTTAAAGGTAAAAGCACAAATAACATTATGAATTTTAAAACCAAGATATTTTTCAAGCACAGAAATATCAGTAGTATTTTTATGTTTATATACAACTGATTTAGAATTTAAAATTTTAGAGATAATTCATCATTTTGCAAACAGGCAAGTTGTTGCAATAATGTATTCATTAGGCTAAAATACAGATGACCATCAGTTCAAATTACTGACAAATACTTAACCTGCCACAGAATCTTAAATCACTAGTTCTCAAACTCACAATAAATTTGTAATAATGACTCATTAAATGACGGAAATTGTTCTGATGCAAGAAATTATGTAATTAAGAACATTAAATAGATAACATTTATTCTCTCATTCCATTTATAAAACAAAAACAAACTATTAATTTTGAAATCATGATTTGTGGGGTTTTTTTCAAAATAAAAAATAAATTTTATTTTTATGGAAAAATATATTTATTCCTCTAAGTTCCTAAATCCGTGTATGCCTTAGAATCGTTACGTTTTGATTACAGTACTATAATTTATAAAGAACATTCTAATTAAATTATTAATATTTTTGTCAGGAATAAAAACAAACCAAAATAAAATATTCATTTGGACATGTTCCAGAAAAGCATTTTTTCTTTCTTTCATTTTTTTTAATTTTTTTTTTTTTTTTTAATTCCAAGTAAAAAAAAAATAAAAATAACAAATAACAAATTTGATAATTATAAAAAAATAATACATTGATATTTCAATTGTTCTTACCGACAGATCTAAATCCCATAATCCCTATTCTCCGTTGTTTCGGTATCATTTTAACTGTTGTTGTTAGCCATATGATAACAAAATTATTTGAAAGATTGAAAATTAAGAAAATACAAACACAAGTTCGTTTAACTTCCGGGAACAATTCTACGCCTTCGCAAGGAAGAGTTATCTTTGTTGATCTCACGCCACCTTTTATTTTGCTATCAATCAATTGTAAAACGTAATATATTGCACATTTAATTTTAAATGTATGTTGTGAAAATAAATGAATTTGCAGTTTTTATTATTTGATATTGTTGAAATAATTGTTTTCTACTTAAAAACACTTACCAATAAATAAATGAAATAAAAATAAAATAAAATAAATTCAATCAGTTACACGCACAGAAAGGTAGACAAAACTTAATTAGTTGCTTTTTTTTTTCACTGGACTAACTAAAGTAAAGAAAGATAATTACATTAGTATATGTCAGTGATGGCAAAACTATAACGCGTCAGAAGTGACACGCGCGACACTAAGTACCTTGGACATTGATTTAATATATTCTCGAATATTTTTGGTCACGTAATTTAAAAGTTAATAAAAGAGAATTAAAAGTAGTGGGTGAGAGCAGAACTCCTTGCTGTACTCTGGTAACATCTATTCTTATTCATATAATATAGAAGAGTGAATTCTGGAGTGACTGCTGGATCTGTGATAACAATATACATTTAGAAGTGACACACGACGATGTAAAAATGACTAAGATATAAAAGTATTGACACGCCTAGCATCAAAGTTTTGCCACCACTGGCATAGATAGAAAATGTTGGTTAGCTGAATAGCTGTTCCAGTTTTCAGACGTCTTATTAATTTAATTAAATATTGTTTAATAAATCCACAGACACACACACGCACACACACAACACAGAACAGAGAGAGAGGTATATTCAACAAAATTAATAGATTTATTAGTTAATACATCTTGAAGTTTGTTGTTGTATATTAGTTATATGTAATTATGAAGGTCTCTTCACTATTATTGGCTTCTCATAAAATAAAATTTACCAAATAAACATATTTCTCTTTGCTTTGTTTATTGTTTTTTTTTAGTTCATATACAATGGAATGGCCATTTGCAATTAGATATCAAAGCAGTCCTGTATTAGTTTATACAGTCACAAAGTTTTGTGATGTATTCACACACACACAATTATTTTTTTACCCTACAGTGAAATAACCAAGATTGTTCTTATATTAATTTTAATTTTCATCTGCATAAAATTCTAACTTATACATTTAAACTTTAGCTTTGGCTTCAAGTGGACTTTAATGTAATGATGATGATGATAAAGTGGAGGAACAGAAGAATGATGTTGATAACAATAATAATTTTAATGATACCAAAAATAACAATAATAATGATGGTAATGGTTATGATAATATATTTATATCTATCATCATCATCATCATCATCATCATCATCATCATTATAGGGGCTTCATCAAAGGCAACAAATCAAAGAAAACTCAACAATGAATAGTTTTATTTTATTAATAACAATATAATGTATACAGGTTTATATTTGACAAAGCATCTAATCACATAAGCTATTTACACAGTCGCTCATTAAAACAGATAGTACAAAAACAATGATACGTTTCCTCTGTAAGAATATACAAATGTACATCATAGTTAATTATGTGGAGCACTGAATTTACTACAGGAGTATTTTACCTTTATCAAATTTGAATAAACGATGTGAGATTTATTTATTCATTTACTTATTTTAAATCCAAGAGAAATTGGACAGAAAAGATATCACAGACATAAAACGAATTTTGACAGAAATAATATCTTTAATGGAAGAACTTCATGTATAATAATAATCATAATAACAGTTTTTCAGCAGTCTGCACTGCCTAAAAAATAAAAATAAAAATGGTATATTCTTTTTATTTATGTTTCACATAGCTCAAGCTTTGATCTTTTGGTCAAAATTATATTCAGGCAATTTTTATATTAAATGACATTCTCATCTATGGATATAATTATTTTTAAAATTTCTTAAAGAATCCATAATTATATTTATGAAATAAATTAATTTAGTACTTCTGCTAAACAGAAGTTTTTACATGAAAATTGCAGGTTTTTTTATTTTTTTTCATTAACATAAAAAAATAAAAGAATCAATCGTTAAATTAAAGGTTAATAATATTATTCTGTATATATTAATTACAGATTATTATGTATTTTATGAACAAGCCACAGAAATATCAATCAAAAATATAATATTAGTAAAATAATAACAAATATAATATTAAGAATAAATAACAAAAACTAAATTATGCTATAACAGTAATAGCAATTATTAATAATAATATCATAATAATAATAATAATAATAATAATAATAATAACAAAATCTTTGAAAATATAAAGTAATCAATTATTTTATAACATATCTGCTTATGCATTCATGTTTTATTAAAAATTTTCTAAATATATATTGAAATAATATAATTAATTACATATTAACAGGTTGATCAAACAAAAAATTATATGAATGATATGTATGTCTGGAATAGAAAATAAAACAATACATTTTAATATCAAAAGCATAAACACACCTTTATTTCACTGATTAATAACAATAGATAAGAATATAATTAATAAAAATATCAAATTAAAAACATATATATATATATATATATATATAAATTTAGTTTTTCACTATTAACCAATTAGTATAAAAGAAATTTAATGTCTGTATATATATATATATATATATATATATATATAATAAGCAGTAAAAAAATAAATCATATGCTACTTCTCCTTTTCATTTTCCCAGAATGAAAAACTATTAAAAAAATGAAATATGCATTCTCCCAATATTTTCTTATTTACAATTCATACATTAAAAAATTATTTGTGTTTTTTTTCCTAAAAACCATAATCTAGTTTTCAATTTGTTTAACATATCTTTTTTAGTGGCTTGAAATTTTATCATACTTTATTGATGTTAAAAAATCACATCAAAGAATTCAAAATATATTCAAAATTTAAACAAACAAAAAGAATTACATTGAAAATATAAATTAAAATTAAATTTGAAAACAAAATAAATCGAGAAAGTCAAACATGTTCATAAAATTAATAAATTTGTAAAAAGGTTTTATTGATGGTTTATGGCACTTAAATGTTTTTAAA
>CM022675.1:13109016-13159016 GCA_012295275.1 Chrysomallon squamiferum
TAATAATATCACATATATGTATGTATTTATCTAAATATACATCTCTATACAAAACTATGCTGTGAATCCAAGTGCATATGTATATGGATGGGTATATAAATACATACACAAAGACACAGATGCATACGTATTTATGTGCATATACATACACACAAACACACATCCATATATACCCATGATCAGACATGCTGTTTTGGGGCATTGTATTTTTAAATTAAATTAAATTAAATTAAATTAAATTAAATTATATTTTATTTTATTTTATTTTATTTTATTTTATTTTATTTTATTTTATTTTATTTTATTACTTTACTTTACTTTACTTTACTTTACTTTACTTTACTTTACTTTACTTTAGTTTACTTTATTTTATTTTATTTTATTTTATTTTATTTTTTATTTTTTTATTTTTTATTTTTTTATTGTCTGTGTTTATATAATAGGCCGATGATGTTTCTCTATTGTTATGGTGGCAAATAAGTCAAAAAATCAGAACTAGAACTAATTGATAACAGCAAAAATCTGTTATAAATTTCTGAATGTTACCTTCACATTTGTCTCCAACTTTCCTGTATCCAGAACGACATGAACATGAATAACTTCCAGCAGAATTCTCACAGATTTGATCACATCTACTTGTAGTTGTGTAACATTCATCAATATCTGTCATAACAATTATATTTAAATAATAGTAACTATAATATATCTGTTATAACAAAATTTATAATTAATTCAGATATAACAATGTCTGTCATAACAGATTTATAATTAATAACTGATTTTTTTAAAAATATCTCTGAGATAAGCGTGTTGTAATTAATAATAGTTTTATACTGATATATGATGTTATAATAAATAAACGTTTATGTTGTCTAGATACATGAACATTTTCCATTCTTCTTCTCTTCATATAAATATTTATGGACAGATGATAAGAATATTTTCTATTCTTCTCTGTTCATTATATAATTAAATATTTCTATTGTAAGATCTGTACAGTTCTGTCCAGTAATACACGGTTTCTCTTCACAGGCATCGTAATCTTCAGAACAGTTGTCTCCTGCAAATACAAGTTTTACTTGCAATTACAAACATTGTAATCTACAGAACAGTTGTCTCCTGCAAATACAAGTTTTACTTGTAATTACAAACATTGTAATCTACAGAACAGTTGTCTCCTGAAAATACAAGTTTTACTTGTAATTACAAACATTGTAATCTACAGAACAGTTGTCTCCTGCAAATACAAGTTTTACTTGTAATTACAAACATTGTAATCTACAGAACAGTTGTCTTCTGCAAATACAAGTTTTACTTGTAATTACAAACATTTTAATCTACAGAACTGTTGTGTCTGGAAGATGCATGTTTTATTTGTAATTACAAACATTACAATCTATAGAACAATAAACATAAATGAGGTCCAGATGTAAAGAAATATATATGAATAATCAAGTTAACTGTCAATTGAACTATAGCTATACTGATATTAACAAATAATCTAAATATATTCTGCATGTTTCTAAGGTAATTTTTCATTTTTTGTTTTATCCATCCAAATGTTAACAACGAAGTGTAAAAAAGCAAAAGAAAACATATTGTAGTCCTGATGTTCTGTCTACACAATGAACAGATTTGCTTTACATTTCCTCAAAAAGTGGAATGAGGTCACGTCTCTGGTTATAAAGGGGCAAAATGCGGCATGCAGATGTCTTGTATCACTACTATTTCAGTATAATACTTTGTTATGCACGATGGTAAGACGTTGAAAACAGAGAAATGGTAACTTGGAAGTAGGAACAACTACATTTATTCATATGGGCACAGGCTGATTTTAAGACACTTGTATTTTCATTGTATCATCTGACTCGGTGTATTACATCATTCAGTTTTGATTACCGAGCCACACATTAAAAGGAAGATATCAATTAAAAGGTTTTCATAAGAAAACAACACCAATTAATCTGATAATGTGAGTAGAGCACTTGTCTAAATTATAAAAAACGTAGGACAAAATATCCTACTGTTAAAATATCTTAACTTCTCATCTAATCATTTCACCAACCTGTCCAGCCTGTGAAACATTCACACGACACTACTTGGAAAGCATCGTCATAGTCAGTTTTATCTTCAGTTGTACGTGGTTCGTTAAAAACACATTTTCCATGACCATTGCAACCATCACAAATACGAGTTACCACCTGGTAAACTGCGGAATATGCTCCTTTAGAATCCTTCACAACAAACCTGCGAAAGAAAACATAATAATAAAAAAAAAAAAAAAAAAATATATATATATATATATAACAAAATGCCTCAGCTATGGGAAAATCATTTCTCGTAATTATTACGTAATTTGTTTCTAATTCAGTCTGTTTGGAGAAAGAAATCATAGAGACAACTGAACTGTCTCAGAGAAAGAAAATAAAATGACAAATTACTGAAGTACTCGACACATTTTTTACTAAGACAAAAGAGTATCTCAGAGATGATTAACAAACGATAGAGATAACCAAATAGTGAAATTCTCTTTTACAGTGAGCAGCACGAAATACTTGCATCGCACCTTCCCACAGACAGCATGAATAAAAACAGTGAAAAACCAGTTAGAGCTGCTGCATGAATAACCTTGTGGGGATAGCACTCATACCAGAATTACTCTTATAATTACTATAGTGTAATGTCAGATACTAATTACTGCATTGTAATGTCAGATATCAGTATAGAACTGTTATTAATTATGACACTGTAATGTCAGAGATTAATATAAAACTGTGATTAATTGTAACACTGTAATGTCAGATAACAATATAAAATAGTTATTAATTACTGCCTTGTAATGTCAGATATCGATTGAAAACTTATTAAGTGTGATATGGTAATGTCAGATATCAATATAAAACTGTTATTAATTGTAACGTTGAAATATCAGATATCAATATAAAAGTTATTATTTACTGCATTGTAATGTCAGATACCAATATAAAACTGTTATTAATTATAACACTGATATAAATAAGTCCAAGTCCAAATCTCTAACAATTTTCTGAATACTAGTCTGTCACTTGATAAAAATAAATGCATTTAGTAAAAACAGACATAAAAAACAGTCATAAATAGAATTTAATTACCTCAGACTCATGGGTTCTAAACTGTTTGATTTGACTGAAACCTCTCCAGTCTCGTTATGTAAGTTTAACGTCGTGGAGTTAGGTGTTGTACCAATGAACTCATATGTGAGTCGATCGTTGTCTCCATCAGAAGCAAACACTCGGAAAGAGGTTACTTTTGTTGTAACAAGATCTATAGCTTTTGTGTTATTTTCAGCAATGACTGGAATGGAATTAGCTGAAAATTTAAAAACAAAAATAATAATAATAATATTATAAATAAAGGAAAGCTAAAGGAAGTGATCTAAGTGTGTGTGTGTGTGTGTTCAATAGAAGCAGTATTCCTAAGAAAGCAAATAACTAGCAGAAGCAATACTTAGTCAAATATAGCAAAATTAGTATTATTCTAAGAAAAGTAAAGAGCAAATAGAAAGAATACTAATACAAAATTCGTGTAACATACGTATATATAGATATAGATATATATTTCAAGATAAATTGTGTATTCAAGTGTTAATCTGATTTTTGTTTTCTTAGTAATTTCAAATCTGTCAGTGAAGTTTCATGTTTTTAATAAATAACTTTTGATATCCAAAAAATAACAAATACATAAATAAATGAACACAGAAATATATAAATCAATAAGAAAGTAAGTAAGTAAGTAAATTAATAAATAAAACGAATACAAGAAAAAAAGAAAATGCTCTATGTACCTATGTGTATGTGTGTGTGTGTGTGTGATGGTAACCAGACGTTTTATTCTAAACAGGACAGCATACACCACACGTTTTGGAGCAATATTTGGAACGGGAAAAGCAATACATTGAAATTATTACCAAGTTCAGCTTGACTCTCGTCAGACGCTGTTTTCTTTTGCTTTGTTGCATTGGCGACCTCTGAACTTCCGGTTGCCAGGTAGTCGAATACGCAGGCTATATTTTCTTCTCCTCCGCAGACTTTGTTTGCTTCTTCTCTCCGAGACTGTTCTACCTGATCCAGAAACACTGGTGTGAAGTTGCGGAAGTTGTAATCGTCAGCGCTCTCTCTCAGTCCGTATCGAAGTAGTGATTGGTTTGCTGTGATCATCCCTGTCACGAAAAATAAAGAATTCAATTCTTCTATTTCTTGAAATGAACAGGCGTTTAAAATTCCAAAAAAAAATAAAAAAAATAAAATAAAATAAAATAATAATAATAATAAATAAATAAATAAATAAATAAATAAAAAAATAAATAAATAAATAAATTTAATATGTTCTCAGTTAATTAACTTAATTAATCCCTTAAAAAATTAATAAGTAAATAAACAAGAAATAGTAAAGAAAGAAAAACAAAGAAATAACATAAAAGAAGCAAGTAAATTAGTAAATAAAGAACCAAACAAGAAAAGATGAAGAGAATAATAAAAAGAAAAAAGAAAGAAAGAAAGAAAAAGAATATAAAAAAAAAAAAAAAAAAAGAAAAAAAAAAAAAAAAGACAGAAAGGTTTATACAGAATCAGTGTCTTTTAGAACACCTCAAATCACATCAAGAAAATCTACCTACATGTTTGTCCATAATGAAAAATCTGCTCTTCAGATGAAGTACTGGGTAGTATAGTTCCATTTGGGAAGACAAAATCATTTTCCTTATCCCCATCAAAGTTTCCAAGCAAGCCTCTTGTTTTTTTCTTATATTTCGTGCTTATAGAAACATCTATAGTCAGTAGTTTTGCACCCTTTGTAACAGAAAACGAGTTGCCTGCAAAAGGATAAAAAATAAAACAATTTTATTTTATTTTAGTTTGTTATTTTTTAGATAATATATCGCTGAAAGAGAATAAAAGATGAAACTGTATGTCTTACGTTTGTATCTCTGTTACTATCTGTCTGTCTATCTTTCATGCACAAGTATTACATTTTTTCTAATGTATTTTATGCACGCACATACACCACAGTATTTATACCGTGAATACCGTTATTAGTCATGTTTATTTGGACTAGATCACACCTATTTTTATCAGAAGTAATCTGGTTTCTTTTCTTTTCATTGTTTGTTTGTTTCTTTTCTTCTTTTTCTTCTTCTTCTTTTTCTTTTTGTATACATTGTTTTATTCATTTATTTATTATTATTATTATTATATCATCATCATCATTCATCATCATCATCATTCATTTATTTATTATTTATTTATTTATTTTTATTATTTTTTATTATTATTTGTTTAAACATATTTTTTTATTTATAATAAAAATACTTGTTTATAAACGTCACCTGATGGGAAGGCTACAATAAGATCGCCTTGAGGACTTTTTGTTATTGTCAGGGTAGAAAGTTTTGGGTCAGTGATAAACGAATTCTCATCCTCGGGATCATTGTCCTCAAACAGCTTGGTGTAGTCTTTCATAGAACCATCATCGTCATTTCCGTATACGTACATTTCTGTAATATATTAATATCATTTAATATAATATATATGTATGTACAAGTGTATAGATATATATATAGACATGCATGTAAATTAAAACATTGTTATATATTATTAAACATAACATATATTGTTAGAGTCTTCAGATGTTAGTTTTATCGTGAACAAGTCGATTGTTGAATGCAGCTCGTTTTACCCTCGCTGAAGTACGGCATTCTAAACTTCGCGTGATAAAAATGATACCTTTATACAGTAACCAGTTAAGTTATTCAATATGTATATACTGAATATTAATATTAATAACATTTGAAATAGCAAAAATACATATGTTACATGATATGTAATAAATAAACTAATACTTTTTAATATGACAAATATATCATATTTAAAATACAGTTTGTATATTAATAGAATTATTATTTAATATAACTAATACATATATCTGTAAAACACAATATTAGTTATATTAAAATAAAAAATAAATAAATAATAGACTGTTGGTAAATATTATGTTTAATAAAAGTAACGACTTCAGTAAACTGTACGACTGTAATTACATGAATAACAAGAAAAATGTTTAGTAGACATTTATTATAAAGAACACCTCCATTTAAATAAAACAATCTATTCAGGACACAAGGATATTTTATAAACATTTATGGGAATTTGTTTTGAAGATTCACCAGTTTTTAGAATATTAGATATGCTTCTTCTGATAGCTGTGTTTTTTTCTATTTTAGCTCAGTTGTGAGACTACAGTACTCACTGTGAAAGTCTGGGTTCAACTCCACTCAGTGGAAACTTAAATGTTAAAATAAGTTCTAGAAAATATCATCTTACTTGTCTTGTCTGGCGAGAGCTCGACTTGGAACTTTGACTTGCTCTTCTCCTTGGCAGCAAAAGCAGTGAAAATGGTGGCCTCTGTCGTTGTACCATTGGCTGTTTCGGCCCTGAGCTGTCCTTGCCTGAAGGTCAAGGGTCATGTTGCCGTCTGCTATGGAAATCAAGGTATATTCTCCATGGCCGTTGAAAATGAAAGTTCTTCCATCAAGTGTAGTTATGTGAGGATCTCCGAAACCTCCTCCTGTACAGAAAATGAAGAAAAAAAAAAAAAAATAATAATAATAATAATAATAATAAAATAAAAAATAATTAATAAAAATTCATTCAAAATTATTATAATATTATAAATATTCTTTTTCATTATAAATTCTAATCGTCAAACGAACTGAAATTTCTATATATCGATAAATTAAAACAAAATATTAAATGTTTTTTATAATTATAAATTCTAATTGTCAAATGAACTGAAATTTCTACACAGCGAGTAAGTAAAACAAGATTAAAAACGTTGCTTATATTGTCGAATTATAACTTTAACGAACTGAAATTTCACTGGTATTTAAAAGACAAACCTTGTAGGAAGACGGCTGTAGATGAACAAGTTCCAGTTGGTCGTAGACTGTGAAATTTGTCGCACAGATTGGACTTCAGACAACAGAAGTAATAACCCCAGTAATCATACATGATGTGACGATTCCAGCTGAACCACTGGTGATAGCGATAAGCGTATCCAGCCTGTAGACCGCTTGAAACAAACCTGCCGTTTTGATAACAACAACTCTGTAAAAGATGTGAAAGAAAACAGCATTATAAAGAGTTTTTCAAATAAAGAATGGGTATTTTCAGAATTGTTTTAATTAAAAAAAGTAATTGTAGATGATAATGATGATCATGATCATGATTCTAAAACATGAATTTTAATATATTGTAGACAGTTATGTTTCAGAAGAGAGATATTCATAATAATGGATGAGTAACCACACAGAATGTTTTATATTTATTAAAAACTACAATATATTTCACTGGTATATTATATGTTTCGCTTGTATACTAATATATTATTTATGTTTAATGACATTAGCATAGTTTCTGTCTACACTAAATATACACAAAATATAATTAGTAAAAACTACAATATCTCTTATTTGTTTTTATAATTTATCCATGATTCATATCGATGATATTGAGATAGGATAACAACACTAATTATGCGCAGTATGTGTTATTATTATTAAAAACTGCACTATGTCCTGCTGGGTTTTTTTTTTTTTTGTGGTTTGTTTAGCACATTCATTATTTATATTTAAAGACATTTAAACGTCTCAACAACGCATGTACTATCTTATCTCGGGTTACAAATTAAGACATCACCTACCTTCCCCATCGGAATGAAATCCAGATTGTAGTTAAGCGTCGTACAACGAAGTCCTCCGGTGTAACCCCAAATTGATCTCCATCGCCGATCAAACCACAGCCGTCTTGTACTGCATGGACATTTAGGCAGGTCATCAAAAACTGCTTGTTGGAAATGTAATCAGGTTCATAGGAAGCATACCAGTTCAAACATTTCTGAGAAAAACTCTGAACATATCCAACACGAAATATGTAAAACCCAGTCTGACCTGTGACAAAGTAATCATAAATAATGACCAGTGCTTCACTTTAATGTTTGTATTAAATATACACATATTTAACTACATATCTGAAGATTTCGAAACTTGAAACAAGATTAAAAGGTTATAGTAAATAAAACTAACAATAATAAAAAGGTTAAAATAACTTGATGGTCGTAAATGTTCTTATTTATTTGTTTCTACGAAAGTAAATATGATTAATTTATATTATATTTCCTTTTATTATTATTATTATTATTATTATTATTATTATTATTATTATTATTATTATTATTATTATTATTATTATTATTATTATTATTTTCTTTAATTATTATTTTTTAATATCAATTATTCATTTTTTATTACTTATTATTTCTGTTTTGTTATCGCTGTCTTTGTTGTCGTTGCTACTGTGGTCGTCGACATTGTTGTTATGACGTTTACTATATATTAGACGTCTTACCACGTGTTCCTCCAATGTTTTCGCGTGTGTACGCACCACGAGTACGTGACACTGAAACTGTTCTGGAATTGCTGTTTTCTCCGTAGCCAATGATAATTGGATCTGAGCTGAGCTTCCAGTGCAGTTCATTGTATATGTACATCGCATATGTTGTCTCTCCATCCGTTACTACTACTGTTTGAAAAGTCACATACTGAATAGGAAAATAGATAATAATTATATATTGCTATGGAAATATATCCGATCAGTAAATAAGTAATATAATAGAATTTAATATCCCATTTACTACAGAAGTTATTTCAATTTGTGAGTTTTTAATCAGTTATCATTATTTATTTTTTTTTTTTTTTTTTTTTTTTTTAATGAAATCAAGGCAGACGTATCCACGGAATCACTGATCAGATATTTGATGAAGCTGAACAAAGAAACTGTCCTAAAACAAACTCTTTATCCATAAAGGAAAAACCAACAAATAAAAAAAATAAAAAATAAAAATAAAAATAAAAAAATAAAAACAGCAAAGACAAACAAAGAAACAAAAACAAACAAACATACAAATAAATAAATAAACATCTGGGAATGACTGAAATATTTTTTACTAAAAGTTACCAAATCTCAGAAAAGCTTTCTTACCTCCTTGCTTGGATTCGTCGATCCATATTTGGGCACTCTGTACCACGTGACAACAAGAACCTGTGATGCGTCAAATTTTGATTCGCTGCTGAAATCAACAACATCTGCATTGGCTCGATTTAAAACATTCAGTGTTTCATTGTCTTTTGCGTTGTTTTTATCAAACAGTTGATATTTTATTTCTCCAGATTCTGAGGCGTCTACGTCGGCACAGTACGGACACAAAACACTGCGTCGATTAGGCGGGAAGTCCATTTCTGCAGGATTGAATTTTCTTCCAAAACTCACAACCCCGTTACTGCCGATCTGGAGAGATGAAAAATAAAACACGTCGATTTTTATTTCACGTGCAAACAGTGATGAAAAGGCAGGAGTACATAGCTGGTGTGAAGTGACCTACTTTTTTAGTTTTCAGTTTCTGTCCAGTATCTATACTAGTATACAGTCAGAGACGTTAATTAGCTAACCTCTGTTACGTTTCTATAAATTAAAAATAATGTGCTTACTTTCTATAACTGTGCTAGAATATTTTACGCAGCTGACATAAACAACACACAGAAAGGATGGCCCGAACAGAATTAAAATTTCCCTCCCTGAACATTTACTTTAATGTGTTTAATTATAAGAAGGAAATATCATTTACTGAAAATGTAACTTGATGTACACTTTATTTAGTTGTGAAATGATTGTGTTAATAAACTAGCATTACAGTAAATTAACCTGCTCGGAGATACCAATAATCAAAAACACAAATTTTCTTTAATGAATTAATGATTTTTACACGATCTAGAATTTGTTACGGTAGCCTAAATTAATTGATGATTAAATATGATTTTCTATTATCTGCACTCAAAAACAAAATGTATTTTCAAATTTCAAAAGAATTTCTGACGGAAATTTCCTCCTTCCCAAATTTACCCTCAGGGTCTTTGTACAACCCCTGGTTTTCATCACTGCTTCAATCTTGAACATATAATATACTGGAAAAGCACTCGTAGTTACAGAACGAACCAGTTAAAAATGTGTGTTTTCTTCCTTGCGATTGCAAACAGAAGACGACTTGACATAAGTTAACGGTGTATGATCATAAGCACGGAAATGAAAAATTTTAAAAAGATGAGGAAAACAAACCTTGAATCCAATCAGATAAAATCATTCAAATTTTGACTCGTAAAAATGTCTTTAAAACAATACTTTAAAAATAATCGAATGCCGCCATTTTAACGTTCACATCTAGAGTAATTACGTCATTGCTTGCATGATTGACTCGTGGTTGATTTCCCACTGCACATGATATAAATTTCAGAGTCAGGGGGACCAAACTGTACACGATCACGTGACGAGTATATAAGAACTGATAGCGCCCTGTACTGTTCTATTGTTAAATAAATAAAAATAAAAATTAAAAAAATTAAAACTTAGAAAAATAAAAAAAAAAAAAAAAAATAATAAATAAAAAAAAAAAAAATAAAAAAAAAAAAAAATAAATAAATAAATAAGCAAACAAATCTAATCTGGAAATAAGCGCATATTTACACTGTATCTTCGAATGACGAATGTCACGTTAATAAATATACTTACATAAATCTTCTTCTGCATCCTCTGGTAAAATGGTATTCCTGAATTAAGAGTCATTCTCACAGTTACATCATCACCGCTGTCCATTTTGGTTGCTTGAGAGTGTGGATACAGCTCTGTAATCACAAAATGTACATTCACAGATACAGTACTGTCTGTTCAGGATGAGTATGATACTAATAGAAGCGATTCAATCGCATACCTTCTATTCATCTGCACAAGTACGAACACAGATAAATATTTATTCAGTCAAATAAGGACACATACAGAAACACACACACATACACACATACGCACACACACACATATATTCCATATTTGTGTAAACTTACATATAGATATACACATACACACATTCACATATATATGCATACACACACACATACATATATACATACAAACATGCACCCATACATACATGCATACATAAGAATATTCAAATATACATATATACATATTTGCCAGTGTTAGGTTTCCCACAAAAAATAGATGCACGCAAAACTGACGAAGAACAATGAACGGTGTGCCTCGTAGGAAGTGATGATTACACACGGTTACTGAGCAACTTTTTTAGGGTTGACTCGATGGCTCAATGGTAACATCGTTATCCTTCCGAGTGCGGGCGAATAAGTGTCATACGTTCGAGTCTCGTCAGCGGCATCTGACGGGTTTGTCAGGTCGTGATTGGACTTTGTCCTCCTGCGCCAGTGCGTTCCCGAATATCATCTATGTGCGGAGTCTAATCAGACGTACGTAAGACAGAAAAGTTTGAAAATCCTAAACTACAAACACATAAATGCATACATACTATACGCACATACATACAGATACCTACTCCAAAAACAAGCCCATTCGTTTGGATTCCAGACGTATGGATCATCACAGCCGCATTCGAAACCATCATCCAACTCAACACAACGAACATGATCACCAGTACAATTGTTCAGACTGGCATCAGAACACTGATCTGTCAAAATAATAATAATAATAATAATAATAATAATAATAATAATGATGAAGATAATAATAATAATAAGGTATGTATGAATGTAGTGAAGAACGTATTTAGATAAGAATGCACACATGCACGCACACGCACGCACACACACACACACACACATATGTTAACTTGCCTACCTCCGTCTGCTTCTCTGTGGAGCCTGGAATTACCGATGTCAACATCGAGTAGATTGATGTCGAAAGGAAGATTTGTGTCGTACGAATCGAGGTTCTCGGTTATGTCTAAAAAAAACAACAACAAAAAAACAAAAAAAAAAAAATAAATAAAAAAAAAAAAAAAAAATAAATAATAACAAAATAAAATAAAATGTAAATGCGATATAATAAATAAAAAAAAATATGTTAAGTAAATAAATTAATATAATAAATAAAGAGTAATAAATATATATAAATATATATATATATATATATGTTTAACGTTTATTAACAGACTATGGAACGTGTTATACAAACCTTGTGTTAAGACCAGAGAGTCGAAAACCAACACAGCAAACACAACCATCAGCCATATTGTTTTCTTCCTGTTAGGAAATAAGTTGTTAGCTGAAAATAAAAAAAAAAAAAAAGAAAGAAAGAAAGAAAGAAAAAAAAGATCAAATGTAATTAAGAAAATAATATTATAAATTAAGTACAAATAAAATCGTTTAAAATACGAAGATCAACTATAATAATAATAATAATAATACAGGTGACTGTTAAAAAATAAAATTTTATTGGAGAAAACAATGGAAATGGCTGCTTTACATATGTGTCCGTTAAATCAGCTTTGGCTCTGTATGTATATATTTTGCGTTCTATGTATGTCATATTCTCTTCGCTTTTTTTTTCTCCAAGCTATAGTAACAAAATTCGAGATTCGAAAAAAAAAAAATATTAAAAACTAATAATAAAAAATAAAATTTAATAAAATAAAAATCTTAGAACACAATGCTGAACATTTCATCTGATAAAATCATTTGTTGTCTATCTCTCTGACTCTCTCTGTTTCTTTCTTACCGTCTCTGTGTTTCTCAGTCTAATACTTTCTCTATCTCTGTCTGTCTGTTATTTTTTTCTCACTTACTAATATCTTCTCTCTCTCTCTCCTCAGTACCACATTAACTTGTACACAACGTTGTTTAGGTGTACGTGTTTTGTTTATTGCTATCTTACTTCTCTTTATTTAAATTAAGTCTGTTTCTCTCTCTCTCTCTCTCTCTCTCTCTCTCTCTCTCTCTCTCTCTCTCTCTCTCTCTCTCAGTACAAAATTAACTTGTACAAAACGTTTAGGTTACATATTTTGTTTATTGTTATCTTACTTCTCTTTATTTAAATTTAATTCTTTTCAGGTTTCTTGAGAACAGGTACAAATTCAGGTGATAAAATTTCACATGTAATGTCAACGTCCTTTCAAAAACAAAGGACGCTTTGAAAGGCATGGGTAAAGATGTCAAAAGTGAAAGAATCATTGATTAATTCATCCTTTATGAGTGAATCATCGTCATTTCCAGAATTTCTATCATTAATAATCATATTATTAATAATCGTTATCATCAGCATAATTATTACAATTATCATTTGTTATCAATATTTCTTACACGAGCTGTGCATCCTTAGAAATAAAATCAGAAACGGTTAATTTAAGTCGTTCTGTGTGATTTCGACTTAATCTGGAGAATTAGTCATTAGCATCACTTACTTTCATTAATCTCAAATTTTAATCCGGATTCGTTGACGAATCATGTGATTTTCAAATCTGGGCTGAGTAAACATTTAGTCATTTAAATCCATTTATCGACTTTTGTTATAATTAATTGTAAATCGTAAACTAGAAGGATGAACATAGAGTAAAATATTTTCATTAATTTTCGTTTTTAATTAAAGATAATAAATAGAGAAAGAAAGAAACAATAAGAAGATGAATTAAAACAGAAAAAGAGAAACAAAGAAAGCAAAACAATAAAAAGAAAAAGAAACACGAAGTAAAAGATGAAGTATAAACTTAAAACTAATAAAGAAAGAAAGAAAGAAAGAAAGAAATGCCACGGAGCGAAACGAATGACCTTAAGAAAGATTTTCTCTTTAGGACGACAAACTGAAAATGTTGACAGCAAATTTTATCACCTGAGTTTTTGTTCCTTAGATATTTTTTGAGAAATCTAATAGCAGTGAGTGAAATCAAACACTGTTTTCATTCATAGCTTAACCTAAACCTTACAAAATAAGGTAACAATGAACAAAAATATATATTATGTATATTTATAAAGAGAGGGAGGGAGGGGGAGAGAGAGAGAGAGAGAGAGAGAGAGAGAGAGAGAGAGAGAGAGAGAGAGAGAGAGAGAGAGAGAGAGAGAGAGAGAGAGAGAGAGAGAGACTTATTTATTTGTTTAATTATAATTTATTGGTAGGAGTGTAGAAAACGATTCCTTCAGCCTCAGTCACTGTATTTAGTTTGCTCTCAAAGCGCTGATTTAGTGTGTGACAAACTGAGGAGGAAGTTCAGTTACGGTTCAGTCGCTTTGTGTCTTTTTTTTTCTTTTTTTTGAGCGATGCATAATCTTATAATCTCGTACGTAGATCACAGACAAAATGGACGTATAAAAACTGAAAACTACATCTGTGCGCTAACCTGCCTACATATCTACCTGATAAAGTCTTTAAAAATAAAATACAGAGAAAGAAAAGTGTAAATGGAATTTTTTATGTATGTGATAATAATAATAATAATAATAATAATAATAATAATAATAATAATAATAATAATAATAATAATAATAATAATAATAATAATAATAATAATAATAATAATAATAATAATAATAATAATAATAATAATAATAATAATATTAACAATACTAATAAATAAATCGGTATTTAGGCATTTGTTTTATCACTGGAGAAATAAACACACACACACACACACACACACACACACACACACACACACACACATACACACATACACACACACACATCACTTGAGAAACATTTGTCTTACAAATCTAATGCAATCTAGATCTGAATACCACTGAGAAAACACTGAAGTTCGTTACAACACTTTACACTAAGCATCTGGAAATATATAACTTATTTAAAAACAAGAAACCAATTATAAAATTTACTTATTTACTTTTCTTTTTCTTTCTTAGTTTGTTTTTTTTAAAAAAAAAAAAAAAAAAGTCTAAAACTTTAAGGAAGTGAAATCGTCAAACATTCTGTAAAATAAAGTTCGTTCTTACCTGAAAAATTCATCATTTTCTTGTTCGATGGTAAAAATCCAAATTATACCAAGAACTGTTTTTGATTATTGAAACAAATAAATAAAATAAATTAAAATATTCCTTTTTTTTTTCTTTTTTTTTTTCTTGTTCTTCCAAATGAAATAAAATAAAAGTCTTATATGCAGAAGACAAAAATGTTCTTTCTACTTTTCATAAACGCGTCCTGCGCGAACTGATGTCAGAATTCAAAGGAATTCGCACAGGTAATTTGGTACTGTGTTTGTAACAACAGCAATTCTATTCTGTGGTTTTTTTAAATTCCTGAATATCATATACTTACAGACAGCCAGTTATTACCAACCGAAATTTTTCGGTCCAATAACTGCACTTCTCAAATACCCAGTCTTGCAGTCGTGCAGATAATAGGACTAACAATAGCTCGCTCTAAATGTGAGTCACGAAAAAACTAACCCCCTAAAACTCCCGATTTGACACTGAGCTTTTTCTTCCTGGTTTTAATTTAGTAACTGATAAAATTACAATACTTTGATATGTGAGATATTTTAAATTGTGACTGACGCAAATTCAACCAACTGCAGATAGATAGATAGATAGATAGATAGATAGATAGATAGATATAAAAAAAATAATTAAAATTAAAAAGTCTGCTGTGTCCTGTAAGGTCGTGATTGGACTTTGTCTTCTCGAATTTTGTCTATATCCAGAGTTTCATCAAACGTACATAAGACAGAGAATTTCAGTCCTAAAACAGATATGTACGTAAATATATACAAAATGCATACGTATACACATACAAAGAAACACACATGCAGACATCCATATATACAGGAAGATAGATGCATACAGACCTACATACAAACACACATTCAAGTACAGACACACACATATATACATATACACCTACATACACAAAGACATACATAGGTATACATACATATCCACATATATACACACATATACATATCTACATACACGAAGCGCACCTAAGACTGACAATAAATTATATCAGGTTGCAGAAAGTCAGAGCGAGAAGCTTATAATCTTTTCTGTAAACAAAAACCATGGTGTGTTTGTCAGTAACGCAGGGAAAATTCCACGACTTATGATAAATTAATATAAAGTGTTTCGTTATTAACTTAATTGCCTGTCACAGAGCACAGCAGCAAAAAGAATAGGACAATCTAAGGACCAGATAATCCTGTCCAAGAGTAGTGGTTGGAACGTGAAAATTATTAAAAGGAGCACTGAGATGTGTCAGATCCGCGGTCCATCAAGTTTCATATGAATTCTTGAACAAATGAACTAAAACCACTCTGTTACTAGTACTACTAGTAGTACTACTTAAAAGTACTACTATCTATGTTGTAATTCTAGTAGTACTTTTACAAGTACTATCGCTACTACTACTTTCGCTACTACCTCTACTCCTAGTTCTACTACAATTCTACCACTATTACTGCTTCTACTTCTACAACAACAACGACTACTACTACTATAAGTATTATTGCTATTAATACTATTAGTATACCACTGTTGCTTTTACTACTATTGCAGCTATTAGTGCCAGTAGTGCTATAAGTAGTAGCAGTAGTAGTAGTAGAAACAAGTAGTATTACTGGTAGATATAGAAGTATTAGAAGTAACGACTACGATTATTAAATATAGTAGTAGTAATAATAATTGTAACAGCAGCAGTACTACTAGTAGTAGAGGTAGCAGTAATAGTTTTAGCTGATGTTGTTGTTGTAGATACCTGATGATAGTACTTAAACTTAAAAACAAAAAAAAATTAAATTAAAAATTAAGAATTATAATACTAATAAACAAATAAATATATAAATATAAAACAAATAAATATATAAATATAAAATAAATAAATAAATAAATAAATATATATATATATATGTGTGTGTGTGTGTGTGTGTATGTATATTTAATGATAGTTTAAACCGCAATATGCAGGTAAAGTGGATATTTACAAAGCACTTGAGAAGGAACTTAAGAACAAGGATTTAAAATCATTTGATATTGCTCAATCAGAAGTAGGAAGACAGTTGTGTGATGCATGTTAGGGGTGTGTGTTGCTAGGCACGTTTCAAGTGTTCTGTGTACATTAACCTATTCGGGGAAATGCACCCGTTTTTTTTCAGAGAAATACACAATTACTAATGTCATGCAACGAGTCCCAGTGTTTACAAGAGATAAGAGAATTCGTCAGATAGTGTCTACATGTGGTCCATTGTTTGGATGTGGATGAGCGTATATGTATGTATGTATTAATGTATGTGTGTGTTTAGTTAGTTATTTGTGCATGTGTCTGTAAATGGACGTACGTATTTGCGTGTCCAATATTATAAAGATTTTACTATTTTAAAATAAACATGTCAACACATACAGTTAATCTGTACCGATTATTGCGTCACAATATATCCAGCATGAATAATACCAAATACAACGATAACCTTGGCTTCTGATGTGCAGTAAGACATTTCAGGCTAATGAATTTGTAAAATACTGATGCAGTAAGATAACATTTCAGGCTACTGAATTTGTAAAATACTGATTATACCCGTGTTCACTTGGTAACAGTACGGAAATGACTTGACAATTGTTTCTACTTAATATGACAATGACGTCAGAACATTAATGACGTCATATTGAGATATCACTGAGATTTGAGGATTTGAGGATTACATCTCTATTTAAATTACAATTGTTACAATTTGTTTTTTAAATAAATTAATTCATTAATAATGATGATGTTGATGATGTTAATGATACTACTAATAATTAACATATCTCTCTTAAAATAAAAACAAGCTGTTGATTGTCTGTTTTAGAAAGTATGTAGGGATCCACATAAATGTATTATTATTATATGTACCGTTTATCAACCTTTTGTAACGCATTAATAACATTATATTTACTTTTTCACAATGTACTAATGTTATAATAATGTTACATATACGTTGTCACAATGAATTTTCAAAATTTGTATGTTGAATACTAAACGTTGGCAAAATTATAGTCTCGTTTTATAAACCCAGTTTTGTTGTCAGATAAGCATTATCACGCACGTTGACACAAATCTGAAATCTGGCAACTAACATCCTATGTTGTTGTTTTTTAGAATTAAGTTTCGGTCGTCTATGGTCAGTACTAAATGTTTATGAAATAGCAGATGACATGTTTTTCTTGTTTAATTGTAACAGTAAATTTCAGTTTTATAACAGGTATGTAATTTTACATCTGTTTATTGTTATTCGTCGATTTTGTGGCATAACAAAAATAAAGCTGACATAACTGCAAGCTCATCTTTTATTAAATACAATTCCATGTGAAATTAGAACTAATCATACACAAACTTTTAAAGTTTGAAATAAAAAAGCTGCTTAGTTTGTTTTGTACTCTTGATTGCTATGGCCGGTATTAACCGTTTATCAAATATGAAATTAACACACACTAACGTTGATATGCATCTTGTGTGATATCACAGTAACTGCATTTTAAAATTCAAGACATTTTTTACTTGAGTAAACACATTCAAAACTGAACATAGGCCAATCACAAACAACTTATTCAATCTAATGCTGAATGACCATAGTCATTCATGTTGTATGACATACACAGAGAGAAATAATTTTACAGCTTAGACAAAAGCAAAAGCCTGCTTGAAATCGAATCAACAACAACACAAGATTTTGTTGCTGTTGTTGTTGTTTTTTGTTTTAGCAGCAGTGAATGCTGGATATCTTGCAACTGCTGAAAATTATCATCTAAATGGACCTTTACTGGTTTCTTCTTCAGTATTAAACTTTACTTCATTGTAGGTTTCTAGGATTCTTCCACAAATCATATTTTTGATTTTCATAATTTTTATAAAATAAACAAAACAAGCAACAGTGGTGACAAACTAAAACATATTATACCAAATAATATAATTTATAACTCAAAAAAAAAAAAAAAAAAAAAATTAAATCACTTAAAACATATTATCCATATAATATATCACATCATAAATAATATTTGGCACATCAAAGTCAAACAAAGAACTTGTTATATTCCAGCTACATTTATCTTTGATAGTTTTCTAATGTCTGTAGAGGAATCAACTGATTTATTCTAATGCTGTATCAGGTTGTATTCACGGGAACATGATGTCCTCAGGCACATGGCATTGCATGATCTATCCTCCTAATTGTTCTATTCGGTATATATACCATTCAAACCACTACTCCTCCATAACTAGTTAGTGAAATGTGTTGGCATGTATTTGTACCTACAGGAAGGTATATATTGAAGATCCTTTGGAAACAGAGAGCAGGTTTCATCTGAAGTAATAAATATCTCACATCCAGTAGTTCATAACAGAATATTAATCATCATGTTCTAGAGATATCATCAAATAAATGTTTAAAACAACAGAACACAGTAATCTTTTTTAAAAGCTGTAGAAGTGTTCTTAATATACTGAATCCTTAGAACACAATCTTTTTTTTTTTTAATTTTTTTTTCCAACTTCCAAAGGATCAAAACTAAGTTTCGAATAATCTAATAAAATAGGTTCTGTTGTCAGATATTGTCACTTTTGGCTACATTACTGACTACAGAATCATTTCCAGTCACACAAGCTTTGTATCCAAACAGCAAAACAAACTGGACTGTTAATCTCAGAACAGAAAAGTGTGCTTGAAGCAAGCAGTGTATCTGCATTTCAACAACGGATATCAATAAATAAATAACTGAGCTCTAGCTTGTCGCTAAAACATTTGTTCTAAAGTTAAAACTAAAACTTAAAATGTCAAGTATCAGACATCTTCAAAGTCTAGATATGCCACAACAGAAGCGAGTACTGAATCTGGCTGAATCTGCCACTTCAGACCTGTTTGTTCTAAAGTTAAAACTAAAAAATAAAATATCAGAGATCCTCAAAGTCTAGATATGCCACAACAGAAGCGGGTACTGAATCTGGCTCAATCTGCCACTTGAGATCTGCCGTCCTGTGTATCTGCAGGCGACAGAGAGACAGCAGGCTGCGAGGAACATCTGAAATAAAAACACTTTATTAAATTTTTCAACTCAAGTCACAAATAAAACAGATTTTAATAAAAATTTTAAATGAAATTACAAATAAGAAAGATTTTATTATATTTTTTAACTGAAGATACAAATAAGAAATATTTTATTATATTTTTAAATTGAAATTGTAAATAAGAAACATTTTATTATATTTTTTAACTGAAGTTACAAATAAGAAACATTTTATTATATTTTTTAACTGAAGTTACAAATAAGAAACATTTTATTATATTTTTAATTGAAGTTACAAATAAGAAATATTTTACTATATTTTTAAATTGAAGTTACAAATAAAAAAGATTTTAATACATTTTTTAACTGAAGTCACAAATAAGAAACATTTTATTATATTTTTTAACTGAAGTCACAAATAAGAAACATTTTTTATTATATTTTTAATTGAAGTTACAAATAAGAAATATTTTACTATATTTTTTAACTGAAGTTACAAATAAGAAATATTTTATTATATTTTTAAATTGAAGTTACAAATAAGAAAGATTTTACTATATTTTTAAATTGAAGTTACAAATAAAAAAGATTTTAATACATTTTTTAACTGAAGTCACAAATAAGAAACATTTTATTATATTTTTTAACTGAAGTCACAAATAAGAAACATTTTATTATATTTTTAATTGAAGTTACAAATAAGAAATATTTTACTATATTTTTTAACTGAAGTTACAAATAAGAAATATTTTATTATATTTTTAAATTGAAGTTACAAATAAGAAAGATTTTAATACATTTTTTAAATGAATTTACAAATAAGAAAGATTTTATTAAATGTTTTAACTGAAGTCACAAATAAGAAATTTTTAACTGAAGTCACAAATAAAAGATTGTGTGTGATTATGTATGTATGTCTCTCTGTATGTATGTATGTATGTATGTGTTTGAGTGTCTTTTCAGATATCTGAGTGTCTGTTCATGCATGTGTGTCTGTATCTGTGTCAAAATAATCTGTTTGCTTCTGTCTTTGTGTATGTGTGTGTCTGTGGATGTGTGTGTCTCTGTGTAAGCATTTGTCTGTGTGAAAGTTTGTGTACGTCTGTCTCACTGAGTATCTCTCTCTGGTTCTGTATATATATATGTCTCTGTCTGTGTGTGTGTGTATTTGTGTTTCTCTGTGTATTGTTTGTCTGAATGTGTACTGTGTTTGTACATGTATTTTGTGCATGTGAGTAAACATGCATTCATTCAGTGCAACCTGACAACAGTTATCACATTATATAAATTATTCATCAAGCAAAGAAATAAATATAACAATTAAAATTAATAAAAAAAATAAACAAACAAATAATTAAATAAAGTAAAAATGAATATGTAAGCAAACAGATAAATGGGAAAAATATAAATAAAGAAATGCATATCTGTAAAACAGATAAAGAAATTCTAAACAACTTAAAAAAAAAAAAAAAAAGAGACACAGAGAAAAGATGTGTATAATAAAATAAATAAATAAATAAATAAATACACAAACAAAACAAACCTCTGATGTGAATGAGATAATCTTTAATCTCCTGTTCTTGCTCTGGACTCACAGAAATCTCTATCTCCCAGGGAAACCTGCCTCTGTCGTCTTTAACAAACAGCTTTGTTCCGAACTCGTAGAGCAGTTTCAGAAACCTCACATCACATTTCTGTCGCAGTGCAAAGTGGTACAGAGTGGGCATGCCTGGTTTCAAGTTTGGACTGGACACCTGTAAGTTGGGGTCAGCTCCTGACCGCAGCAGGAGCTTGAGACAGTCGTACTGCTGGTAGACGACGGAGATCTGAAGTGGGTCCATGCTGAACTGTCTGTTGATACGACAGCGGTGTCCGAGGTTGGCGTTGTAGTCGATTAACAGCTGCGCGAAGAAGAAGATGAGAAAACATTTAGAATATGTATACACTTTTTAATAAAGTTTTTAATATATATATATATACATTCTTTTAATCAAAGAAATTCTCTTTTTTGCTTTTCACCTGTGTTATCTTCTTTGCTGCTAACAAATCTAACAATATGGAGTAATGGTTGGAATGGTATATATAACAGACAACACACTTTTTTGATATTTCACAAATGAATCTTTGAAATACTCTGCGACATTCTAAATTGATTTTCTGGGTCTGTTTCTGTAGGAATCACTCAATTTTATGGAGAGAAAGAAAATCTGTTTGTTTTTTGTTTTTATTTTAGACCTAAAACACATCCACATCAGAAACTCTACACTGACTCTACAGAAGTAATTACATGTGAAAACTATGACAGGTATCTGAAGCTGTTATTACTATCACACAGGGAAAGTCAAAATTTTCACATCATCACTAACAACATACCAAAGTCTAAAATTAAATCATGTTGAAATGTCATATGAGTATCCCATCATGCAGTGCGTGCAGGTTTGATATGACATCACAAAACTGTAGAAACAAAACGTGTTCATTGTGTTATTAAATAAAAACATTTTTAAATGTCTGGAAGTAACTTTTTATCTCGTCCCATAACTACAACAAAAAACAACAACAAGAAACCCCAAACATAAATGAAGTACATCAGAAACCCTGTCAGCATTATTGCTGTAAGATCCTTAAATAAAAACTAATTAGTTGATTTCTCTTTTCTTTTCATTTTCTGTCACTTCTTTTATTTTCATTTGATTTCATTCTACTTTATTTCATGTAATTTAGAAAACTTTACTGTACTTCTGACTTTACATTACTTTACTTAACTTATTATTTTTTTAAATTTTAATCCATTATTTTATTTCATTTGTTAATTCATTTTATTTTATTTTATTTTTCATTTATTTATTTATATGCTTCTTTTTGAAACAATTTTACTTCGTTTCATTTCATATTTTCACTTAAAATTATTATTATTACTACTACTACTACTACTACTATTATTATTATTATTATTATTATTGTTATTATCATTATTATTATTATTATTATTATTATTATTACTATTATTGTTATTGTTACTATTATTATTATTACTATTACTATTATTATTACTATTATTATTATTACTGTTATTATTACTATCACTATTATTACTATTATTATTATTATTACTATTATTATTATTATTATTACTATTATTACTATTATTATTATTACAATTATTACCATTACTATTATTATTATTATTATTATTATCATTATTACTACTATTATTGTTATTATTACTATTACTACTATTACTACTATTACTATTACTATTACTATCTAGGTTGTTACTTTGACAAGCTGCAGGGAGCCTGTCATGCAGGCGGTGTAGAGAGGGGAGGTGTTGTTTTCCAGGTCACCCTCGGGGTTAGCCCCCCTCTCCAGCAACACATGGGCGGTGTCAGTATGGTTGTTCTTCACCGCTACAAACAGAGGAGTCTGCGCTTTCACGTCAGGAATATCCACACTGGCTCCTTCCTGTAGGAGTATCTCAACACACTTTGTGTGGCCTCCTGGAAAGTGCAAATAAAGATGTAAATGTTATTTGATGTTCTGTGTAAAAAAATACACTCACACAGGTAGTCATAACACACACATACACACACACACACATGTATTTGTCTGTGTCTGTGCATGTGAGTGTGAATCTCTCTACATCTATATATCTATATCTATACTATATTTATATCTATGTAGATTTTATATATCAAGTAATATCGTAAACAAATTATTAACACATTCTGTTTTCTCAGAGGCATTTTGTTGTAGCAGTAATAATAGTAATATAACAATTATAAATACATTAAAACTATTACTTTAATACCTTTTTACTTTTATTTATATTCTTATTTAAATTTTTTATTATTATTATTATTATTACTTTTTTTTTTTTTTTTTTCATATCCCACCATACCATCTATTTCTCCCAGTCTTACCTTTCTACTGATACCTATATCTGTGAGTTCGATTACCAAGTGGAAATACTATTACTTCTTTATTTATAACTAGTTGGAATGTCCTATTAAAAACCACCAATGATAATAATCTATTTTATTGTAACCGTGACAACACAAACGCTACCAGTAGCTGCCAGTCTCAGGGCAGTGCATCCCAGGTGGTTTCTTTCATTGATGTGACCTCTGACCTCTGAGCTGAGTAAGAGCTGTGACAGGTGCTGGTGGTCCCCGTTGAAGGCTGTTTCGTGTAGTTGTGTGTCACTGCTTGAGATGCTGCAGTCTCTGAATCTCTCAGAGATAGCCGAGCTGATCATTCAGAATCAAACAGTGCTGAAAATATCATCATCATCATTATCATCATTACAGTGGCAACAACAACAACAAAGTGACATCACTGCTGAAGTAAATATAATAACAACATCATCATCACTACAGTTATCACACCAACAACAACAATGCAACATGACAAATATACTCCTGCAGTAGATATAACAATGACAACGTCATCCTCACTACAAATATCACACCAACAGTGATACCACTACCACAGTTGCAGTAGATATTTCAGCAACAATAACAACTGTGACATTTTTACTGCTGCTATTGAAGATACAACAAAAACAATAAGAACATCATCACTACTATTACTACTACCACACCAGCAGTTATAAAACTACAACAGCAACGGTAACAATAGCACTACCATTTCTGCATTAGGTATAACCACAACAACAGTAACAACATCACTTCTACTACTTAGCAGATATAGCAAAAACAACACCACCATCGCTGCCACAACTATATCAGCAAATACAAAAATTCAACTACAACAACAATAATTTCACTACCACTGCTGCTGTTGATAAAATAAATACAAAAATAATGAAAAATAAATTATAAAATAAAAATTATTAATAAATTTTAAAAAATATATAAAATAAACATTACTACTACACTAGCAGTTATAAAACTACAATATCATTCCCACTGTAACAGCTAGAGCAATAACAGTAACAATAGTAACAACTTTCACTATTAGTATTATAAATGATAACAGCCCTAACAGCAATAAGAATAAAAATAGCATTATCTTTACGAACACCATACAAATGCAGTAAACCTTAAAATACGTAAATAAATAAAATAAAATAGCTGAAAGTTATCTGAAATAAACACGTTAAAAAAAAAATGTAAGTATAGTATATGTTGAGAGAGAGAGAGAGAGAGAGAGAGAGAGAGAGAGAGAGAGAGAGAGAGAGAGAGAGAGAGAGAGAGAGAATTTCGATTCAAAGTTTTTATCTTTGCACTTTTGACTTTGCAGACATTTTTTATAAATTTTAACTCATTTGAGACTATGTAAAATTTGTGGAGAAAACATCAAAGCTATAAAAAGTGCTACGTAATAATTACTCCCGGTTTTTACTTCTTAATCCAATGCGTATCCTTAAAACTGTGTCGAATAAACAAAAAGTGCGTAAAACATAGCTTTGACTTTGTTGTTCTACTGGTTTCCACAAAATTATGATAAACACCAACGTGAACCAGTAGATGAAAAAATAAATTAGAGTTATTTCCCTTGCATTAAAAAAAATGTATTACTATTTTGGAACATGCTGGGCAGTTAAAGTAACATGAAGGTGTATCGACAGTGTGATTTGTAAGGCTTTTTATTCGTCAACGTTGCTCTTTAAATATTAATTTTCTTCAGTTATGGTGAATAGTCAATAAATAAAATAAAATAAAATAAAATAAATAAGGTTTCAGATTATATAGTTTAAGATAATAATAATAATAATAATAAATTAATTAATTAATTAATAAAACAAAGGGAAAACACGGGAAAAAGGAAAACAAGAATGCAACAGCTATTTATGTTTATTTATTATAATCACAAATTTATCAGGATTCATTTTCAGAAAGGAAGAAGTTGAACCAGTTAAATGTTTTCATATCGTTAAATACACTAGAGACAACTGAATTTTCTACGTCGTTACGGTTAATGATTCTTGCTTTCACAGTAAATTTTAAAACGCATATTACAAGAACCGAACTGTTCTCATAAAAAACACACAAGATGTCTTCCGTTTCGACAAATGGCGTTGTAAACTTGTCGTTTCAATGTCTGACGTCATTAACTAAATGAACAGAGTGCTCTTTTTAATACCAGCTTTCTACAAACTTCCTAATTAACTGAGTGGCCTTTTTAATTTCATCACTTACAATGATTGTTTTCAGTGAAATGTTAATATTTCTGCATGCTTCGTAATGGGTACTAATGCCTAAAGAAACTACACTGAAACAATTTGTTAATTTATTAACGTACATTTCCACAATCATTCCATCACTGTATTGTCCCGGGGGCGTTTTAGAAAGTATTGTCGATTTACTAAGGAGAAGAGGAATGCCGTATTGAATTGTGGGATTTGTTTGTCGGTAAATATTTTTGAGAGAACAGAATTATTTACAAAATAACTTTTTTTATATCTGAGTGCCAAAGATTTCAAACTTTTTAAATTGTTTGTTAGCATATTTGAATTTTTATTTATTTGTCTTCTTTTTGTTTTTCGTTAAATTTAAAGAAAGAAAAGGAAAGAGGGATGTGTGTGAGTGTGTGCGTGAGTGTGCGTGTGTGTATGTGCCTTTATAATTTCTCTGATTCTGTTTATATACGTTTATACATGTTTCGTATAAAGCCATAACCATCATCGTTATTATTATCGTTGCTACTGTTGCTGCTGCTGATGTTTTTTCATCATCATCTTATTATGATTATTATTATTATTATTATAACGTTTCACAGGAAGATGGATAAGTGAATAAATAATTATATAATCCCATTAAACGGATTGTCTGTTAGCTGGTTTTAATAAATTTTTATACAAAACGCACATCGGCATTCATTTCACAAAGTGTAAATCCTCCCGCAGGCTTCGGACATATTGGTACCAAGGGAGGCCACTCTACGCCGCTGATAACCGTTTTGTGAACTTTCACCCGCGGGACCGTTATTTTCTGCAAGTGAATTATTCTGTTAGTCGATCCTATTGAGATAAAAATGTCGCCAGGGAGGCGATTATTTTGATAAGAGTCATTCTTCATGATCGCAGTACTAAAACCTCGGCATATCTGCCTGGCATGGTTTCACGTTGTCATGGTAACGTTAACGCCTGTCGACCGAAGGCGAAGCGAAGTAGCAGTGTACCAAGCTGTGTTAAATTCTTAATGTGGATTAAACAGAATGATCTGATTAAAATGTATTTACTAGTAATTAGCTTTAGCAACAACAACAACAACAACAATAACAACAATAATAATAGTAATAATAATAATGATGATGATAATAATAATAATAATAATAACAACAACAACAACAACAATAATAATAATAGTAATAATAACTAATGATGATGATGATGATGATGATAATAATAATAATAATAATAATAATCATCATCATCGTCATCATCATGTCTTTGATTATAAATAAATCATTAAATATAGGTATGGTCAGTTTTCCTTTTTTTCTTTCTTTCTTGCTTTTCTTCTTCTTCTCCTCCTTCTTCTCCTTCTTGTTCTTCTTTTCACTTCATTGTTACAATTGTTATAACTTTCTCTTTGCCTTAAAAAACTTACTATCTGTATGATACATGAAATATTTTTTGACAGAAGTTATATTTTCTTACTTCTTCTGAGATAATTTTCTTTCTTTCGATTTACAAAGACCTAGTCAGTTTAGATCCAATTGCTTATCTACTTTCATAAAGAGAATATAAGTGAAAGGAATACATATCTACATCTATATCTATATCTTTATATACAGTTAGATAGATAGATAGATAGATAGATAGATAGATAGATAGATAGATAGATAGATAGATAGATAGATAGATAGATAGATAGATAGATAGATAGATAGATAGATGGATGGATAGATAGATAGACAGATAGATAGATAGATGGATAGATAGATAGATAGATGGATAGATAGATAGATAGAGATAGATAGATAGATAGATAGATAGATAGATAGATAGATAGATAGATAGATAGATAGATAGATAGAGATAACCATAGAAAAAAAATGTTAAGACGGACGTCATTTGGTCTTCTTTCAGGAATAAAATCAAAACTGACTTCACAGCCGTTTAAGTTTTAATAAATAACCATTCTGTTGCTGAATAATAGCTGTCTTATTTCTTTCTTTCTTTCTTTTGTTTTTCTTAACTCAACTTTTTTTTTTTTAAATTAATTATTCAGAGGTTTATCAGGTTAGCACAATGAAATAAAAAAGATAAAGGCAAAATATATAATTAGTTATAAATTAGACCTGTAGACTGCATGAAAGAGAGAGAGAGAGAGAGAGAGAGAGAGAGAGAGAGAGAGAGAGAGAGAGAGAGAGAGAGAGAGAGAGAGAGAGAGAGAGAGAGAGAGAGAGAGAGAGAGAGAGAGAAACGTTTAAGAGAAAACGAAAGAACGAGATATGGTAGAAACAAGAAAATTTAAAATGTAAAAGCTAAAATCTCTGGCATATCAGAAAGAAAAGAAAAACGATTTGGATAAATATTTTTCTATATGCCATAAATCAGATCCATATTTTTTTTCTTTTTTCATTCTCTAAAATAATCTATATACATAAAATATTTATAGAATTAATTATTTTTTTCTATTTACTGTATTGATTATGTTTCTTTACTTTGTCTTTTTACTGCGTTTGCTTGCCTGTTTATCTATCTCTTTTTGTTTCAGTATCTCTGTTTCTCTGACTCTAAACCATCCCATCCATCTATGCATTCGTTATTCCATCCATCCTTCCCTCCATCATTCCATACATCCACCAACCAGTCCGTCTTTCTATATATCTGCCTGTCTGTCATTCCTTACAATAATTTCATCGGAAGCATTATCGACAAAATTTTACTTATTGATTGACTGATTTGTTTGTTTATTTATTTATTTTTTTTTTTTTTTATTATTATTATTATTTTTTTTTTTAATCTATTTTTTTTTTTTTTTTTTTTTATTTATATATCTATTTGTTTATTTGTCTGTTTATTTATTTTTACAGTTAAAGCTGCTTGATTATTTCGCCCTAAGAAGAACAAATGAAATGATATCAGCGGGTTTCCTCTCTAGCATCGTCATTACACAAATACAACTGTTAACAATGAAATACATTGACTTAGCAAATAATTATTATATATATATATATATATATATATATGTCCATTCTTCCAAAAGAGCTCATCTCTGGTTGGAACGGGCTGTTGTTATTGTTTGCTGATCATAAACACTCAGTCCACGCTTTCCTCTTTACTGGGTCAGTGAAGCGCTGCTAAATGTCAGCAGACTGAAATTGTTGTGGCAGAATATTAAACGGGGCAAACCTTCAAGGTGCGTTTTTATCGGTTCCGGCTTGTGAACACATTCAGACTTATCCTCGTGTTTTCATTTTTTATTTCTTATTTATTTTATTTTATTTTATTATTATTATTATTATTATTATTATTATTATTATTTTATTATTATTATTATTATTATTACTATTATTATTATTAATTATTTTATTTTATTTTATTTTATTTTATTTTATTTTATTTTATTTTATTTTATTTTACTTTATTTTATTTATAATTTATTTTTATTTTTATTTTTATTTTTTTTATTTGTTTGTTCCAGAGCGAAAGCTGGCACCACGCGGTTACATCCCTGTGGCGATTTTCCGGGTGGGTGGGTGTGTTAAATGGGGTGAAATTTACATTTATGTTAGCGTGACGTACTATCGTTGTTCACTGGTTTGTGCAGTTTGTTCTGGATAGACAGTTGTTCAGCGTAACGCCTTTAGTGTACACAGTCTACCACAGTAAGAACAGGCCTTTGTGTCGCAGTTATACAGACTATGTTAAAAGTGTTATAGATTTATTAATACTACTATTACCACCAAAATAATAACTACTACTAATACTACTGTTACTGCTATTACTACTACAACCACCACTATTACTATTACTGCTACTGCTGCTGCTATTACACGTATTATCTTTACCACCACTACTACTGTTACGTGATATAACGATTATTACTACTTCTAGTTCCAATACTACTACTATTAGTACCACTACTACTATTACTTCTACTACTATTGCTGTTGCTGCTATTACAGGTACTACCATTACCACTGTCACCACTACTATTGTTGCAACCAGATTAATCAGTGTGAAATAAAATAACATGCATTAACATAAGAACCAGTACTATTAATAACTAACGCTATAAGTTATAAAGTTATATAATAGATATATTAATTTGTTCGTATTTATTTTTCTTTTTTCTTTTTTTTTTCTTTTTTGGCGGGCAAACCACAGAATTGAGAAGTCTCAACACAATCTTACATCAAGGTCGAACGATGTTATTCATATACAGATTGACAGACAGACAGACACACATACACAAAGATATAAACTGTGTGTGTGTGTGATAGAGAGAGAGAGATAGAGAGAGAGAGAGAGAGAGAGAGAGAGAGAGAGAGAGAGAGAGAGAGAGAGAGAGAGAGAGAGAGAGAGAGAGAGAGAGAGAGAGAGAGAGAGAGAGAGAGAGAGAGAGAAAACACATAGACAATTTATCTTTAATAATTCTGCGTATACCGATACTTCTTGATTGGTCCCTATTGATAACCTCCATGAACAACTGCGGCAACAACAGCAACAACAACATCTATCAGACAAAACAAAAACAAACAGTTTGGAACAAACCACCACTTTATTAACTATTATTATCAAGCATGTTTCAAAGAATTTATTTCCAAATATAACACGAGAAAATAAATTCGTATCTAAGTCAGATTTAGCAGCGCTGAATGTCTAATATTTATCTTTTTAACGAGTGGAGACTTTAAAACCAGTGGAAAATATAAGAGAGAAAGTTTTAATTCATAAAGAAAAGTAAATGTATTGTACATTTCTGTATAGTTGTCTGTGTGTACAGTTACATTTAATGACATGAGCAATCTATTTAAAATAATTTCTTAAAATTATGTCCCCTGAAGAAAGAAAGAGAGAGAGAGAGAGAGAGAGAGAGAGAGAGAGAGAGAGAGAGAGAGAGAGAGAGAGAGAGAGAGAGAGAGAAGCTTTTGTTGTGAAAACCTTTATTATTATTATTTTTTTTAATTATCGTTTGTCTTTTATGCTATTTTTTTTCTTCTGCTTCTGCAAGAAAACGCAAATGAATTTAACAAGCCAAAACACCATTTATATTTTAATTATTGAAATATTTTTCACACATCACTGAAACGAACTAAATAACATCAAACGATTTCAGTCTTTGTGTGGGCGTGTGTCGCTTGTCCCATGCAAAAAATTATCATTATTATTATTACTTTTTTTTACTGATATACATTTTTATTTGTTCTATTATTATTATTATTATTATTATTATTATTATTATTATTATTATTATTATTATTATTATTATCATTGTCGTTGTTGTTGTTGTTGATGACAGATTTTCTTATAATTATTATTACTAATTTGTTGATTGATCGACTGATTGTTAATGTTATGTTTTGTTTGCTTTTGAAATAATCATGATTAATGTACAAATTTTTATTTTTTTCGTTTTCGATTGCTCTGTACTTCAAACAAATGTAAATTAAAATTTAACAGTTTCCTTTTAAACAGTCATTTTAAAAGTGCGGGAACTCTTTCTCTGCTTGTAAAAGAAATACTTATTAATTTATCATTTTATTCGAATAAATACAATTATAAATGGTCAAAAGGAAATTCGACAGAAAAGAAGCTGAGATTTGTATGTGATTGAAATAAAAAATTTATAATCCGTTTTTCGTTTTAGTTTTCATTTTTGAAATTCAGAAAGCATGCGATATTTCTTAGTGAAATTATTATCAGTGCATGCTATGGATCATACGCTAAATCTTGCTGTATCTATCTGCGTGCGCGCGCATGTTTGTCTACATATAAAATGTATGTATGTGAGCGTATGTGTGATAAGTGCATTTTTAAATAGACGTCGTTACGTAAAACGGAATCGATATGAAGATAATATCGATTATTTTATTTGTCAAACTCAATTAACGAAGCATAATGTTTGAAGCGAAAATGAAATTAAAAAGTGAAAGCAAAAGTAAAATTAAACTGCAATGTTTCTTATAAAGATAATCAAGATCTGCAGTTATCTTTTATATGAAAAAACTAAATGTTTATTGTATGTGAAATTAACCATCTTGAGGTTAAACAGATGGACAGACGCGCATACAGACAGATAGATAAATAAACAAATTTAAATCTGTTCGCAGAACATTATATTTTGACTGTCTAATTATAATAATAATAAAAATAATATAATGACAACAATATATACTTAGATAATAGTTTTGCTATGTTTTTGTTTTCGTGAAAAAAGCTGTTAGTGATTTTTTTATTTTATTATTATTTTATTATTATTATTATTATATTATTATTATTATTATTATTATTATTATTTTAAACATAATGAAGGTTAAAAACTAAATGATAAACAAAGAAGAGAGATACATCTGGTGGTCTGAGTAATAGAATTTTACCTATTTTTATTTTGCACTCTTTTTTTGTTTGTTTGTTTGTTTGTTTTTTTACAGTTTCATTATTTTTCCTTCATCGAATTTGTCGACTTCATATTCTTGGCTCCTTCACTGGAAAGGAAGTCTCAGAGATCCTCTGAGTTTCGAACTTCTGCGCACGCGCAATTCACTTCCGTCATCCATTGTCGCAAATCTGAAAGAAAGCAAAAGAAATATAAATTAGTATTTTAGATGATAGCAAATATATATATATAAAAGTAAAATAACAGTACCCATATCTAAATTTGTATAAATTATAAAAGTAAGACGCAGATATAGGCAAATACAGTAATATTAGCATTCATTTTCCCTTTCTTTAAATGACATTAATAATAATAATAATAATAAGAAGAAGAAGAAGAAGAAGAAGAAGAAGAAGAAGAACAACAACAACAACAACAGCAACAGCAGTAGGAAAGATATAATATGAAAGAGACATTTAAAAATGAATACAAACATCAATACAACTATGAAAACATAACTCAATCAATAAAAAAGGCAAAACATTTCATTAATATGTAAACAACTATAAGCAAACACTATAACATAAAAATAGCATGACTCAAGATGATATCAGAACATACCAACATGTAACATAAAATTATAACATGACTTATTGAAAATAACATAACATGTTACAGGAAAACACAGTGTAGCGTAAAATAACCATAACATAACGTAACTGAAAATGACAAAACAAAACATAACTTAATGGAAAATAGCAAAGCAAAACATAACGTAACATAATGTAAAATAAACCGAAACGTAACGTAACGTAATGTGATATAATAAACCGAAACGTAACGTAACGTAATGTGATATAATTAAACGTAACGTAACGTAGTTGTAAGATAACAAAACAGATAACGTAACGTGAGATATCAAAACAAAAGATAACGTAACCTACTGTGAAAGAATAAAACATTACAGAAGGCAACGTAACGTAACGTAACGTAAAGTAACGTAATACCATTTCTACACGACACAACATAGCGAGAAAGAATATAAATTAAGACTAAATATAAAATTTAATTATTTAAATGAAGAAAAACACGAAGAAAAAAAATGGCTGTCAGTCAGGGCTGTGTCGTTATCTGTAGAACCAAATCGTAAGCGATTGGAAGTGTTTTAATTTCCCGGCTAAAGATAACATTCTGAGAGACACGTTTCAATTATTAACCCACAAGATATGTCCTCGGAACCTCACTGGGAGAAAAAGCGAAGAAATAGAAAAAAAGGAAAAAATAGAATCTTCGTTGACAAAATAAAGAAACTGCTTAATTTGATTTGCACCCACTGTCAGTGTAATTTAGTTAGAGTTTGTTGATTTCTGACTGCCAGAGAGAGAGAGAGAGAGAGAGAGAGAGAGAGAGAGAGAGAGAGAGAGAGAGAGAGAGAGAGAGAGAGAGAGAGAGAGAGAGAGAGAGAGAGAGAAAATATTTAAATAAATAAATTAAATTAAATTAAAAAAAAAACGAAAACATAACACTCCCCCAAGCCCCAAAGCTAAATTTTACCATTTCTTATAATTATATTAAAAACTAAATAACAAAAATTAACCAAATAAAACAACACTAAAATAATACAAATGCAATCATTCATACAAAACACTAGCACAAAGTGAAAAGACGTTCTTACTAAGGTTCAGTTTTCCTAACCGACATTTTCAATCAGAGAAAAACAGATGGGCAGAAAGAAAGAAAGACACAGTTATAGGTACATACTGAGAAATAAATAAATAAATACATAAATAAATAAATAAATAAATAAATAAATAAATAAATAAATAAATAAATAAATAAATAAATAAATAAAATAAAATAAAATAACATAACATAAAATATTAAATATTAAAAAAAAAAACAGAAGTAAACCACGACATAGAACAACCATAACTGTTTAAATGGATGATTATCTTGCTGTTTTATGGCTGGCTATATTTAATAATATCGAAAGTTATTACACACGGTGTAAATACTGCCAGTATTTTATGGATGCGGTTAACAGAAATAATGAAATAAGGAAACTGTACTCGCCGTTGCTCTCCGCCTACTCCGCTCAGTGTAATTATGACAATGCAGTGCTTTTGTTTTCGTTCTTTATTTAATAACACGATATTATTGTTGTTATTGTTGTTTATTTAGTATGTTTTATACAGACAGACGCACACGTGCACTCGCATAAACACACACAAACACGCATATCCACACTCACACACACACACACACATACATAAAGTTTCAATTTTTGTCTTAATAATAATAATAATAATAATAATGACAATGATAATGATGATGATGATGATGATGATGATGATGATGATAATAATAATAATAATTACTGTTATTAGTTTCTCTACATTACAGTCCAGCCTGCTTTTTCGGCAATCTGTCTATAACAACCGTCTCTCTAAGTCGGCCATCTTGCAATTTTTTTATTTTATTATTATTATATATTTTTTTTTTTTAACTGAGTGGCACTACAATATTTCTACGTCAGGTCCTTGTGTGCCAGTAGTCGAGAGGTTTGAAATTATTTATAAAATACAAGATTTAAGTCGCAGTGGAGTTTAGTACGGTGTGCTCCTACTTGTTACACATCCCATTTGTCAGACTGTTTATGATCACAGTCGTTATGTCTGAAAGCTCGACTAACCAACCATGTGTTGTTTACCTGTGTCTCATAAACGGATCAGTTAAACAATAAGAAGTAATAAGAAGTAATAAGAATTTTCATTAAATTTTCGATATCAAATATTTAATTCTGGCTTCATGTAAAAAAAAAAAAAATAATAATAATAAAAAATAAATAAATAATAATAATAATAATAGTAATAATAATAATAAAAAATAATAATAAAAAAATTATTAGAGATATTAATTAAATTTTGGCAATGTCTTTAATCCTGCATTTTCTTAGAAACTTTTAACACGTAACTCTTTTTCTTTTCATTATTTATTTCTTTATTTGTTTCTTAGGTAAGAGGTTTTAAATTTCATCATCATCATCGACACATTATTATTATTATTATTATTATTACTACTATTATTATTAATTATTCATTTTAATAATAATAATAATAATAATAATAATAATAATAATAATAATAATAATAATATTATTATTATTATTATTATTATTATTATTATTATTATTATTATTATATTTTGTGTTGTAATTAATTTTTTTTCCTCACTCGATATATTGTTCAGTTTTAGTCCATTATTTTCCCATCTTCAGTAATATTCCAACGACATCAACCTAATACATATTCATTACTTGATTGCTACTGCCGTAGTTAATGTTACGTCATGTAGATTGTAGCTGACGTCACAGCGCCATTTGGAGGTTAATTGTTGTTTGATTGTATAACAAGAAACATAAATAATACATACTGGTAAGTATTATGTTGGTTTCTCATGGCATAGATATGAAATATGCATACAAAAGAAAATCTCTCTGGACTACAATTGACTTTCTTAAGATACCCAGAGGGAAACGTGGGGAAATTAAAATGTCGTAGTTTGACACTTTCGTTTGTTTTGTGTGCATTACAATTAGCGTAACAGCTTAACCTTTATAGAAATAACTGTTTATTTATTCAACGAGTTTTGTCATTACTGTTATTATGATTGTTGTTGTTGCTATTATTATTATTATTATTATTATTATTATTATTATTATTATTATTATTATTATTTATTTTTGTTGTTGTTGCTGTTATTGTTGTTATTGTTATTATAAATAAATATAATAATAATAATAACAATAACAACAACAACAACTACTACAATAACAAACTAAATAAATAAATAAAATGTAAAAATTCGTGACGGTTAAATATTATTATTAGGAAACCTTTTAAAAATATATTATTCATAAACTATAAAAAAATGTATAATTTTGTTTTTTTTGTTTATTTGTTTTGTTTGTTTTTTTATTTTTATTTTTTTTATTTTAAGAATAGGATTTCAGTAATTTCATTTTGGGAAATATAATAATTATTGCGTAGAAATATTTTATTATTGTGATTATTGTTGTTGTTGTTATTATTATTATTATTATTATTATTATTATTATTATTATTATTATTATTATTATTATTATTATTATTATTATTATTATTATTATTTGTATTTTGTGAAATAACTTTTCACCGGTTTCATATTATTGTGAGTTTTGTAATTATTATGTAAAATAGATTTAATCACCAGCTTTCTAATTTGTGAAAAGGATTCTATTCATTATCATTATTTCACTCTTTAATCTATAAAACTTTTTTTTCCTATTTAGTATCATTTTAAATTGTGAAATAGATTTTATTTTATCGTTTTCATTTATGGAATTGCTTTAAATTACTTACGATCACTGTAATATGTGAAATAGTTTTATATGATTGTTTTGTGATACTTTCATAATGTGAATATACTTTTTCTTTATCAAGCTTTCATTTAGACTTGTGAAATTGTCTTTACTTATTATTTTCTGATTATTTTATTTCATCAAATGTCTTTATATTTTGTTAGAGTCATTTTAGTTTGTTAAATTGCTTTTTATTAGTTCTGTTTTGCTATATTTTTAATTTGTGAAACTATTTTATTTAAATATCACGGTCACTTTTATTTGTAATGATCTTCCACAGAAATAGCTTTTAATTTATGAAATACTTTTATTTTATTACATTGCTATTATTTTATTATAGTACAATTAAATGTTCGCGAAATATTAATGAAGTTGTATTTCGTTATATCATGTTATTAATATTTCGCAAACATTTAATTGCGAAATTACTTAATTGTAAATCGAATAATGTATTTTCATAGCATAAGTAATTTTTTGTATGAAAATACCATCTTGATTTCTGTGCATGAAATAGCTTTTTAAAATATCATCATTTATATTAGATGTTGTGAAATAGCTCATCTAAAATATCCACATTTTATTTTAATTGTATATTAGCTTTTTGAAATATCATCATTTATATTAAGTTTTGTGAAATAGCTTTTCTAAAATATCCACATTTTATTTTATTTGTATATTAGCTTTTTGAAATATCATCATTTATATTAATTTTTGTGAAATAGCTTTTCTAAAACATCCACATTTTTTTTATTTGAGTAATAGCTTGTGAAAAACATCGTCATTATTTTTATATTTTATTTAGTTTTATTTTATTTATTTTTTTTTTGAGACAGCTTTTCTAAAATGTAGACCTCATTTATATTTGTAAAATAGTTTAAACAGAATAAGCTCTTCTTAAAACTGTCAATATTTTTATTTCTCATATAAGTATGATACATATTTCGCAGTTGGCTGCTACAAAATTTAAAAACAACAGATCACAAAATGTGGATCGCTTTTCTGCACAACCAGATTATTTCTGAATCAGATTTTACACGATTCTGATACTAGAAACTGCTACATCTGATACCAAACGACCTTCATTCGGTTTCAGTTATTATTACTTTTAATTTTCAATATTTATTACATGAAAAGCATGCAGAAGAAAACGACGCACATTAATTGTAATAAGCTCTACGTTTTTTGATCGATACGAAATGATAAATGCATATTTGGGTTTTTTGTTTTCATCTAGTAAATAAGGAGAAAACTAATAAATATGGAGATATTCAGAGAAAGCACAAATTAGTTCAGGTGCGTTAAGCTTTTCCATAATTCATAAGTTCAATTAGTGCGCAGGATCATCTGCGTGAAGCATGCGTAAAACGTGCGCGAACAGGTGAAAAGTAACTTGAGTGTGACGTCTTCTCGTTGCTAAGTGGTCAGCGTTGGTTTTAATGTGGCCGTTGAACCACGTTTGTGGTCAGTTGTCAATTTCTGTTATTAAACTTGGCACTGATGTCATGTTTTTTTTTCTTCCTGTTTTTTTTCTTTCTTTCTTTCTTTCTTTTTTTTTTGTTTTTTTTGTTTTTTCTTGTAAAGTGCTTTAAAAAGAAATCCCAATGGTGATATTCTATGAACATGGTAATAAAGCTTGTCAAAGATTTTTCAATTATTATTTTTTTAACAGTATTAAACATGCTTAAAAAGGTACTTGCTGCAAATCTTTTGTGGTCACATTAACTTTACTGAAACGAAATAGTAGTGTGTGCGTGTGTATGTGTGTGTGTGTGTGTGTGTGTGTGTGTGTGAATATTTGTTCGTTATTCTTTTTTTTTAAATAAACATGATAAGTTGTGTTTATTAGAAATCAACAGATTCCAATAAACAGTTTTCTTAATATGATAAATTATACAGCTAAGTTCTTTTTTTTTTCTTTCTTACTTTTCATTTATTTTTAAATATTATTTTGCTGTTTTTGTATGTTTGTTTGCTTATTTATTAATTTGTTTATTTACTTACTTATTTATTTACATACTTACTTTTAATTTTACTGTTATTATTATTTGTTTGTTTAGACTTGAGCAATTTTCTTTCATTTTTATTTATTTTTATTTTTCTAACACACACACACACATAATAAAACATATGTATTTATTTCTGGTGTACCTGTTTATCTTTTAACATCTGTCATTTGTACATACGTCTGTATGTTTCTTTACGAATATGTAATGCATCGTTGTTATGACGATTAATCTATCAATTATGCAAAACGTGACTGAGCTTCAAATCAAACTACATAACTTGTTATACACTAATCAATAGACCTGCATGTACGGACATGAAATCAAAAAAAAAATAAAATAAATTAAAATAAAATGAAATAAAATAAAAGATAATAATGAAAAAAAAGGTAAAAGATAATGATAATAATAATAATAATAATATTATTATTATTATTATTATTATTATTATTATTATTATTAAAGAAAAAAAATAAAATTAAAAATATTAGGAAGCAATAGAAGAAAAAAATTAAAAAAATGAAGCCTCTTCAATCATGAAAGCTATTAAGATGACATTTTCTCAACAAGTGATATACAAACACAACAAAACAAGTTCGTGCTTGAGTATGTGGGTTCACGACCTGGTAGGTGGGAGCGTTACAAAGTGAGATGTTTACACAGCCAACAAGAGTCGTTTAGACTCGTTTTCCACCACGTTTGATGTGTGGCGCTGTTTTGTTGTTTTCCACTGACTAACTGACGTCACACGTTACGTATTAGTTACAAGTACATTGCTGTTAGAGACTGGTAAACAACACAAGATGTGTCAAGCGATTTCTTTGTTGTACGATTCTCGATACAACACAACGCGCTCGTTTTGTTTTTTTTCTTGATGTTTTCTCTTTACTTACGGTCAGTTCAGAAATATACAGCAGCTAATAACGTAATCTTTATGAATAGCCAGTGCATGCGTGCGTGCGTGCGTGCACGAGAGTGGTTTTATTGTTTAATAATGTATTCATTGAGTGAGGATAAACAACAACAACCTTGAGATGTGCGATAACATAAATACACAAACACACACATACGTAAACACACATGCAAACACACACATAAACACATACACCAACCGCACATATACAAACAGTGGTACATAAACACAAATACACAAAGGTAAACACATATACACAAACATATACATTCATACATAAATATGCGCCTATGTGTAAATTTCCGTGGACGTATATGTTTCCTAATATGTATGTGTATATATATATATATATATATATATATATATATATATATACACACAAACACACACACAAACACACATACTATTACTAATACAAGTACTACCATTATTGTTCCTCCTACTAATACTACTATTACAAACAGAATATAATTGAGAACGATAATAAGGACGATGAAATTAACACCAGCAATGTCTGCAATAATGATAATAACAACAAGAACGTATCTGTATTTCATTACACAGAAGAATTAAAAAAAAAAAAAAAAAAAAAAAATTCAAATATACAGAAGATTCCATTTAAGTTTCATATTTCATGTTTTTATTTCACAGTTGATTTCTCATTCACGTTATTAATGCCTAGTTTGGAGATTATAGCTGTTGTCTGGATATATAACTGTTATTATTAAGTTGTCACCTAATTAGTATTTTAATTAATGAAACGTAAGTTTGTTTAGACGACCTTTTTATGGTTGCTAAGTAACAGTAGATGAAAATTAATGCAGAGAGGTATCTTTTTCTTTGTTCTGTAGCAGTCCACAGCTTTGATTTGATTTTATGAGTTCATTTGAATTATTTTATTTTCGTTTCACATTAATCATGTAGGCTTAGGTGTGTGTCTATATATATCTATATATATATCTATATAGATATATGCATGTATGTGTGTATGTATGAATATATACACATACAGACGTAATCCACAGTGAATATATATGTGTGTGTGTATGTGTATATATATACGCATACACACATATATATATATATATATTCACTGTGGATTCCGTCTAAAGCGAATTCACTTGTGACCAATGATATAAGTCATTTTAGACAAAATGACGAATTACAACGATTAAAATAACGTAAAACTGGAATATATTTTATTACAAATGTTAAAGTTAAACTTCTATCAAGGTCAGCGGAGAAATAGTCTGTAACTGATGTCTTAGGGGGGTTTGTGTTGTTTTTGTGTGTGTTTTTCATGTTTCTCTCGAAAGCAAACTCCTCTGACATGGCATACGTGTTTAACATTGGTTTCAGGAGTCTGCTTTCGGTAACAGGAGCAAACGATTTAATTTGTTTTGTCACTTTAAGAACGTCACTGTACGAAAGTGAGGTCAAAGTTAGGTCAGTGTAAGAAAGTCGTGTGTATCGTCAGTTCACTCAGGTTTTAAACTTGTCTCTCGCTTCTCGTTTTCTGTCTGCCTAAATGTTGGTTTCGTACAACTGCCGTCAGTGGTCACTATGCTTCTTTTTAAACTGCATCAGTTAAAGGCTGCTTTTTGCAAAGTCCACTGTTTATATATGTTTGAGTGTCTGTGTGTGTGCCTGTATGCATGTGCGTGTGAGTGCGCGTTCGCGCCTGTGTAGAAATGTATCTATTTATTGTATTATTTCAGTTTAACTTTGTTTATTTATTTATTTTTTTATTATTTTTGTTTTTTTTAAAATTTAATTTTAGATTTCTTATTTTATAATATTGGAATTAATGATATTCAGTTCACAAATTTAAGCGATGTTTCAGATACAACCTCAGAAATAATTAAAAACCAAAAAAAAAAAACACCACACACACACCAAAAAAAAAATGTGAAGACGGAATATTTGCGTTCAGGCAAACATCTTCCTTCACTAATACCACTCTCAATGTTTAACTTGTTACTTTTTTCTTGTGGACAGTTTTAATAAAAGAAACGCCATTATTTCATTGTACTGAATTCAGCGAATGTAATTTTACGTCATGTCAATTATGTGACGTCATAATGTATCCATCATCCAGGGACTTAACGGGCTATTTCCTGCAAAAACCGGATGTCAAAGTAAATCAGCGCCTATCACTCGGAGCACCAACAGGAAGTTATGACAGCGGAAGAGAATCAGAAACAATTATTTTCTTTGTCGTAGAAAACGTGTAAATTTTTGTCTCTAAGTAGATACTACATATTTTTATTTTATTACTTTTTTTAATTTTTTTTTTTGATGTCTTGATTAGTTACAGAAAATAAGTTCTACTATTACCGATACTTCTACTTCTAGCACTACTACTACTACTACTACTACAATAACTACTAAAACTATTACTACTGCAACTACTACTACGGCACTACCACTGCGTCTATTACTCCTATTACCACTACCAGAGCTACTACTACTTTGACAGCATCCTACCACCATTCCTACTCTGGCTACTACTACTACTACTGCCGATACTATAATTATTATATTACTATAGCATCACCACTATTATTAATACTACTGTTAATATTGCTCCTATCACTACTAATACTACTACTGTCGTAACAACTACAGCTATTACTACTACAACTACTGCTACGTATAAACACGCCACAAACGTATGTAAAGGTTATTTGTGAGGACGTTTTGGCGAAAATGGATCTGATCTCACACACACACACACACACACACACACACACACACACCGAGACAGACAGAAAATACAAAAAGTCACAGAGGCACAACGACCGAAGCACAGACAGACAGAATGATGTATCAGTAGAACGTCCAATAGTTGTCACTAACGTATCCCTGTGACAGGCTCGTATTAAACTTTGTCACTAAATCTGTGACATATTAATATTACGTCACCTACACAATGTCACCTGTGTGTCGCGTATCAGTCGTCTGTATTAAACTTTGTCACCCGTCGTCTGACACGATGTTATCACGTGACACCTAAGCAGGCCCACCTATTGGCCAACAGTTTGCCGTCTGCTTCACGGCGTTAAGTGACGATGTTGTTGTTGTGTTTTCGTGGCCAGACACGTCACTGAACAACTTTCAATTTAATTACTGCTTTGAACGGAGAATGAACGTTTGTTACGACGTCACGTCAGTTCGTAGACAGGCATGAATCACTTTTACGCAAAATGGTGTCGCTTAAGACGTCATAAAAAAAATGAAGGTTTTATAACATACATTGTTCTGTCACAGTTAGAATACAAAGTGTGTGTGTGTGTGTGTGTGTGTGTGTGTGTGTGTGTGTGTGGTCGGTTAGAGAGAGAGAGAGAGAGAGAGAGAGAGAGAGAGAGAGAGAGAGAGAGAGAGAGAGAGAGAGAATAAAAAATAAATGTAATACAGACTAAAGTAAAATAAAATAAAATACGAGATTAAGACGGAACTAAAGTACAAGTTAAACATAACAGCTATGAGTAAATTTGTGAAGAGTAACTGATGTGTAATTATATTAAAGCTGATAGGTGCGATTACAACCGCTTATCCTCTCTGTTTCGTTCTTTTTCATACCCGCTATCTGTAATTCTCTTTCTCTCTCTCTCTCTCTCTCTCTCTCTCTCTCTCTCTCTCTCTCTCTCTCTCTCTCTCTCTCTCTCTCTCTCTGTGTCACACACACACACACATGCACGCACGCGCACACACACACACGACAGTCGTGCTGAAACCCTGAAACACGTGACTGTCTCCTTCACAAAATGATTATCGCTGTTTGTGCTAAACTTAAGACATTTTAGCTGTCGGTAAATATTGGAAAACTGCGGCGCACACCGGTAGTTAATTTGGCACCACTCAATGAATGTTAAAACACTCGTGGGAAGGTGACGTGCAAACGAAGAACAAATGTTCTATGTAAATAAATGAAATGGACAGAATGAAGAGAGAAACGCCGTTTTCTGTATAATTATTGTCGTAGTGCACGTTTGAAAGCGAGTCAAGATTATTTATGGACATGTGCAAGAAGAGAACAGTTGTGGTTTGAAGCCGTTTGAAATTTTTATTACTGTCTTTTACAAAGATGTATGAAATTTAATGTGCGTAATAGAGTTCTAAAGAAAAATTCATTTCTTTCACTGACCAGTATGGACATATACACGCACAAATATATACACGCACATACATACATTCAAACATACATACAGTTATACGTTGAGTATTATACATACATAAATGTAATACGTGTATACATAAGCGATAAATAGTTATAATCTATGTATTCGTATGTATGCGTACGTATGTATGTTTGTCTCTATGTATGTATGGATGGACGTGTTAATGTTTATATGTATATATATGCATAAATAAGCATGTGTCTGTGTGTGTGCGTGTATGTGCGTGTTTTTGTGTGCGTGTGTTTATATAACTGTACATTTTTGTATTAACAAGAAACATACTAATTTATATATAGTATAAGTAAATATGTATTACTGTTTTTGTTAGCATCAATGCAAATAACTTGTATCGTAACAAGAAGAAATTCATTGTCATTTTTTAAAAATAGATTAAAACTGTTTGCTTTCATCTCTCTGTACTTTACACACCATGTTATTTTTACCTGGAAGAAGTCAAACAAATATACAAACCATATTTACAGTCCATTCATAATTTATTTTAACATATATGTTCGAGTTAATTCACTTAATCAACGCGTCTTAAAACAACAGCGTCATGCATACTATGACGTAAAACAAGTGACGTATATTGAGTGCTATACTGGGATGGGTTCTACGTTTCTGTAAAAAAAATGGCGTCGGTAAAGAAACAAAGTTACTCTGTTACGTGTCGCAGTCGCTGTATATTCACAGGGGCGTGTCGGACAGTGTGATTAATTAATAACCAGTGCCTTAAGAAGAGTTGTGATTTTTTAATGCTAATGATCTGACAAGATATTTTTCTTACACCTGAACGCTTTTGTTTGTTTACGGTAACGCGCTGGGTCTTGCCGGCAATTAGACAGGTTGAAAAAACGTTTTATCTACGTTTCGCTTACCTCGATAAATTTATAATAAGTCGGAGTCAAAGTGAAATCAGTTGTAAACTTTCAAATCTTCCTCCGTGTTTCCATGGACGGGGGAAAACAAAGCAAACGACTCTTAAAAAGCAAACAATACGCATCAGAAAAAACTTTCACTTACTGACGTTTGTCGTATTTTATATTAACCCTAGCTTCGGTCACGGTGGGTGCGGTGGTGACAGTGGGTGCGGTCACAGTGGGTGCGGTCATACTGGGTGCGATCACTATCTCAAAGATAAAATCCACGCCTAACAATTCGTGGCTACTTGGATCGATTCTCTGCACCGAAACTTTTAACCTGTATCCCGTTCCGTCCCTTACTACTGATTTATCAAAGGCTGTGATTTGAATTCCCACTACCAAAGGGAAGGCGCACGTTAAAAACAAATATTTTGCTGCTAATTAGTAAAAATATCGAATGAAGTAGCCTTATAGGATTTCTTCTTATAAAAGAAAAATATTATATCAGTGAGAAAAGTCAAAATATATGTCGAGAATCATGTACTGATGTGCTCAGTAACTGCATGTGAATATGTATTAACAATAACTGATGTGTACATTTAAATATTACTGACCCAACACAATCTCTCTCTCTCTCTCTCTCTCTCTCTCTCTCTCTCTCTCTCTCTCTCTCTCTCTCTCTCTCTCTCTCTCTCTCTGTCTATCACACTCACACACAAACCACCACCACCACAACAACAACAACAAAAACAGTAATAATAATATTAGTAATAGTAATAATAAAAATAATAATAATAAGAAGAAGAAGAAGAAGAAGAAGAAGAAGAAGAAAAAAAGAAGAAAAAGAAGAAGAAGAAGAATTAAAAATATAAGATAGGCTGGAGATGGCTATAATAGTTGTATTAATTTAAAAGACGTCGGAATGTTAGAATAATATCTCTTATAGTTTCGTAGGAGAAACGTGGGCAGAAACTGAAGTTACTTTATTAAATATTAACTTAATTTTATTTTTGGTTATCATCGTTTACTAAATAGGAATTCTAAAAATAGACACCGAGTAAAAAGTTAAAAAAAAACATATTTTAGTAAAATAATAAATTTTTATTTTTATTTATTTATTTACTATTATTATTTTTTATATTTATTTACATATTTATTTATTTATTATTTTTATTATTTTTATTTTTTTATTTTTTTTTTTATTATTTTTAAATGTTTTTCTTTTTCATTCTCGAGTGATTAGTTTCTTTCTTTCAGTTGATGTAAATATATTTTATAAACTGTAGTGTCCTTGTGTTATCACTTAAACATTTCCGTGGTAGAACAAACAAAAAACTGGTTTTCAAAATACTCTCTATAGTTTCACAGGATTCAGGGTAAACGTGTAATATTTATATATATATATATATATATATATATATATATATATATATATATATATATATATATATATATATATATATATATATATATATATATATATATATATATGTATTATATTTTAATATTTCTGTTCTATTGTAATACTAATAATAGTTTTTATTTTGATAGAAATAGTAGAATAATGATGATGATGATGATAATAGTAAAATAATAATAATAATAATAAAGGTAATAGTAGTAGCTGCAGGAGAAAGAATAGTAGTTGTAGTAGCATTAGTATTAGTAGTAGTAGTAGCAGTGGTAGTGTTGGCAGTGGTTGAGTCTTTCTTGTTCTTGTTGTTGCCAGTGTACTAAAAGTAATGTCTACAGAGAGCACTAAAATGCGTACAGATAAATCAATAATAATTATATATATACATACATAGATACATACATACATACATACATACATACATTCATATATACATACAATCATACACACAGACACACATACATAAATAGAGTGAATTTTATATGCGTATGTGTGTATATGGTGTATGTAGTATATGCATGTGCGTGTGTATGCGTGATCGTGTACATTATTATATTTGCAGTAATTTTACATTAAAAATCTTTAAGGGTTTTTTTTTTGGTTGTTCTTTTTTAATATATTTTTATAAGTACATCCACCTTTTAATATTGATTTCTACCATCGATCCGTTTAAAAAGGAAATTTTTCTTTATCCTTTTCTTTTCCTTGTTTTTTCTCTTTTTTTTCTCTCTTAAATGCATTTTGACATCTGAGTCCTCTCTATAATTTCTCTCGAGTGGCTTGCTTTAATTTCTGCATGAAATTGCGTTTAACCCTTCACTCGCTAAGGACCTCTCGTTACAGTCTCGAATAGGATCTGTGTGGTTAAAATCTACTGGAAGAACAAAATATTTTCTTTAATGAAGGACTCTGTATGTTTTAAATGTTCGATTGTATACGTATTGTAGATTGTCGGTGGTATCTGTCCACTAACAGTGTTTTCTTTAATGTTTTTTAGATTTTCATCCAGTTGTATCAAATCGCAATTTTTCTTTGAGCGTAAATGTCTCTCTGTGTCTGGTATTAAAATAACAGATTTTTAAAATCATCTGAATCATGGGAAAAAATATTAGTGCATTTAAAATTTATGTAACAGCTTATCATGTGTGTCATTCTTGTTGTTGTTTTATTTGGGTTTAGAGGAATAAAATTTATCTTCGCTTGATTAAAAAATTCTATTGTCTGAATTTATTATTATTATTATTATTATTTATTTATTATTATTATTATATTTTATTATTATTTTTTTTTAAGGTAATATTTGCCAGGAACGTCAAACAAAATTCATTTTGTCCTTAGTAACAAACTTTACAGATCACCGCGTTTTTGAATGCTGTGACAATGAAGATGGCAATAAAAATAATAAAAAAGACAATGACAAAAAAAGATAATGATGAAACATAATATAATAATGATAATAATGAAAATCTAATGAAAAAGTAATGATTATAATGATACGAATTATGTAATTATATCAGTTGTGTGGTGGGAAAATCTATCAAACCAGTAGCTGAATAGATAATACGTTTGTTCTGTGTGTGCGTGTGTGGGGGTGGGGTGGTGTGTGTGTGCGTGCGTGTGTGTTTTTGGGTGCGTGAGTGCCAACCAGTTCAGGTTTATGTTAAAATCCTAATTACTTTCGATTACCTGATTTTTCGAATATCTTTGTGTTTTAAAAAGAGATTTTTTCTTCTTCTTTTTATTTTGGTTAATCAGTTATTTAACAAGAACGTATTTTGATGAGAATTTTATGTGTAAATTTATTTTCTATAATTATTTCCAAGGGATCGTTTTATTATTATTATTATTATTAGTAGTAGTAGTAGTAGTAGTAGCAGCAGTAGTAGTAGCAGCAGCAGTAGTAGTAGTAGCAGTAGCAGTAGTAGAAGTATAATATTGTTTTTATTGTTGTTTTCGACTTATTTGTTTATTATTATTATTTTAAATTGTTTAGGGGGCAGGTGAGAAAAGTGAAAAAATAATATATATAAAATAAAAAAAAAAATTATAAACAAAATAAACAAAAAAGAAAGATGCTGACCTTTGAGGAAAAATCTTCTCTATGACTTTCTTTAAGTTTCTCGAACTTTCCGCCAGCTTTAGAATTTCGCCTGCTGCAGACCTGTCGCGTGGATACTCGGGGTACGACGACACCTCGTGGTCCCGCCCTCGTCCCCCGGGAAGCCCGGGCTCCTCGGACTCGGCAATATCCGCCCTTTTCCCCGCGAAATGGAAGGCATTGCACTGACAGAGATTTCCTCCCCTTCCGTAAGCGCACCGCGCCGCACAGAACGCTTCTTTGTTAAACGATTCGGAGTTGCCGAAAAGGAACGCCATGATGGTCAGAACGAAAACTGTTAAAGATGACGTAATCATTTTGTTTCGTAACCGTGAAAACCTTCTGGTTTTGAACGTTGTTATATTTTTTATTATTTTTTTTTTTACTCCTCTTTTTTTTTGTTTTGTTAAACTAAATATGAAGTGAAAACCGGACACTGATGAGGATTGAAGGTTAAAAAACCAGTGTAGTGAGTGGGTTCGCTGATGTCCCGATTTTCTCAAAAAATCCACGAAAGAAAAAGTTTAGTTATTCGGTCCTCTTCTTGAATCAGTTTCGGTTTTTTTGAAACTTCTACCTATCGTTTTTCCCTGTTTTGCTTTCAGTGATATGTTTTTACGATTTAATTCCCAGACGTTTGTAGTACACAAATTACATTCCTCTAACAACGCGTCGCAATGTGGATAAGTTTTTCTAAAGAAACAATTTCGTGCAACACCGTTCAGTTCCTATTCTCCAAAACAGACGTGATGTATTTTTTTTAAAACCTATACCGCAGCCCACCCGAATCTGCGGACGTCTTGCTAAAATGCTATCGGCTTTTCTTTTTTTTTTTTCTTCTTTTTCCCGTGACGTAGTTCTTTCGCTGTCAATCCCGCCCTTGCAGGAGCGCGCACCAATGTTCTTTTAACACCGTAGCCTGAGAGCTGGCTGTCGCGTCGAGTCCAATTAATTAAATTGTAGCGGGCTGCCGAGATTGGCCGTGTGCGCAGCTTTGATTAGCTAAACGGGGTGTTTCCGGTCTGACGGCAACCACGACGGCGTTCGTTTTGTTGCAGCAGGCTAATTAATAAGTAACCGTTGCCTAACGCGATGCGAGGCAGATTGAAGAGTTCCCCGTCTCGCGTCTCGGAACGCCTTTCCTTTCCCGTTCAACCTATCGGCGAGTGCGACTCGGGAGAAACGCTGATATAATTTTCGGATGCCGCAAGCAACTGAGACCTTTTCCAAGCCACGTTGGTTGTAGTTGTAGTACTAAAGGAGATATATACGTAGAAGAAAAAAATTAAAATATTGATCACTGGAATTGTTTCGTTATAAATGAGTTTTTTTTTTTTTTTTTTTTTTTTCTTATCCCCCCGCAGCCATGTTTTGATACTTCGGAATATTCGAGGAAAATTGCCTGTTGTTTGTTTTGTTATTCTTAGGACGTTAATAAGCTGTATTCAGATCACTAAACAAGTTGATTTTTTTTAACGACGTCGAGAGACAATTATGAATACTTCGTAGAATAATAATAATAATAATAATAGAAAAAATTCATAAAAAATAAATATGCGTCGGCTTTTTTTTTCTGTTTGTCATATAAAACCTTATCTTTGAAAAGACGAAGAAGAAAAAGTCTGGCATATATATACACACACACATATATATATATACATATATAGACACACACACACATACGCACAAA
>CM022675.1:13164016-13174016 GCA_012295275.1 Chrysomallon squamiferum
GAGAGAGAGAGAGAGAGAGAGAGAGAGAGAGAGAGAGAGAGAGAGAGAGAGAGAGAGAGAGAGAGAGAGATTTACAGAGGAACAAACAAACATACCAACACAAAAAAAAAAAAAAAATATAAATAAATAAATAAATAAATAAATAAACAATGAAACAACATATGATAAAACACACACACCCACACAAACAGAGAGAAATATTCAGCAGGTTTAAATACGGAAACTCGAGGTGGTGTATTAAACTCGTTTTACGATAATTTCACTTTAACGTTCTCTGTTTGCTTTGTTCAGACAATAAAATCCATGATCTATTAAAGAAAACGGCGTACGAAATGTTTACAACCTCTGAACTATGTACACCTATTTCCATTAAACATTGCGCTGTAATCGAATACCACCGAATGAAAATCAATTATCTCCCTTTGACAAAACAATCATGTCTTCGGCGGTGATCCAGATTTAGATCGGAAGACTTCGTACGTGAAACCCTTTGGCGATTTCGTGTCTTAGGAAGAGCGGAATCGGCCACGAATGCATTGTGTTGGCCTTTCCTCTGTGTCACTGACTGTGACGTAGAGAAAACACAGCAAGGAATCCTATTAGCGATCATAAAACGAGGGAAAGAAAGAACGAGAAAAAAAGAAAAAAAAAAAAAAAGACTGTGGAATATTGTCAGCGGTTAATCCTATAGAACACCCTGCCTCTGGTATAAGGTCTATTTTAATTTGACGAGTGAAGCAAACACTGTGTTAAGCAGTGGGTTTTGGAGATCTTGGTTAACTGTTTTAGAATTCGAACAATTTCTTGGAAATTATATTGCATCAATGCGTAGTCTTTTTTTTTTTTTTTCAGCGTGTTTAGTATACAACATAGTGACGAATGTTAGCGATGTATCTCGCTAGACACGGCTGAATCAATCCTTCTTAATGGCGATTACCAGTTAACTTTGCAAAATAATAATAATAATAATAATAATATATATATATATATAATAAAATCAGTAAAAATAATTTCCCGTTCCAGTAAAAACTCGTGTATTTGGGAAGGTTCATATATAAAACATTCATTCCTGTTAATCAGTTAATGATTTCTGGTTTATTGTAATTTGTCATTTATGAAAATATATATTTTGTTTCTTAGCTTTATAAATAAAAACAAAACACAAAAAAAATAATAAAAATAAAAATAAAAAAAAAAAAATTATAAAAAAATAAACAAACAATGATGTTTCGTTTGATTTAATATTCACAAAAATTAATAACCTGTTTCATTAATCTTTCATTCATTTATTCCAAAATTCATTCATTTATTCATTTCGTCTTTCATTCTTTCATTTGGCCTCTTGTCCCTTTGACGGTCATAACTGTCCTCATGCGTTATTACTCCATTTAATCAGTTTTGCAAATTCATGTTCGTAAGGTAGGTAACTCTTCAAGCGGCCACTGGCATGAACAGGACGCTTTTGTCTCCCTTGAACCAGTCCTCAATAAATGCATTGTCATGACATAGAATAAACAAGAAGTCAACTATGAAATACATGTACATGGAATGACAGCGGGTTTCCTTTCTAAAGATATATAACATCTGTATTGTAGCACATAGTCTGTGTTAACAAAACCAAGGATTAAGAGTTTTTATAATATATATTAATTTATTAATTATTTATTTAAATTATACGTACAAAAATGATAAATATATTTTGTATACTTCGTGTAAATTATTATTATTCCCGCTACTACTGACTGAATACTACTACTACTACTACAACAACTACAACTATTATTATTACTACTACTTCTGCTATACAAATATGTATCTGTAGGCAAACTCACACGTGCACAAAGATAATTTCTGTTACTTAAATGTTTAACTGGAATGATCAAGTACTGAGAATAAATATAATTTAAGCTGGACACTTGAGAGAGAGAGAGAGAGAGAGAGAGAGAGAGAGAGAGAGAGAGAGAGAGAGAGAGAGAGAGAGAGAGAGAGAGAGAGAGAGAGAGAGAGAGAGATTGCACATATGCATGTGTTTCTGCGACCATACGGTTCAGTTTTAATTATCAAGGGAGGTTACTTTACTACAACTATTAAACTGCTCAGTTACCTAACCTAGACGTTTAACAATAACTGACTACATAAGCATTACAACAGAATGAATGACGCCAAAACAACTGCAAAGCAAATAAACACTCAGTTACCTATATATCTATTTATAATCTACACCAGCCAGTTATAGTTAAAAACAATTCAGCCTTGACAATAGGACTCTACAGATAGCTGATGAGATCTTTCGAACGAAACAGCAGGAGAAAACCAGGAGACTACATTATCATTATCTTTCTTATTCAAGGTTAGGAAATCAACTGACGACATTAGTGACAGTCTGGTGGTTTTTTGTGTAGCTGGTTTTAAATTTTGTTCATCGGAAATTTCAACCTTATCTATATAACAAAACAAGCAAATTAAAAAAAAAATGAAAATTCATTTTTTATTATTAATGTGAATAATCTCTAATTTCGTTCCTCATTTCTCTCATTTTCTAACAAATACTCTCAGTTCATCTTTTCTCTCTCTTTCTCACTCAATCATCCTGCCTCTCTGTTTTTCTGTCTATCTATCTCTTTATCTGTATATCAATTATTCTTTAGATCTACCTATCTATCTCTCTATCGATCTGTTTGTCTGTCTATCTGTTTATCTGTCCGTCTGTGTGGTTGTCTACATACCTGTTCATTATGTCTGTCTATCTATCTATCTTCTATCTTTCTATCTGTCTGTCTGTCTATCTACCTATCTATTTATCTATCTATATCTATCTATCTATCTATCTATCTATCTATCTATCTATCTATCTATATGTTTGTAGAAACATTTTCTTTCTTATCTCTTCGACTTCTTTTTCACGTTTAAATTTATCTCAGTTAATTAAGCTAATAAAATGAACAATCTCTATTAAATCATAATCTTTTGTCTAACATTACACCATACTCATTTAACTTAATTATAATATAACAGTTTTGGGGGTTTTTTTTAGAATTTTAACGAGAACAAATCGAGCACTTTACGGGAACAAATCTCGCTACATCTCACTTTTCAGGTAGAACATTTCTTTTTTAATAAATAATATTTGTTTGTTTGTTTCGTTTCTTTTCTTTCTTTTCCTTTTTTTTTTTTTTTTTTAATTTAGCTGATGTTGACGTCCAGTTCTTGCTCCTCTCCATCCCTAACTCACCTCCACTCGACTTCGCTTACAACGAACAAAACGCGACAGACGCGCATTCACACAGAGAAGTAAAGTTACCGGAAATGAGACTCGACAGGCACAGCGCGCGCGCCTTTCGAACTGGGAAAGAAGCGTTGATTACACGTCGCGGTCGTCCGTCTGTAAATCTGATTAGCAGTAATCAGAAAGCGAATTCGAGTTTACTAGGGGTTCGGTCAGAAGCGCGGAGTCGAATCAGCGGTGGACTGATGACTCTCGTAAGAAGCGTGGCGTGGTTTCTCAAACTCGCGGCGTCGTGTTTCAGTGAAGACTGCAGAGACACCGAAAATACACTGACGTGTCTCGTTTTAGATGTTATTAACACGGTAAGCTAGACGACTAAACGACCGTCCACCGTCGCTCAGCGAACTTTTTTTTACTGAAAGACACAAATATTTGAGGTTATTTTTCAGAATTGACAAAACTATGTGATTTAATTAACTAGTTACCTCGTTCTTGTTCGAAACGGCGGTGAATTTGGTTTTTGTAGTAGTAGTAGCAGTACTTTTTATACCGGGTGATAGTAGTAACAGTAGTAGTAGTAGTAGTAGAAGTAGTAGTAGTAGTAGTAGTAATAGCAGTAGTAGTAGTAGAAATAATAATAGTAGTAGTAGTAGTAGTAGTAGTAATAGTAGTAGTAGTAGTAATAGCAGTAGTAGTAATAGTAATAGTAGTGGTAGTAGTAGAAATAATAATAGTAGTAGTAGTAGTAGTAGTAGTAATGGTAGTAGCAGCAGCACTATTTTTATACCGAGTGATGGTAGTAGGTGTAGCAGCAATAGTAGTAGTAGTAGTACCGGTACTAGTAGAAGTAGTAATAGTAGCAGAACCAGTTGTAATAGTAGTAATGGCAGTAGTAGCAGCAGCAACGCCAGAAGTAGCAGTAAAATACTAGTAGCAATGAGTAGTAGCAGTAGCAGTTGCAACAGCTGAAGCAGTAGTAGTAATAGTAGTAGTAGTAACAGTAGTATAATAGTACCAGTAGTAGTAGTAGTAGTCGCAGAAGTAGTAATAGTGGGGGCAGTAGCAGTAGCAGTAATAAATGTAACAATAGTATTAACAGTAGTAGCACTACTAGCTGTAGTAGTAGTTATATTAATTCTGCAAGCTGTGTTTTTTCTGTGTAGACGGCGTGATAATGTTAAGTGTGTTAAATCTACAACAGATATGAAACACTTCAGATGAAACAATCTAATTTTGACATTTCCATTTACTCTTTCCCTCGTTCCAATTTGTCAAGTGTCTGCCGCACGAACACAGCCTGTGGTGTCAGCCTAGTCCACATTCAAGTCGTTCACTGCAACGGATACAAACGTCCCGAGTCTGTCGTGTGACCGCATTGCACTTCGGGCCAGCCGATCGTGTGATGGGGCTGCCCAGACCGTAATCGTGACGGTTTAATGACGCTGTACGAGACAGGACATTGTGATGCTGGGAAGAAAATAAATTATTTACACGCATCCCTGTCTGGATATCTTGATGTGATATTCAGTCTGTGTGCTTTTTTTAGTTGTTTTTTTTGTTGTTTTTTTTTTTTTTTTTTTTTTTGTTTTTTTTTTTTTTTTTTTTCTCTTTCTTTCTTTTTCTATCTTTCACTCCTTTTTTTTTTTTTCACTATCACTCTTCATTCTTTCTTTTCTTTTAGTTTATTTTTTCTCAAAAACTTATCTTACCGATTCCTTTTACACCCCGCGTCCTTTTCTCCCTCTCTTTAAATAAATAAAAAAGATCTGTAAGTGAATAGACAGAGAGATAGACAGAAGAAAGAAGACAAAAAGAAAGAATACAAACCAGTTGTCAGCTTGCTCTGAAGATTCTACAAGGACTAGAGAGAGAGAGAGAGAGAGAGAGAGAGAGAGAGAGAGAGAGAGAGAGAGAGAGAGAGAGAGAGAGAGAGAGAGAGAGAGAGAGAGAGAGAGATCTATCGTATACTCAATGACGTCACGATTCATACTGCGAATACCAAAATGGCGTAGATCAGATGATTAGTAACAGTAATATCTTTACTTTCATACTTCATCATACACCAAGATACGTGGCCCAAATCTACAGAAGCAATAGATTGGAAACAGGCTATAAATAACTTTATTCTCGCATTTATTCGTCCCGTCACGTGTTCACTGAACGATCATTTTGTGTGATTATGCATGAGATGTCTGCGCCCGTGCAAATATCTCTCAACCCAGCGAGTTTCTGTTTGCAACATTATTGTCAGTGACGCACTGTGTGTCTCTGTCTGTTTGTCTGTCTGTCTGTCTGTTTGTCGGTCTGTCTGTCTGGCTGGCAGTTGTTTGGTTCTTGTTTTCATTACGTCTAACGTTATGTTCAGATCTCAGACAAACGTCTGCTAAATCTAAAACACACGTCCTGACGTTTCTTAACAAAAAATTAAAAAAATATAAAAATAAAAAATAAAATAAAATAAAATAAAATAAAATAAAATGAAATAAAATAAAATGAAAAGTAAAACATAATTGTAGATAGGAGAGAGTATAATATTTCGTAAATGTTTATTGTTCATCTTTTTTCTTTCTGTTTATTATTTTTTTTTTCTTTGGCTTGTTTTTCATTCCTTCGCCTCTTTTATTTCTCTTTTTTACATTGGTTTATTTGTTCTTTATTTTTCTTTCATTTTGTAATATTATTATTATTATTATTATTATTATTATTATTATTATTATTATTATTATTATTATTATTATATGCTTTTATATGTGTTTATTAATTTATAATTATTTTGTTCTTGTTGTTTCGTTGTTATTCCTGTTTTTGTATTATTATTAATATCCTGCACTTATGATATTTAGATTTTTTTCTAATTCATTTTTTTTTATTTCTTTCTTTCTCTTTTTGTTCTTTATTTTTATATTTTATTTAATTATTTATTTAAGCTTTTATCATTCATGCTTTTAACCAAAATAATTGAAATCAACACCACAATTTGTTCATGATAACTACTTCATTCTAAATATTATTATCGAAAATTATGATAAACTATCATTTTTTCTACTAACCACATAAATTAATATAAGTTAAATGAGAGAGAGAGAGAGAGAGAGAGAGAGAGAGAGAGAGAGAGAGAGAGAGAGAGAGAGAGAGAGAGAGAGAGACCCATACAACAAGGCACGCTATCAACATAACAAAACAGATAATTACGACATATCAAGACATAATTATTAACTACATCGACAGTTAATCGTAACGCACCCAAGCTCTGAAAAGCACGTGATCCTACAAACGTCACGTGATAGCCTAGCGCGCCAATCCACTGACCTACATCGAGAACGTAATCGGGTCGCGCGCGTGTTTTTATTTGCACTATTGAACCACATCGGAGTGGCCGGCCAGGTCGTTTGCACGACGTTGTTAACGGCGCGAGCGGCATTAATTCATTATATTCTGCAGCAGTTCCACTTATCCAGTTCGTAAACGACACCGTCATCGTTCAATGGTTAATTGTTATGCTAGTTTTATCGGCCGGGTGATCGATGCTGATACATTTTCGTTAACTGCTCAATATCGGGCAGCAGTTATTGAGGAACAAAGGATCTTTTGTCATCAGCTGAAAGTGGAGAACAGAGCGAGCGAGCCGGACCAGAGTTTTGAGTGAGAATGAACCTGTCATCTTTCTGTGTATATTGAAAATATGGATATCTACGAACAATGGCTAAGGGTGGCCATTTTTGTGTTTGCAGAATGGAAGACAACCTCGATCACGTTCGCACAGATACGATCGCACACGCACGCACACACACACACACACGCACACACACACACTCGCAGCTATATATATATTTATCTGTGTGGATATATGTAAACTTACTGACAAAAAGATAAATACTTGAGGCATACAAAAACATAAACATATACATTTTAAAATAGCGTATGGACAGAGAGAAATAGAGATTGAAAGAGACAAAGATAGAGATGGACAGAGAAAGAAAGTGAGAGATAGAGAGATTTAGACAAATAGAATATTACGTATATAAACAATACTACAAAGTCAAAGAAATGATTAGATTTCCATCTTGTACCCTTTTCTGTTTTCACTACAACTGTTGTAATCACCCTTCCTTGTGTGTAGATGTTGATATTGCGTATTTCCTTTCCCCGTTATTGGCCCTGGATAAACACAGACGAATCAAAACACGTGGGTTTTGCAAATCTATAAGCTAACTATAGAAGTACTAATCTTTTGTCGACCGAAACTACGCCAACCAGTGTAGTAACTATTACATCTAAGCCAATCACTTTTAAATCTCTGTGTCTTGATAATGATAGTTTTTGTTGGCTGACTTTATAACGGCTGTCGGCTTTCAGTTATAATTATTAATAACAAAAAATACATTTTTTTTTTTAATGACGTTGTGAGGAATTATCGATGTACGTAATGGCTGTGATGACGCTGCAATGATGATGGTGACGACGATTTTTGTAGTAGAATATATTAACGTAGGAAGAAGAGGGAGGGAAATGAGGAACAATGAAAGAGAAAAGAATGTATGTTGGAATGTAAAGATAATTTCTGTACTTAAATGTTTAACTGGAATGATCAAGTGCTGAGAATAAATATAATTTAAGGTGGACACTTGAGAGAGAGAGAGAGAATGAGAGAGAGAGAGAGAGAGAGAGAGAGAGAGAATGAGAGAGAGAGAGAGAGAGAGAGAGAGAGAGAGAGAGAGAGAGAGAGAGAGAGAGAGAGAGAGAGAGAGAGAGAGAGAGAGAGAGAGAGAGAGAGAGAGAGAGAGAGAAGATTTATATGCTATCAACAAACAATATCCTTTCCAAAAGTGTATAGATCATCCATGTATTTTGAAAATTGTTAGCGTGTAGCAAATTTTGGTATCAGTTACAACAAATTGGGTCATGCAACAGACATTTTCTTTTACAATAGTAGGTGACATATTTATTTATTTTTTTTGCATATATGATGCAATACGTATATATATATATATATATATATATATATATGTATTCATTTCAGATGTTAACGAATGTTTGACAAGCTACAACAGATGTGAACAGCAATTTCAAAATTTAGATGGAAGTTACAAATGCTACTGCTCTTCTGGTTATGTCATAAGTCCAAATGACCCAAATAAGTGTGATGGTATTTAAATTAATACACAATCCATTATCATATAATATATTTCTAGGCAAGAACGTTCTTTCATAGCTTTGTGTTTGTGCAGTGTTTTCCAAGAAATTACAACCTATATATTATATGTAACGACTTTTTTGTTTTTTTGTTGACTTAGTCATTATTTAACAATTGTTCTGTTCACTAATCCATTCCTAATTTAACTGTAACCAAATCTTCTGATACAGATCTAATTTAACTGTAGCCAAGTTGTCAGATACAGAGAAATATTTGATTATAATACAACGCCTCTTTTGTGTGACAAAAGCAATAATAAGGTATTGTGTAGCAAGTACAGCAGGTACTGAGAAAAACAGAAGTTAATTGAAAAACTAAATGTCAACAGTCGCACGGTCATTGCCTTCCAATATATATATGTGTGTGTGTATGTGCATGTGTGCGTGTGCGTGTGTGTGTGTATGTGTGTGCATGTGTGTGTGCATGTGTTTGCGTGTGCGTGTGTGATAGTTTTGCGACATGTAGAAAAGCTCTTGATGTTTAAATTAAAGTAATTTCCACGGAATACGTGCAATTAATTAATATAAAAGCTGATCAAGTTTTAAATGGCCTCATCAGACTTGTTGTGCTCAGAACTGAGCCGTTTATTTTTCAGTTCGTGTCTCGTTAAATTGCTGCCTGTATTTCTTCTCCTAGCTCTCTCTCTCTCTCTCTCTCTCTCTCTCTCTCTCTCTCTCTCTCTCTCTCTCTCTCTCTCTCTCTCTCTCTCTCTCTCTCTCTCTCTCTCTCTCTCTGAATCTACCTCAGTATCTTTTGCAGAAAATTAAATAAATCGAAGATCATTTTTAATGAATCAGTGATTTAAACTGATAACATTCTCGATATATATATATTTGTTGTTTGTTTCTGGTGAGTCTTCGTCATTCTCCGCTTCATTTAACAAAATTGGACGAGACTAAGAAACAGGAGAATAAAGTAGGACGTATTTGAAGAACAAAGAACGTGTTCGATTGATTTACTTAATTTCCAACTAATCCAAACTGAAGAGAATCGAGTGCGATTATTAATAAATTTGTACTAACAATCTGAGGCAATAACTCCGTACTTTTAAGTTATCTCCCTTAATGGAAATCATTGACTAAACAATTATGTTTTTAGTGTCGGGTCAGTGCATGCTAAAGTAACTTTTTTTTTTTTTTTTTTTCTTGTTTCTTTTTCGTCTGTTTCCTACTTTCACACTTGTGTTTCTGCCTGGTTGCTGCTTTGTCTGTATCTCTGTCTTTCCGTCTGTTTTCTGGTTATCTGTGTGTCTGTACGTCTGAATAACTACAGTTCTCTACCTCGTTTTACGTTTCTGTCTTCGTGTAGGCGTACTTAGTCTTTTTCTACTCGTACACACCTCACATGTGCACAAGTAGGCACGCACGTACACACATCCATACACACAGACAGTTTGAGAAAGAAAGCGATAGACAGAGAGAAAGAGAAAGAGAAAGGAAGAGAGAAAGACAGCGAGAAAATGAAAAAAGAGCAATAAAAAGAAAGAAAGATAGGAAAAATAAACAAAGAAAGTTAGAAAGAAAGTAAAAAAGAGAGAGAGATAAATACAGAGAAAGAAAGAAAAAGAGAAAGAGAGTGAG
>CM022675.1:13179016-13224016 GCA_012295275.1 Chrysomallon squamiferum
AAACCATGGTTTCATTTGTCGTGAAGTCAATAACCTAGGCTGAACTCAGAAACACGTTTCTGTGTTTAAACCTCTCACACTCTGGCTCACACATTACTCAGCTGACAGTAACCAGATTAAAAGTGAAATTAGTTTTCTCCTTTTATCCCCAGTACGAAAAAAAAAAATGTTTTCTCTTAACTGTTATAAAGAAATATGATGTGCTGCTGCAACATTGAATTTTAATGTGTTTTCTTATTTATACAAACAGACACGTGTCTCAAACACAGGAAAGCAGTGCACGTGACATGTGTATTTATGACTGAATATTAATGTTCCAGTGTATATATCTGTATATGTTAGTATGTCTGTCTGTGTATATATATATATAGATGTGAGTACGTATATAGTACGTACGTATATTAAGTGTTTAATCTTTTATTTGTCTATCTCCGAAGATTATTCTCGGTTTTAAGATGAAAAAATAATATTGTTTTCTTTCCTAGAATATAAACAAAATAATCTGTTTGTTGTCTAAATCCTTAATAAACTATTTTCTTTACTCAGATTTAAAAAAAAATAAAATTAAAAATAAGAAAATAAAAAACTGGTCATTCTGTTTTAATGAGGCCACATCCTTTTTCCTTTGTGTTCCAAACAAGCAAAGTGTGCAGCATAAACCATCGTCCTCTAAAATCAATGAACATCTTATCCCACATTCTTCACGGATCTCCTCATTAAAAGATTTGCAAACATCCTGGTATTAACGTGTTTGATGGCAGCTTGGAAATTCTACTCTGCTGGTTGTAATCTTAAGGTCGTGGAATCGGAAAAACAGAGAGAAATACAGAGAGAGAGAGAGGAGAGGGAGGGAGGAGGGAGGAGAGAGAGAGAGAGAGAGAGAGAGAGAGAGAGAGAGAGAGAGAGAGAGAGAGAGAGAGAGAGAGAGAGAGAGAGAGAGAGAGAGAGAGAGAGAGAGAGAGAGAGAGAGAGAGAGAGAGAGAGAGAGAGAGAGAGAGAGAGAGAATGGTATTGATTAAGAGTGCGGTGCAAGTTTATATTCCATTAGATTATATGTATATAATTTGTTTTGATTTGTTTTGGTGGTTTATATTTTAGATTATTTATATAATTTGTTTTTTTTTTTGGGTTTTTATTTTTGTTTTTTTTTTTTGTTGTTTTTGTTAATACGTGATATATTTATATTTATCTTTATTTATTTATTTATTTATTTATTTAATTCTTTCCATTTTCTTTCTCTTTGCGTATATATTTCTATTTTCTTTTTTCTTTCTTTGTTTCTTTCATTTCTTCTTTCTGTTTGAATTTGGTCTTGTACATGTCTTGTACATGTCTTGTACATGTCACAAACGAAAAACGACCTTACTCTTTAGATGCCCATTTAGAAGATGGCAGCCTGGAAGATTTTCCAACAGTAAAAAAACTAAGAAGAAGAAGAAGAAGAAGAAGAAGAAGAAGAAGAAGAAGAAGAAGATGATGATGATGATGATGATGATGACGATGATGATGAGAAAGAAAAACAAAATCAAAATACAAAAAAGAACAGAAAAACAACACACGAACAACAAACAATAACAACAAAAAATAACCAAAAAACAACAACAATAAAACAGACAAAAACGAACAAACAAAAAAACAACGATAAGATAAATTATAACAACAAAGAAAACTAAAAATGACGACTAGTTAATGAAAAGGAAAGTATACACCCACATACTCTTCTTGAAATAGACTTTAATTTGAGACGTCGCATTTGAATATCAGAAGTATTATACAAAGCTCTTCTCGGGAAATTTCACTTAGTGATCTTTGTAATGGATATTAAACCGCTGGTAACGGTTGTTTAGAAGTAACATTTTTTGAGAGACACACGTTTCTATTTTATAAAGTTATAATGATTTCACTATTTAAATGTGGACTAACAGATGTTTGTGTTGAATCGTTAATTGTCTAATGGTCTAATGGTTAATTGTCTTTTATTCAATGGTCTAATGGTTTCTATTGATAAAAAAATAGCTCGATAGATAGTGGCAACAACATCATCATCAACAACAACAACAATTAATTTTTTTTTTTTTTTATTACCGTAAACACTCTAACGAGAATAGAATTAAAAAAAAAAAATATCGTCTTTAAAACAGTGTGAAGTGAAACTGTGTACTAACATGCAGATGTCTGATCAAAACAGGACGGAGAGAATGTTTACAGCGAGAGAGAGACACGCAGAGAAAGAGAGAGAGAGAGAGAGAGAGAGAGAGAGAGAGAGAGAGAGAGAGAGAGAGAGAGAGAGAGAGAGAGAGAGAGAGAGAGAGAGAGAGAGAGAGAGAGAGAGAGAGAGAGAGAGAGAGAGAGAGAGAGAGAGAGAGATGCTTTATCGGTAGACGTGATAATATTTATATCTGCATGTCAGGTGACCATTAGAATAACAAGTTTCATCAGATATTTTGTTATCTGATTCAGTCTTTAAAATAAAAGAGAGAGAGACAGAGGGACAGAGAGAGAGAGAGAGTGATAGAGAGAGAGAGAGAGAGAGAGAGAGAGAGAGAGAGAGAGAGAGAGAGAGAGAGAGAGAGAGAGAGAGAGAGAGAGAGAGAGAGAGAGAGAGAGATAAACACGCCAAGTATACTTGAGATTTTTAAACAAAGGGACTGACAAAATCAGTGTGTTTGTGAAATCCTCTCAGTTAATCAAATCAGCTTTTCTTCCGCTTGCGATCGTTTGTAATTAGTAATGTCCGCTTAACTAAACCTGTGACCTTTGTTTCAGTGTCTGTCTGTGTAAACATGGGCGTGGTGTTTGAACGTATGTGTAAATGATTAGTTTCAACGTATGTGTAAGTGTTATATTAAAACTCATATGTAACTCATATGTATGTTTAAATACATGCGTAACTTATGCTTAAATATATGTGTAGCTGCTGTATTTAAACCCATACGAAATATGTCATTTTGTGTACCAGTAATCTATTCTAACGTATAAACAAGTATAGTGTTCAAATGTGTGCGTAACTATATCATGTAATAATGTATATTTGACAATTTATTGATTATGCTTGTGTTTATGCGTGTGTTTATGTAAAGGTATAGTGTTTAAACGTTTATGTAAAGGTATAATGTTTAACCATTTATGTAAAGACATAATGTTTAAAAGCTTGTGTTTAAACGTACTGTAGCACTGATGTTTAAACGCCAGTTTTATATCATATTTTATACACCGTTGATTACTTTTGATACAGTATGATATATAAATATTAACATATAACCACAAGTGTTGAGTTTTCCTTTAGATATATTTTATTATTATTATTATTACATGTTTATTTATTTATTTTTATTTTATTTTATTTTTAAGTCTTGCATGCGCATTGACTCTTAATTCTTATGCTTTATTGTATTAACGTCAGTACGGAAGTTACTAGCAGTGTGCGTATGTGCGTGCATACGTCTTTGGCAGTTATAACGAACAGTACTTTTTTCCTTTTTTTTTTATTTTTTATTTTACACGAACGTAAATCTACATATTAAAAATATATATACAATCCAGAATTTCATCTCTAATTAACTTCATCAAAGGCGACGTGGGAAGACGTGGGATAAACGACATATCAGATTTGACGAAGTTTCGTTATTATTATTAATACCTTTTTTTTTAATTGTTAATTAAGGACAGCAGATGTTTGGTGCGTAAACTAAACACATCTTATAAACTTACTAAGTGTACGCACAGTTCTGTGGACTGAATGTCAACACTAAGTCTTCACTCATTTTACGCCTTCTGTTTTATAATAACGAACAGAATCGAAAATCGTAATTAGCCGAACAGCACCGAGTTGAACCGAAGTTTAACGATGTCGTTCTTAATCTCGGTTCAAATATGAACATCAAATTAATGGGAACTATTCTCTCTCTCTCTCTCTCTCTCTCTCTCTCTCTCTCTCTCTCTCTCTCTCTCTCTCTCTCTCTCTCATAATTATAATGAGCAGTTATCGTTTTTTTTTTTTTTCCAACCGAATGTGAACCTACATATTATGATGTCTAAAGACGTGGCATAAACTTTCTCTTTGATCGCATCAAATTTCACAACGTAGTTTGATCATTATTTTTTTTCTTTCTTTCTTTCTTTCTTTTCATCTGTTAATTAAAGACAGCAAATGCTCCATGAAGAAAGTAAACAGAGCTTATAAAACTTACTAACACCGCACACAACACCGTGAACTAAATGTCAACGACTGTGCGTCCACTGCATTATAATTAACGAACAGACCTGCATAAGCGTAATTGAACGAAAAGTACCGAGTTGAACCGAAATATAACGATGTCCCTTAATCCGGCTCAGGCAAATACGGACAGAAGACGCATTATCGGGATTTTGTTTTTCTTTCTTCTTCTTGTTATTATTTTTATTTTTTTAAATTAACATTGTTTGTGTTGGACCGTCGCTATTAATGGAGGAGCTTTTTGGTAATTTTTATTTACCTCTTTCACTGTGAAGATGTGAGTAATAATAATAATAATAATAATAATAATAATAATAATAATGATGATGATGATGATGATGATGATGATGATAATGATGATGATAATAATCATAATGATGATGGTCTTGGCGGTGCTGGAAATAGTGAATTAGAGTCAAGTAAAGCAAAATTTTAATAAAACGAATAGAGAACAAAACAAAAATAATAAAGAAAAAAAAAAAAAAAATAAAGAAATAAAAAGATGTGGACGAAAGAAACAAACAACAACCATGAAAGCAAAAGAATGGAAAGATAATTAAAGCAAATGAATGAGAGAGAAAAGGAGAAACTAAGTAAAATGAATGAACGAAGGTCAAATACAGTTGTTATTTTCTTGTTAATAATGCTTCGTTTGGAAAACATTTGACAGCTAAAAACAAGATCAAAGATCAGCAGTAATCAGAAAATTGCTTTGTCTAACATCAAAGAAGTCAGCGACTCTTTTTAAAAAAAAAAAGATATTTTAAAAATGAATTTCCATTTACTTATCGAGTTTTTATTTACTTTATCAAACATAAAACATAAAAGAATAAATCCTTTTTTGCTTTCACTGAATATGTAAAGTATTGTTTTATTATTTTTAACCATCATACATAATTAGTTTTTATTATTATTATTATTATTATTGTTGTTGTTTTTATAAATTTATTGCTATTGTTTTTAAACGATGTTTTTTTTTTTTTTATTAGTAACAATAGTAATACACTATCATTACTGTCTACAGTATCACCACCACTACAACCGTTACGGCTAGTACTGTCATTGCTACAACTTTCACTACTACAACTACCACTACAAAACTGCTACTCGACCTTGATATTACAACTACAGCACTGTTGCCAGTGACGAGACTCGAACGTATGACATCCATTCGCCCGCTCTTCGAAAGCGGTTGACACTACTATACTTATTATTTTACTTATTAACTGATTCTCTAGTACTTTCATACTTTTCCACAAACAGTTCAGTTTTGTTTACTAAATCTCACCATTGTAGGAAAAATCATCGGTATTCTTCGTCTATCGATAACACGCTGTCTACGGATAATATTTATTGAAATTACTCTAAATCCAAACAAAACTTCGGCTATCCAAATATTTTCTTATTCTCATGTTTGTTCGTCTTCACGCGAGACAATAATAACAAAGACAGACGGGACAGAAAAAAGAAAAATAAGAAAAAAAAGAAAAAAAGAAGAAGAAATAAAAAAGAAAAATTGATAGCACTGTTTCTCTTGTTTTCGTCTATTACCTAAAATCGATTGGTATTCAGCGGATTCGACTTGGTTAGAGGTTTTCACTTAAGCTCGTGCAATGTTAATGTAACACACAGAAACATCGTACTCGTCATGTTTGTGTAACAGAGATCAGACCAGGCTTGGCTGGTGATAAAGTATTATACAAACAACCTTTTAACAAGGGATGAAATTAATTTTCGAATAGATGCAGGAAAAAAAAAACACACACAAAAAGATTGGAAGAAGTATTGAGCGAGGGAGGAAATGAATATGAACAAAAGAAAAACAGGAAAGAAAACCGAGATGAAACAAAGCTAGAAGGATGAAAAGAAATAATGAAAGACAGCAAGAAGAAAACGGTGAAGAACTATCAACTGAGAAGAAGAAGAAGAAGAAGAAGAAGAAGAAGAAGAAGAAGAAGAAGAAAATAAGAAAGAAAAATAGATACCAAAAACAAAGATTCTAAGTTGTTGCCGTCCGTCTGTTATTCTCATCGTCATTACAGTCGTCACCATGATGATTATTATTCATCGTCATCATTATTACTACTACTACTGCTACTACTTCTACTGTTACTACTTCTACACTGTTAGCACTACTACTACTACTAATACCTCTGCTACTACTACTACTATTATTAATAAACTTGTATTACTCTGACTGCTATTACTGTTCTTGTTTTTTCTTCTTCTTCTTCTTCTTCTTCTTCTTATTATTATTATTATTATTATTATTATTACATTCTGTTTCTAATCATCTTCATGGTCTGTGTAAGTTTAAATAATACTTTCTTTACAACGATCTTGCATTGTACTCAGAACATGTCTGTCAAAGCGTTACTAAACCAACAACACAGTCACGTGACTATGTCTTCTTTCCCTTTAAACCATTTATTTATTTATTTACATTTTTTATTTAGTATTTTTTTTTTATTATTATTACTTTTTATTATTTATTACTATTTTATTCTTTATTAAGATTATTATTGTAATTATTTATTAATTTATTATTTAATATATTTTTTTTTTTTTTTTTTATGTTTCTCTCCAGTGTTAATATCTCGAGGTCATTTTACTTTTCCTTTATCACCCACGCCGGAAACCATCAATCAGTTCCGGTCTAAATACGGAAGTTGCCCTGCGGTTGCCAATAGCAACTCTGCACATGATGTTGTTTTAGTCTTCGAGGGGGTACAGTTGACATTTATTATGAGAAAACGGAAAGTATTAATTTAGAACTAAAAGTTTTGCCGTCTGCTACTAGGTTACTGGAAAATGGACGTTGGTGTTGGAGTGCAGAGATGTCGTATACGTCAGACTGACGTCATCATAAATCAATTATTTATTTCTTTAATTATTTGTTTGTTTCTTTCTTTATTTGTTTGTTTGTTTATTTGTTTACGTATTTATTTATTTATTCTTATTTTTATTTTACTTATTTTATTTATTTGGGATTTATTAATTTATTTATTTATCTTTTATATTATTACTACTATTACTACTACTATACTTAACTACTACTACTATTACTACTACTACTGCTACTACTACTACTACTACTACTACTACTACTACTACTACTACTACTACTACTACCACTACTACTACTGCTACTACTACTACTATATTCCTCTTCTCCGTGTTAATAACTCTGACAGATTTTACCGTCATGTTTTAAAACAAAAAGGAAAACAAACAAAAAAATGTCAGTGAAACGGATGTCGGTTAATTTCTCTTTCTATTTACGTTCAGCGTAACTCTTAGAAACCGGAATTAACTTTCTTTTTTTCATTCTTTCTATCTGGCGTTCCGCCTGTTTACAAAATTCATGCATCAATGGCTTACTTAACCTAGTACAAACAAAACGTAATTTTGCTGGCTTTTTGGCAACAGAAACTCGGCTTGCGGAAGTAATATTATTTCAAAAGGCCTTGGGGGTCAAGACGTTTTTCTTTTTGTATTTATTTTTTTTTTGTATTTTTTTTTGTTTTGTTTTTTTGTTTTTTTTAAGTTATGTAACTACTGTTAAGAATATCGCATACTGATTTCATGGTCAGATAACGTAGGAGTTGTGTTAGGTAATCTGTTGTCGTATTAGGCAATGATGTGGTCGTGTTAAGACAATGTTGCCGTCGTAACAGGCAATGTTGTCGTTAGATCTGGTTTTTCAGCGACGTTCGCGAAAGACACGGAAACAGTCGTAAAATGTTTATTAAAGAACAGTTTGATGACGTAAATTACTGGAACAAATAAGATTCACCTTCAAATCTGTCAGTAATCAAAATCAAACGTTTATTTTGTTATTCTTAGATCTTGTTTAATAATAATAATAATAATAATAATAATAATAATAATAATAATAATAATAATAATAACAACAACAACGATACTAATAATGACAATGATAATAACCACAACAACAATAACAATAATAATAATAATAATAATAACAACAATAACAACAACAATGATAATACAAACAATTATTATCATTAGTATTAGTAGCAGTAGTGGTAATAGAAGTAATAGAAGTAGTAGTAGTAGTGATAGAACTAGTAGCAGAAGTGGTACTGTTGTTGCGACAATATATAGAACAAATAAAAATGATGATGATGATGATGACGACGACGACGATGATGATAACAATAAAAATCATTAATCAGTTTCTATTTTACGGTCATACAGAAAACATATCCAGTGTACTGTTCATATTTTCCCACGATTTCTGCAACATCTACAAAACTTTACAAGAAAACCTCTGGTTTTTTTGTCCTTGTTTTCTTTTTATTCATCTCTCTCACCTCATTTCTGTTTTCAATTTAATATTCTTTCCTTGCTCTTTCCACTAATTTCTTTTGCTTCCGCTTATTCTGATTCGTTCTTAGGGTTTTCTGTTGAGATAATAATTATAGTAATTACAAAAAGACGTTACAGAAGCTGCTGCAGAAGAGGTTATTGGGTTCTGGAAATATTAATAATGGAAGTAGGTTAAACAAAGGAATGAATACTGGATGAAATGCTTTCTAATTATTTCTCTTCACTGACAAACATCGGACGCGAAGTCGACAACGTAGAACTAGATCAGTTTAAGTTGAACAGAAAACCTTGAAAAAAAATATATATCATTCTGATAATCATCCACATGAAAAAAACGATCATCATAATAATTATCATAATCAGTTCATATCATTATGATCTTTATTTTAGCATCGTTCTTACATCTTTCATTTCAGTGGGACTTCTTCGTCGTCATCATCGTCATCATTATCAACGATAATTTTATTTCTGCAGCTGTTGTTGTTGTTGTTGTTTGATGTGCTGTTGTATTACAACGACGTCATCGCTGTTATACTTGTGTATCTCAGTTTTTCTTTTTTCATTCTTTCCGTGTATGTGTCTCTGTTTCTCTTTCCTTTTGAACTCGCTCTCTCTCTCTCTCTCTCTCTCTCTCTCTCTCTCTCTCTCTCTCTCTCTCTCTCTCTCTCTCTCTCTCTCTCTCTCTCTCTCTCTCTCTCTCTCTCTCTCTCTCTCTCTCTCTCTCTCTCTCTCTCTCTCTCCCATAATCTCCCTCCATTTCACTCCCTGTCTATTTATTTGTGATATATGTCCGATATATAAATCACCGAAAATTCTTGAACGGTGACAGATTTCAATTTCGCGCTCTATATTCCTGGTACGTTATCTTGTCTTTTATTTAGTCTATTCTTCGTAACGCCTCGGCGGTTTCCGTCGTTCTAACAGTTGGTGCTGTTCCCATTGATTTTAGTCCATGCTACTCGAGGTTTCTTTTTTCGTTTTTTTTGTTAAAGTTTTGTTACCGTTTAAGAGTTATGCCATGTTTTTAAATACAGCCGTAATAATAATAATAATAACAAAACAAATATTAATAATAATGATAATAAAACAAATATTAATAATAATGATAATAATAACAATAACAATAAAATAATAATAACAGTAACAACAACAACAACGACAACAACAACAACAACAACAATAATAATAATAATAATAGCAGTAGCAACAGCAACAACAGCAGCAGCCACAACAACAACAACAGTAATAATAATAATAATAATAATGTTCAGTTTTTCAAAAAGATGAATCTTTATGGTTTTATATCAATGGAAAATAAATAAATAAATATATAAATAAATAAATAAATAAATAAATAAATAAATTATACCGCGTGTTTTGTCTGACTTCTGTCGAACGTCACAATAATCAGAGATTTTACGACATTAACCAGACAAAAGGAAATGAATGTATTTGTATTAAACAAAAGTAAATTTCACGTGTAAGTGGAAACTGGAGTTTTACGTTCACGTTGTGTTTTCAAATAAAAATCTTTTAATTCTGAGTTTCCGTGATTCTCTTCACTTTTCAAAATGTCAGATTCCTGTTTAATCACTTCGGTCTTTCCAAGCATATCGTTTAAATGAATTTAAATAGTAAATGAAAGATTTTTGACGTTTTCATTTTTTTAAATTAATTTATTTATACGGTTGTGTCGTGGTATTCGTCATCCGCCTTCCGAGTGCGGGCGAATGGGTGTCATAGGTTCGAGTCTCGTCAGCGGCATCTGACGGGTTTGTGAGGTCGTGATTGGACTTTGCGCCATTGCGTTCTCATATATTGTCTATGTACAGAGTCTAATCAGACGTACATAAGACACAGAATATTCAAATACTAAAATACGTACATATATATGTACGAACAAACACACAGATTCGCACATATACATACACTAAAATATATATGCACAAACGTGCACATAAACACAGACACATACATACCTACATAGCTACACACGTACACACCTACATACATACACTCACATATATACAGCAACATAACATATAAACATATACGCATATAAGAGATAAATAGATATTACAAGTTGTATTTGTGGTAGTAATGCTAGTGATAGCAGTAGAATCAGTAGTAGTAGGAGCAATAGTAGTAGTAGTGGTAGTAATAGTAATAGTAGCAGTAGTAGTAGTAACAACAACAGTCGGCTATAGCGTGTATAGTAGTGGTAGTAGTAGTAGTAGTAGTAGTAGTAGTAGCAGCAGTAGCAGTAACAACTGCAGTCGGCTATAGCGTGTATAATTGTTTCAGTCAATTAAAAGAGAGGTCACACTGACAGTAAATAATCAGAAGATGAAAGCAAAGTCTGTGTAGGTTTTTGTCTCCTCGTTTCCTATGGTGTTTCGCCTGGCGTGGCTCCAGTTACGACATGACTCAGTCTGACAACTTCCTTTTAGGTCACGTGATCTTTTTCATCCTCAGATCAGTTCTATTTTCTTTCTGATGCTGTTATTGCAGCTACTACAGCAGCTACTACTACTGTTAGTAGTCATACTACTGCTGCTATTATTAGTACTATTAGTATTATTACTAGTACTGTTATTATTATTATTACTAGTACTATTATTATTATTATTGTTATTATTATTACTACTACTATTACTACTATTGTTACTAAATAATAATATCATTAACAATAACAACAAAAACAACAGTAATAATAATAATAATAACTGTTGTAGTAGCAGCAGGAAGCTGCAGTAGTGATAGTAATAGTAGTAGTAATAATATTAGTAGTAATAGTAGTAGTAGTAGTAATATTAATAGTAATAGTAGTAGTAGTAATATTAGTAATAATAGTAGTAGTAGTAGTAATATTAGTAATAATAATAGTAGTAGTAGTAATAGTAGTATTAATCGGTACTATAACGGCTGGTTATAATTCTGTTGTATAATTATTACAAGCAGAAGATATATTGTAACTACTATTACATCTAAACTAGCATTGCTACTACCTCAGTACTTGTATTACTATTTAGTATTGGTATCAGTAGTAGTAGTGTCCGTACCACAATAAAACAAGAAAAATAAATTATAAGAATACAAAAATAAAAATACTATTACTTTTGTTGGTGCTACTAATTCTAAAACTGCTGTAAATGTTACTGTTACTGCACTTGTTGCTACTTCTGTTATTGCAATAATAAATACTACTACCTAAAACATCAGCAACAGAACATCTACTACTACTACTACTTTCTCTCTCTCTCTCTCTCTCTCTCTCTCTCTCTCTCTCTCTCTCTCTCTCTCTCTCTCTCTCTCTCTCTCTCTCTCTCTCTCTCTCTAAGACTGTCAGTAACAAGCTTATTCAGCCTGTTCGAGGAAAGATCTAACTGAAACATCTGCCGGCGCTAATTACTGAGACGTCTTCAAAACAACGCACCCAATCAAACCAGTGTTTTGTCTCACAAATTCTATTAATTATAACCGGAAGACAACGACTGGTGTTTCCTCAGTGTTCCGCTTGTAAGAAAGTATGTGACCGTATAACAGTTAACTGTGACACGATGATACATACAAAATGAACTGAAACGTTTCTTATTTTTTTTATTTTTTTTGCTGTGTTTTTTTGCTTTTTGTTTTTGTTTTGTTTATTTTCTGTGGGTCATATTATTAGTTTATGGCGATTTTCCTCGAACATGATTTTGTCTGTTACTCTGTCTGTCTGTCTGTATATTTATTTATTCTGTGAGTTTGAGTATGAACGTTACATTCAAATATTACTGTGATGATGCCTCCAGAATCTTACCAATAAACCATCTGAATACTCGACACGAAATACACATTCTATTCCTCTTTTGAAAAGCAGCTTCCCGATTATAAAACTATAATGATATTCATACAAAGATACACATTTATATACACGTATACATACATTCGTACATACATGCAGAGACACGTGTTACAAAAACACGCACACGCACACACACACTATAATCGGCTTACGTTCATCCCTTAACTAAATACTAATTAACAAAGTACAGAAAGTCTTTCATTCACGACATCCTATTCTTCTTCTTCTTCTTCGTTTCGTTCATTTTAACTGCATTTCTTCTCAGCCTTTCTCTGTAACAATCGCTCGATTCAGACGTCCGTTATCTGGTAAGTATTTTAGTCTGTGCGCCGCTTAACGCATTCAGAAACACGTCTAGCGGGCGAACCAGGCGTCAAAAGACGTAACTAGCTAATTAGACGTCTTCACGAAGAACAGAGTCGAGTTGTGTAGGGAAGATAAAGATGTCACGTAGTCGCTTCTTTCTCATGATAATTTTACACTGCTGTCCAGAATCGGTGTGTCGTGTCGATGGTGCTTTGATGCTGTTGTTGTCGTCGTTGTTGTTGCTTCTGTTGTTATTATTATTATTATTATTATTATTGTTGTTGTTGTTGCTTTTTTGTTATCATCGTCATCATCATCATCATCATTATTATTATTATTATTATTTATTATTATTGTTTTTTTATTATTATTATTATTATTATTGTTATAATGCACCAACACCTGTTATTAGTTTTTATTACAACCACTAGTACAACCACTGCTGCTATTTCAACTTTTATTATTACTATTAATATGGCAACAACTACTACTGCTACTGCTACTGCGGGTAGTATTTTTTAACATTAATGTATAATTGTTATTACTACTACTACTACTATTACCACAATTTTTTCTACGTCATTTTGTTAATTACACCTATTTATGACGTCATAATGTAATTGTGACGACATCAGTTTGTTACTCTGTCTTGCGTCATTGCATCTGATGTTTACAGTCATTTTAACACTAAAGCTTTGTCACAGTGACGTGATAAGTTATTTTATCTCCATGACGTTACAGCTAGGCGCAGCGTTTACTGTCGCCATGGTTTCCATCTGAAATAAGAATAAACTAACTTCTTTGTCGTTGCTGTTTCCTGCATTTCGTGTACTGCTTTAAACACACACACACACACACACACACACACACACACACACACACACACACACACATATATATATATATTATTATGTATGTATGTATCTTTATGAATATTCAATAGATAGACAGATACTGTGAAAGGATATTTATTTATTATTATTAATATTACTACTACTACTACTACTACAGCTGCTATTAATACTGTTGTTGTCTGTTCGTAGTTTCATTATATTAAAGTTTTCATTTGGTGATTTATAAGGAACTGGGAATCGTGTTTCGCATTTCTTGGATTAGGAAGAGAGAAAAAAAAAAAAAAAAAAAAAAAAAACGAAATCAAATAAATGAAATTGTCTGAAAACTAACAAATGTAAGTCCAGCAGGAATTTAAAATAACAATAGAAAATCTTTAGAAGAAGAAGGAGGAACAGAAGAAGAAGAAGAAGATGAAGAAGAAGAAGAAGAAGAAGAAGAAGAAGAAGAAGAAGAAGAAGAAAACGCAACAGAAAATTAAGACGGAGAAATGAAAGAAGAAAACTGAAAAGGCTGAATCAATAATTGTTAACAGCAAAAAAAGGAAATAACGGACAGGATGATGGATGGACGAGTGGGTAAAAGGATGGTGGAAGATTACAAGGAAAATAATAACTGAATTTGATATGCACAGTGTAAAACACGACCTGAGTGACCCGACACGCACGTAAATAATCGTTTCCTCTCTCTGCAACGGTGACTACTGCATTCAGGGGCAACCTACAGTGGCCCGAAGGAGCAGCAAAAGTGACGTCAACGACAACCCACAGTGCCATAAACATCGAACAATAATCAGAATGTTACGTAATGAAAGAAAAAGCTAAAGAGGTCGGCATTAAACACACACACACACACACACACACACACACTTATATATATTAGTAACAGTAGTAGTAGTAGTAGTAGTAGTAGTAGTAGTAATAATAATAACAGTAGTAGTAGTAGTAGTAGTAGTAGTAGTAGTAGTAGTAGTAACAGCAGTAACAATTATACAGTAATGATAGAAATACAATATACACTATACATTATACAATATAAAACAGCCGTAAGAAAAAGCGACCTCTAACGGCGAGGTACATGAGCGAGTAAACTGAAGTGAAACGGGGTGTGTAGGACTTGGACTAAGTGATGACGTCACAGATTACTCTACAGAAAGGAAAGTTGTGTCGCTCAGGGCTGTTTTGTGTGTGACGTCAGTGATTTCAGACTCGAGTTTCTACTTCTGCGCGGTCTTCGTTTCAAACACAGACATGGCACTGTGTTTGCAGAGTGTTAGAGTTACACGCTGAATGATGTTGACAGTGATATGTTTGAAGAAGTGAAAGCTGAAAGAAACTGGGGTTAAATAATTCAAAAAAAAAATTAAAATAAAAAAATGTGCCGTTTTTAGCTTGCATGGAGTTTATTAATTCCAAAAAAAATAATAATAATAATAATAAAATAAAATAAAATAGAATTATTTGTTTGTATTTTATAATTTTATTCTTTATTTGTTTGTTTGTTTGTTTGTTTGTTTGTTTGTTTGTTTGTTTGTTTATTTATTTATTTATTATTATTATTATTATTATTATTATTATTATTATCATTAGTTGTAGTAGTAGTAGTAATATCATTATTGTTCTTGTTACTATTATTATTGTTGTTGTTGTTGTTGTCATGTTCAGCTTTGAATGGTTGGTGTACGGATTAGTACTAAACTGTTACAAAAGTCTTGAATACAGTCTAGATAAATTCCTCAACACAACGTCATGACCTACAAATAAAACGTGAAGAACCAAAGCTCTTCGACTTCTTATTCTTTATTATTAGCAAACGTTGAGCAAGACAAAATATCTCAAACGGGACAATATATTGGAAATTTAATTCAGTGTATTTCATAATCTTATTTGTGTCGCAACTCTGCCGCGGTGTGGTGGTCATAACAGGAAATCAAACATACCAATCCGCTGGCGTGAATCGAACTCTGGACCCTCCCTGTCTGAGAACAACTTCCGCTTCTACAAGCGAGTACAAGAAATATCCATTTCTCTGTGATGTTTCTAGAGATTGGTTCTGAAACGTTGAACTCGGATATAAAAGATTCGCTCGTCGACTGATGATTGCACGAAACTCAATCAATACACGATTTACTAGTTGTAATAAAATATCTTTTACTGCTTTACAAGTAAATTAAATTCTGCAGTTTAATAGAAACAACAGTAATAGTAGTAATAGTAATAATAATACTTATAATAATAATAATAATAATAATAATAATAGAAGTAGTAGTAGTAGCAGTCGCTGCAACAGTAGTAGTACTAATAGCAGGGTTTTATTACTGTTATTATTATTATTATTATTATTATTATTATTATTATTATTATTATTATTATTATTATTATTATTATTATTATTATTATTATTATTATTATTATTATTATTATTATTATTATTATTGTTATATTTGTTGTTCCTGTTGTCATTAAAAACAAGACCGTCAGTATTTAAGCACTTTATCAAGAATTACTAAATAATTAAAATGCTTTCCATTTTGTTTTTGTTTTTTTAAATCCATTAAAATAATTAAGCACCAAGTCGCAGAGTCATTACACAGAAATCTGAGATTTTGAAAAGTGTAGAGAAACATGCAAACTCAGGCTTAATTCCCTTCTTATTTTTATTTTAAACCTGTACATGTACGTGTGTCAGCGCTGTTAAGCTTCCATTTTCCACATACACATGAAATTACTTTTGTTTAATGATATCTTTATACAAATACATTAGTTTTCTTTTATCAGTTAAATGTCGTAAAAATGTCTGGTTATTGTAATTTTTCGTAGTACTTAGACCAAACATAAAATATTTTGTTTATTTATTTATTTGTTTGTTTATTTATTTACTTACTTATTTACTTGTTTACTAACTTACTTATTTAATTATTTACTTACTCACTTCCTTAAAATATACAATGCCGTATAGATTACACACGTATCACGAAATCTACTGTAGAGGGCAGACAGTCAAAAAGAATCCACAGAAGAGAAACGTGGTTTAAATACAACATCCAGTTCTCTCTGTACAATCTCGACGTTGAAGATGTATTTAATATCTCAACTAACCAGTAGCTGTAACAACGTCGTGGTTCTTTGCTGAAGGCGATGAAGTCGTGAACAAATATTTTCACTTCAAAGAGACCCGCGCCGTTAACCTTGAGTCTATCTTTGTCCAGTTTGATCGGCCAAGTATTCTACTGTTTAGAATGTCTCTGTTGCACCTACTATACCTAGATCGAGGCCCTGACGTCAGACCAGTTTCATTTCCAAAACGCTGTGACGTGATTTAAATGGCCGATGTTTTAGAAACGCATAAATGGAACACTTTCGTGGCGTAGTTCGCTCTTTCCTGAGCTTTGTTCGGCTAGTTTTGTTTTCATTTGAGTAGAATTTGTCTCTGTGATAGAAAACAGTGAGGAAGAGAGGTGTTTCAAAAACCAGAGATCCTATGTACGAAAATGATTAAAGTCTTTCTTGATAAAACTTTAGCTAGGTATTTTTCTTGAAGCAGGTACAAAATAGCATCTTCCGACATTAGGATTTAAAGTGTTCCTGTGAGTTGTTGTTCGTCCGTTTTATACATTTTCCAGAATAAAACAATTTCAGTTATTTAATAATGTCATCAAAATCTATGGACCTGTTTTCTACATTATGAAAAAAAAAAAAAGAAAAAAAAAGAGTAAAAAACAGAAAATAGAATTATATGATTTGTCAGTAAGGATTGTAAATAAACTATTATCGCCTCATGTTAGGTCACCTGATCAAAATACTTCCATTTGATTGGATGTTTAGTTTACTTTCCATTTCAGGGCAATACTATATGTATGTGTATGTTTTCCTGCATTTTGAGACATTTTTTTTAAATGTTACCTCGAGCTGTCATTCTGTTACATTGTTTTCATTCTTAGAAAATTCTCATTAATTTAACTGCAAGTCTACCAGAAAATATGCATCTTTTCCCTGTATATTTGTTATAAAAAGAAGAAGAAGAAGAAAAGAAAACAAGAACGCCTTTGTCTTTTTTTTTATATAAACTAAAAATTCATAATTTTTACAATAATAATAATAATAATAATAATTATATTATTATTATTATTATTTTATTATTATTATTATTACTGCATACAATTACTACTATTGTTATTTTTACTGCTACTAGTTTATTGCTAATGTCACTGCTATTAATACTTTGCTGCTACAACAACAACACATACTACTACTACAGTTTCTTCTTCTACAACTACTACAAGTAATTTATTTATATTCGATAGCAAAATAGACTAAAACAGTAAAAGTTTCTGACCGAAATAATCCACTGCTCCATAATGACGTCTGCCATTTTTACAGTAATTTCTTTCATGACGTAATTAGCTGTGACCTTTGACCTGGTGTCTATGACGTCATATCTGTCTTAATTCTGTAATGGGATTAGAAAATGTTTTGAGTTTGGTAATTCGAACATTTATTTATTTATTTTTATTTTTATTTTTTTCATTTATTTATATATTTATAGGCTGTCGTGAACTTATTTCTATTTTTAGATCCTCCAGTCATCATTTTAATCCTTAATTTTGTTAATTAGAACTGATATTATCGTTACCTACTCGTATCAAACATATGCTACTATTAAAACGTTTTCAAATGTTGTCAAACATTTTTTTCATCCACTGAGACGCACACATACAAACACACACACGCACCAACATACTCACACATTAAAAAAAAACAAAAAAAAAAAAAAAAAAAAATCAAATCCCCAAAAACTATAAAAACGAAAGCAATGATTGAATCTTTTCTTGTATAATTGTTGTCTTTCTTTTCATTTTTTCTTTTCCGTTCTTTTCACTTTCTCTTTCTCTAATTTAATTAAGCAGAAGGAAGATTACCATCCGTGACAAATTGTTTGAAAGTATTTCACAATTAAACCACAGCTCAGAGAGAGGCCATTCTGAAGAAAATAAATACGTCTTCTGCGTTGAAGAGTTCAGATGTCTAACTGTTTTCATCAAGAGTAGTCTATTCTTGAATTATTTATTTAATAATTTTATTTTATTTAATTAATTAATTAAATTTCTTTATTTATTTCGTTTCTTTATTTTAATTATATTATTATTATTATTATTATTATTATTATTATTATTATTATTATTATTATTATTATTATTATTATTATTACTTTGTGATTTTCTTTACTTTTTATTCATTCATTCATTGATTACTTTTTCTTATATTTTTGTTTCAACATTTATTTTTCATTCTTTTATTTATTCGTTGTTTCTATTTATCTCTGTCTTTATTTATTAAATTCGGTGGGTTCTGGTGTGTGTGTATGTGGGGGTTTTGGTATATATTTCAATTAATTTATTGTTTATTTCTTTATTTCTTTATTTATTTTTTTACTTATTTACTTGCTTTATATATTTATTACTTATTTACTTATTTACTTTCTTTCTTATTTGCTTGCTTACTTACTTATTTAATTAATACTTATTTACTTTCTTACTTACTATTTACTTACTACTTATTTACTTTCTTACTTACTTATTTACTTACTATTTATTTACTTTCTTACTTACTTACTTATTTACTTACTACTTATTTACTTTCTTACTTACTTACTTATTTACTTACTACTTATTTACTTTCATACTTACTTACTTATTTACTTACTACTTATTTACTTACTTACTTACTTACTTACTAACCATAGATATCTCGATCGTGTCCTCATATTTCACCAGTTTAATTACCTTTATTTTTGTACGGAACAATGATTAATTATAGATCTAAACTTAAGTTCTCTGTTTCAGTTTTCTCCCCAGTTATACCATTTAATCGCATATCATTTCAGTAGTACGTAACTGAGATATTTTAGACGATTCTGTTGGGTCTTTAGAGTTATTATTGTACAAGGCGTTGATCAACAATTTCAGAAATAGACGCTATCGGGTCACGAAACAGAATTTTGAAGGTGAAATGATTTTCATTACAAAATTAGATAAGAAAACACAGAAAAGAAAACTTGTGTCTTGTGGATTTGTATGATTACGTTGGGTTTTGGGGACTCTTTGTTTTTATGGTTGTTGTTGTTGTTGTTGTTGTTGTTGTTTAAATCTGCATAGCAAAATGAATTAATTTAAATGTATTTGTTTATCTATTTGATTTGCTCGTTTACTTACAGTCTCTCTCTCTCTCTCTCTCTCTCTCTCTCTCTCTCTCTCTCTCTCTCTCTCTCTCTCTATCTATCTCTCTCTCTCTGTGTCTCTCTCTCCTTCCCTCTGTAACTCTCTCTCCCATTCTCTCTCTCTCTCTCTCTCTCTCTCTCTCTCTCTCTCTCTCTCTCTCTCTCTCTCTCTCTCTCTCTCTCTCTCTCTCTCCTTTTTTTTTTCCTTATATTAATCTGTTACGCGATCAGGATCTAATTTAAATCTATTTTTTCACATTTCCAGTTTTAGCCCGACAATTACAGTGCATCGCCTACCAGGAACGAAAACGTGAAAGCCGACATTTTAGGTCATGTCTCACGTATGCTGTTGCTGCTGCTGCTAATATTGATGACGATGATGATAACGATGATGGATTATCATGAAGACGATGATGGATGATCAGGAGTAATCGACCAAGAAAATATATGAATGATTAGGATAATGTTAACGTCATATGTAAAAGGAATGTGGACGTAAATGATGATGATGATGAAGATGATAATGATGATGATGATGAAATAAAATACTGGTAGGAGTAGTAGTAGAGGTGCCAGTGGTAGTAGTGGTAGTAAGATTTGTGGTGGTGGTATTAGTAGTAGTAATATAAATAATAAAATAATATAGTCATAATAATAATGATGATAATAATAATAATAATAGCAGTAGTAGTTAACAGAAGTAGTAATAGCAGTAGTAGTTAGTAGTAACAATAATAGCTGTAGTACTAGTATCAGTAGTACTAGTTGCTGTAATGGTGGTTGTACTATTAGTATAAGTAGTAATACTAGTAGTAGTAGAATTAATAGGCTTAAAAGCTACATTAGTAATATTACTCATATGTATTGTAGTAATAGCTATTGTTGTTGTTGTTGAAGTAATAATAATAAAATGGTCATATGAAAGTTTTTTTTTTCTTCTTTTTCGTATTTAACTATCAATCATACATCTTGATTTATGTGTTATTCTCTCTCTCTCTCTGTCTCTCTCTCTCATAAAAAACACTGAATATACTTGGCGTATGCTGTATCGATTATTACAAAATGATACGCTAAGCCTGCAGTGTCATTTTGCCGCAGAACCCGAGAGAAATGGCGAAACGAAGCCGCCATCACTATCTGTAGCAATTGATTTCCTTCCATTACACACGCAGCTCCGCTGATTTCAGATGAGCGCGAGCAAGTAAGCAGATATGACTTGGAAACGCGGCTATGGATTTGTACGTTGTCGAGACACGGAATCAGCAGACAGGTAAAACTTTCATTTCTTACCTTTAATTGTTATTATTATTATTATTATTATTATTATTATTATTATTATTATTATTATTATTATTATTATTATTATATTGTTATTATTATTATTATTATTATTATTGTTATTGTTAATGTTGTTGTTGTTTTTGATGTTGCTGTTGTTGTTATTGTTGTTAATATGATAATCATTATTATTATCATCATCATCGTTATCATCATCATAATTCATTCATTTATTCATTCATTCATTCATTACGGTGTACTTTTCTGTTGAAATTTTTGACTGAAGAAATTCTGTTGGCTGTCTTGTAATGTACCGCTGGATTCCTTTATTTAATTCCTTTATTTTTTTTTATTTTTGGTAAACGAAATAAATAAATAAAATGAAATAAAACCCCAAACTGTGTGTTGACATCTCCGTACTGATAGTATGACTTGTCTCTTTTCTTGTTTTCTTTATCTATATTTTGATTTTAATTCTTTTTAGTTTTTTCTTTTTATCTTTGGAATTTGATTTTCTTTGTTTCTTAATTTTCATAACGTTATTCTTTGTTATTCTTTTCTTTTTTTTCCATTCTTCCGCTCTTTCTTTGTATTTATTATTATTATTATTATTATTATTATTATTACTATTATTATTATTACTATTATTACTATTATTATTTTTATTATTGTTGCTATTATTACTGTTATTACTATTTTTTTTCTTTATTTTCTTTCGACTATTTTTTAATAAATCTTTTCTTCTTTTTTTCCCTTTTTGGCATTTTTTCTTTTTATCATTTTATTTCATGTTTTCTTTCATTTCTTTTATCTGTTTTCTTGTTCCCTTCTTTTTGTCTTTTTTCTTTTTCTTCTAATTTTTATCTTTCTTTTTTCTTTCCTTTATTACCTTCGTTTCCTTCTTCATAAATATAAAAATTTAAAAATGTCACTTCGAAAGCGAAACAGGATTAGCAGACACGTGAATACGCATTTCGTTAAAGTCTTCCGCGAAAATGTACATCTAGAACTAATCATTAACGTAAAATAAAAAGTAAAATTAGAGAGATAACGACAGAGAGAGAGAGAGAGAGAGAGAGAGAGAGAGAGAGAGAGAGAGAGAGAGAGAGAGAGAGAGAGAGAGAGAGAGAGAGAGAGAGAGAGGGAGAGAGAGAGAGAGAGAGAGAGAGAGAGAGAGAGAGAGAGAGAGAGAGAGAGAGAGAGAGAGAGAGAGAGAGAGAGAGGGGTTTATTATATTACCCTGGATCTGTCAAGCTTAACACTGTATATCAAAGTTTATTACTAAGAAGACATTATCATGTTTTATGCTTTACGAATTTCTGCTCTCAAACAGAAAGTTCCTAAAATTAATTCGTGAACTACGATATTGAAATCTGGACCTATTTTGTATCATCATCTGTTTCTAACGTGATATTTTTGTAACGCTGTTCGTTATTAAGTTAGTGTGATAACGTTCCACAATAACTTTAATATGATAATGATCGAGATTAATTTGTTACGTTAGCGTTGGATATTATTTTGTTACAACAACGTTCGAGCTATGTTTCACTAGAAAAAATAATATTATTTTATGTTAAAACGAGCGAACTGAAATGCGTACAGAAAATAGAATTATATGAAATACAGAGAATATGTAAAAACCACTTAACAAATTATCCACGTCAAATCGCTGGTCAGTATCAAAATTGAAAAGAAAAATAAACAAAATAATTCTTAATGAATTATATGTGTATATATACACACACATACACATATAGTAACGTTATGTAAAACAATATCATTCATTTACCATACATAAAAGAACATATACACACTAACACACTTCTACGCAAGACACAAACACCTGCATACATACTTACATACGTACACAGACATGTACATACAAACATACTTACAGACAAACAGACAGACAGACAGACAGACAGACAGACGGAGGGACACGCGTTAGGTTACGTTATTCTTCTCCTTATTCATTTATGACAATATCTCTGTTGTCATCACGTCGTATTAAACTTCTAACAGAAAACAACGAAGGTAAACTTGCCTTTAAAACAAACCATTTTTGCCTTCTTGTAATTTTGTATTTATCCTTATTTTTACCTTTTTCATATGTTTTTTTGTATTTTTCTCTCTTTTCAATCACTTTGATCCTACGATGCCTTTGTAGACTGGTTCCTAAATACCGTTACGAAAACAAGAATAACGTTCGCATTCTAATAGAAACATAATTGCGATAATTATTATTATTACTGCTATAGATAAAATAGTCTGCTTCACACAAAACATTTTCCATTCATGTTCACGAAAATAGTGTGCGAATGCGGGATGTCATGTGGCTAATTTATTTTTAGTATAAATTTTAACAGTAAAAATAATGTGTTGTTATACAGTAAAAATAATGTGTTGTTGTTACAGTAAAATAATGTGCTGTGTAGTAAAATAACGTGTTGTTACGCAGTAAACTAATGTGTTGTATAGTAAAACACTGTATTGTATAGTAAAATACTGTATTGTTTTACAGGGAAAAAAAATGTGTTACTGTACACTAAAATAATGTGTTGTTACACAGTAAAATAATGTGTTGTTACACAGTAAAATAAATGCTATTATAAGGGAAACACAGAAAGGGCTCAGAAGATGATTTTTTTCCCTAACAGAGGTTGTTCATTTTACGTAGTCGCTATTATGACGTCATAAGTATGCCTGCAGGACAGAACTAATAGAATGTAGCTCGGCTCATTATCCAAACTAATGTAATACATTATTCAGTTGTGACGTCATAAACGTAGCTATAGCCTTGAACAATTACATGGTGTGTGTGTGTAATTATTAGGCAGGTAAAAGAAAACAAGCTCAGACCTTATTTTATTTATCCGGTTTCTTAACTGCGTAAATAAAAGATTATCTCTGAAACTCACTTTATTTAGTTCTCGTTAGCAATACTATTTTTAGTGTGTTTTTTTTTTTTTGTGGGGTTATTTATTTATTTTTGTTTTATTTTTTTTATTTTTTTTTTTTGTTGTCTTTTTAGTTGTTTTTCTTAGTTTTTGTTTTCTTAGTTCTCACGCTTCTTGCCTGCTTTTGATGGAATTACTACTATTACTTCCACTAGTACTAATTTCATTTGCCGTTCATATAATAATAACAGCAACAACGACGAAGACGACAACAACATCATAAATATAGTTAAGCATAAAGAAAGAAAGAAAGAAAGAAAGAAAGAAAGAAAGAAGAATCAACAAACCGAATTTATTATTATCCTGTTAAAAGTTCAGACGATCTTTATTGCAGAACCATAACTGGTACACAAGTGTACAGAAATACATATCTGACATTTACAGAGTAGGTTTCTGCTTTTCCAGCTGTATAGATTTCCAGCGGGCAGCTTGTCGTTATCTCAGGTATTGTATCAGCCTCCCTACAGCTAGCTGTGTCCAAATTTAATTTGAATCAAACAGACCGTAACGAAGAATAAAAGAAAATGGCAGCTTTAATAGAATTTCTTCAATCAGCGAAAGAGATATTATATTAGTGTCAGTGACAAGTAATACTACGTCTTAGGTACCGTTGTAGAAATCGGTTTATATACTTCTTTGTGCTTTTATGTGTGTGAGTGTGTGTGTTTATGGTCTTTATTTATTTTATTTATTTCATATTTGTTTATTGGTTGGTTTACAAATACATACACATACACATATTTGTTTATGTATTTGTTTCATCTATTTAAATAACAATACTGACTGAATTTTAAAAAGTATATATTTTGTGCGTGATTACGAGAGTTTCTCTATACGTGTGCGTGTTGTGTGACTGTATTTTCTTTCTTCTTTGAAAACATATAAAGAAATAAAGAAAGAAAGAAAGAAAGAAAATGTCAACGAATAACGAAACAAAATATTTAAAAAGAAAGTTACTTAAATATAATATTTGGCATAAGTTATCAGTTTCTTTTCTTGACAACATTTTGTGGACAGTAGAAAAAAATTCAGGACTTATTGATTTTCAAATATTATATGATCTACATTTCAATATTTCAATACAAAAGTAATTAAAGTAAATCAGACATAAATTGAATGAACGATAAATGTGTTACTGGTGGTTTCCATAATTTTCATACTGTGTATTTCTATTTGATTATAATTTGATACAGATACTGAAATAGTGAAATGAGAGAAACATAGAGACACAGAGTGAGTGTGTGTGTGTGTGTGTGTGAGAGAGAGAGAGAGAGAGAGAGAGAGAGAGAGAGAGAGAGAGAGAGAGAGAGAGAGAGAGAGAGAGAGAGAGAGAGAGAGAGAGAGAGAGAGAGAGAGAGAGAGAGAGAGAGAGAGAGAGAGAGAGAGAGAGAGAGAGAGAGAAATTCACTGGATTGAAGAGAGAGAGAGAGAGAGAGAGAGAGAGAGAGAGAGAGAGAGAGAGAGAGAGAGAGAGAGAGAGAGAGAGAGGGAGAGAGAGAGAGAGACAGAGAGAGAGAAGATATGTATGTATATATGTATGTATGTATGCATGTATAAAAGTAAATGTATGTCATGTTTATCTGTGTGTGTACATGTATGTGTGTGCGCATGTATATGTGATTATGTATGTGTAAGAGTATGTGTATATGCGTATCTATTATGCATACGATATGAATGTTTTTGTCTAGGTAATACGCATGCCTGTAAATGATCGTACAGATGAATAAGTTTAAGCTATTAAGTGAATCATTAACGAAAACTGACACCATTTACCATTACGTCACTCCAGGCAGAGATCGACTTAACGGAAAGTTAATAAGAAGAATTTAAAGATTATTTAATTAATAACTTAGGAGGATTAACGTCATATCATGAAATGACGTACTATCGTAGATTAACCGTAGGCAGTTTGCTTATTGTACGTAGAAGAAGATTTGAAACAATTTTATATCTTTTTAATAAAACGATTTAACTAACAATAAAGAGAAGAAGACAGACGGACAGACAGAAACAGGTGGACACAAAGAAAGACAGGGAGAAAATGAGAAAGATAAAGATAGAAAGAGAAACAGAGACTGACTGTTTTGTGGACAGATTGGCATGTTATAAACAGTCGATAAAAAGATATTTGAATAGAAAAACAATGGAAAAAAGAAGACACGGAAGATAGATATAAATGCACTCAGGGAAATATAGCGACAGAGAGAGACAGAGAGGGATGGAAAGAGAAAGACGGAGAGAAATGGACAGAGAGAGAGAGAGAGAGAGAGAGAGAGAGAGAGAGAGAGAGAGAGAGAGAGAGAGAGAGAGAGAGAGAGAGAGAGAGAGAGACTAACTGTATTCTTTACGCAGTAGAAATTCACTGAATTGAAAAAAAAGCCACCAAACGATCCGCAGAGATCAGATTTTCATACTTCAGCATTTGTTACCGCGAACTGCCCTCAACAGGTTGCTTCTTCACGAAGAGTAGATCATTGTCACAGTAGACTCTGAGGATTTCACTCACATATCTGCGTAATAAGAGTCGAGCCTAATAGGCTTAGGGTTCAAATCCCAGAAGGGAAGAGAACGACTGATTGACGCAGTTTTTCACAAGATTTGTCGTGATGAAGGAACCAAAGAAATTGTGAAAATAATTTGCGAAGACAAATCTTTATCTCCTAACTTGATAAAGCAATTTGATTTAAACGTTTTCACTCGAAATATGATTGCATGTGGAAGAAATGGATATTTAGAGATGTAAAAACAGAGAAAAATATGAAGATATATATATATATTTATTTATGTGTGTATGTGTTTGGTAGAGAGAAGAATCAATGTGAAAATGTTTCATATTAAATCAAATTAATATTGAAACAATTCATACACACGAAGCATTTATAATCGAAACATTAATTTTGAGATGTTTTAAAACTGAAAAATAAAATGCTTAAAAGTTTAATATTGAATTATTTAACAACAATATTAAACATTTTAATATTAAAATATCTCTATATTAAAATATCTCAATATTAAAATATCTCGTTATTAAAATATCTCAATATTAAAAGGTTTCAATATTAGTATGTTTCAATATTATAAAATTTCAGTATTAAAACTTTTCAATACTGAAAGATTTCAGCATATATCAAATATTTGACATTCTGAAAACAATATTCTTTGTACTTTGAAAGTACAAAACACGTTTTAAATTCTTTCTTGAACAAATAAAACAAAGATGAAACACAAAGCAGCCGCGTAGATTCAGTTGCTGTTGCTGTTGGTGATAGATATATGGTCTCTGATCTGGTATTCGGAGTTTTTTTCTTTTCGTTGTTTCTGTTTCTTTTAGTTGTTTTCGTTTGTTTGTTGTTGTTGGGTTGTTTTTTGTTGTTGTTGTTTTGTTGTTGTTGTTGTTGTTGTTTTTCGTACACTAACGCAGCTACGATTTCCTCGATAATCTTTCCAGGCTGCTCTACCTGTTTGCAACATTCAGACTAGAATTAAATTCTATTTTCTTTTTGTTTTTGCGTAACTTGTTTTTATTCTTTTCTTATCTTCTTCACCTTTTATATATGTATTTTATTGTAATTTGTATTTTATTATTATTAATATATTTTTTCCCGCAAATGCAAACTGTTGTTGAAATCATGGTAATAATATTTGTACTTGTGTGAACTGAAAAGTAAAACAGAAAGAAAAAAAGAATCATGAACGAAGAAGATTACAAGGATCCTTTTCTCTCTCTCTCTCTCTCTCTCTCTCTCTCTCTCTCTCTCTCTCTCTCTCTCTCTCTCTCTCTCTCTCTCTCTCTGACACGCACACACACACACACATATATATATATATACGTAAATAAAAGACATATTAATGAACAACAACAGTATCATCGACGTTTGCTTATTAAATCTAAAAGAATAACAAATTAACAACACAAACAAACTCCAGCCTCACTGAACTTCGCATTAATTAAATTTGTCACACAAACACTCTCACGTTTCCCAATGTCGGTAAATCTAGATATATCTTTTTCTTTTTTAATAACAATGGCGTTTTGTCAGCTCTCGCTTTCACAGTTTGACATTTCCCTTGAGGACACCTGATTGAGGGACTCTGAGAGAATAAATAAAGTCTTCCAAATGAAAAACCTGAAGACATAAGAGCGATATTTTATTATTCTTTTTAAACGTAAAAAAAAAAGAAAAAGAAAACAAACAAAAAAATCTAATAAATGGAAATGTTAAAGTCTCGACAAAATTAATATTTTTATTATTTATTCTAATCTTTTTTCTTTTCTTTTTTTCTTTTCTTTTTCTTTTCTTAATACATTGTTCTTTTACAGTATTTCCAGACACTATGTTATTTAATGAAAAACTAAAACAGAAAACAAAAAAACAATATATATATATATTTCATAACACGTATTACGGACATTTACTTGTGACACTTTTCTCGTCTTGTTTTTAATAACTGTTGTCGTTGTTGTTGCTACGTATGTCGTTGTTAGGGCTGCTGGTACTCTTGTTGTTGTTGACATTTTGTTATTTGTTATCATAAATGTTATTATAAATCACTATTGGGGTTGTTAGTACTTTTATCAGTGTATGGTATGCTATGCTATGTTATGGTATGGTAGTTTATGGTATAGTATGATATGATATGGTATGGTTTGATGCTATAGTGTGGTATGGAGTGTTATGGTGTGGTAAAGTGTGGTAAGATATAGTAGGGTATGGTGTGGTATGGTGTGGTAAGATATGGTATAATATGGTATGGTATGGTATGGTATGGTATGTGTGAGACAAAATTAATGGCATCACAGATTTGAAATTATTTTGTCTGGTACAAAATATATTAAATCGTTTAATCTGTTATCGAGTTATATATGACTTGATGACGTTAGTTGCTATGAAATGGCATTATATGTTTATTTTTGCTTTGGTTTTTGCTTCTTTTTTTTTTTTTTTTTTTTTTTTTTTTTTTTCTTTCATGTTTTGTTTTTGGTTTCGTTGTTGTTGTTGTTGTTGTTGTTGTTGGTTTTGTTAATTGTTATTTGTTAATTTTTTTTTTTTACTTTTTTCTTAATAAACATCAGCTGAAAATTATTAAGTGTTAGCTAAATGTAACGACACCTGTTACCCTTGATTTCAACCCGCACAGCGTAATTCAAAACACACACACAAATATTAAAGAGATACTCGAAACCAGATGTTAGATGCGTTTTCTCAGTTCAATTTTAAACAGCTGAACGAAATTAAATGCAAACTAGAAAGAATGAATTGAAACAGGCTCACCGTAATAACAACAGCAGCTATCACGCAAAGTACTTAAAACCAAAAAAAAAAAAAAAAAAAAAAAAAAAAAAAAAAATACGATAAAAAAAAAAAAAGAAGAAATATTTCATATGTAGAACTAGAACTTCTCTCGTTGCATGATATTTTGCAATCTTCTTCTTCTTCTTTATTTTTATTTTTTGTTCTTTTTTTTTTTTTTTCGATTCTTGTGGTAAATTGAAAAAAACACTGGTTTCTGTTCTTGTACTCAGAGACAGGCCAAACTCTCGCTGTTTACCCAGCTCAAAACGCATCACGTTAATGACTCGGTTTAAGACATAGAACTCGAATCTCATGTTTTCTAATTTAGACTTTTTTTTTTCCTAATTTTTTTTTTTTTTTTTTTTTTATAAACTAAATTCGTTTCCGACGACGTTTCCAATCTTTTTATCTTCGATTTTCTTCGTTGTTCATGAGTATTCGTGAAGCAGTACGCCAACACGCACAGATATAGAACTTATTTAGATTTAAATACTTACATAAAATTACATCAGTAAACACAAATATAGAACTTATTTAGATTCAAATACTTACATAAAATTGCATTTATGCACACAAATATAGNTTTAAATTTATTTAGATTTAAATATTTAGATTTAAACATATAATGCATCAGTAAACAAATATAGTCTTATTTAGATTTCAGTAAACACACAAATATAGTATTTATTTAGATTTAAATATTTACATAAAATTACATCAGTAAACACAAATATAGTATTTATTTAGATTTAAATATTTACATAAAATTACATCAGTACACACAAATATAGTATTTATTTAGATTTAAATATTTACATAAAATTACGTCAGTAAACACAAATATAATATTTATTTATATTTAAATATTTACATAAAATTACATCAGTAAACACAAATATAATACTTGACTGTTTGTCTTTAAATGTTTATCTATATATATGTAATCATATATATTTATCTATTTGAATTTATTTGTCTGTCTGTTTCTCTGTCTTCTATCTATTTATCTTTATGTATTCGTATATATTTATCTATCTCCATCTGTCTTTCTATATATCTGTTTATCTGTCTATTTGTCTATATGTCTACCAATATGTTCTCTCTCTCTCCCTATCTCTCTCTCTCTCTCTCTCTCTCTCTCTCTCTCTCTCTCTCTCTCTCTCTCTCTCTCTCTCTCTCTCTCTCTCTCTCTGTATCTATGTCTGTCTATCTCTATATCTATGTTTCAGTGTATCTGTTCACGTTGATGGTTTTATCAGTTTGAATGTGATAGTTAAACTACACACGATGATCTGATCACAACACGTGATTTTCTTTTAATACCTGAACTTAAAGGAGAAGATTCATTACTTGTAGAACAGTCTCATTATTGATTTTATTGATTTAAGAGAGAAAAAAATGTATTAAATATTGGATGAGTTGAGGCAAAGGATGGAAACATACGTGATTTTTTTTTTTTTTTTTTTTTTTTTTTTTTTTTTTTTTTTTTTTTTAATACTCTAAAAGTTCTCTCTCTCTCTCTCTCTCTCTCTCTCTCTCTCTCTCTCTCTCTCTCTCTCTCTCTCTCTCTCTCTCTCTCTCTCTCTCTCTCTCTCTCTCTCTCTCTCAGACCGAAGATTGACGACTATAAATGATATATTTAGCAAATATTCATCATACGTCTGGAGAAAGGCTGCTACTACTACTATTACTACCACCACTACTACTATTACTACTACTACTACTACTACTATTACTACTACTACTACTACGTCTACTACCACTATTATTACTACTACTGCTGCTGTGATTACTACTACTGCTGCTGCTACAACAATCATCGTGACAGTTTGACAGTTAAAAAGACCCCGTTAAGAACTAAAACTCGTTATATTCGTTCAAACACGTCGTCCGTTATTCCTCATCTCTCACTTGCGTGCTTCGCTAAACTGTCCGTCACTGTCACAGTTTACACACAGTAAACAAGAGAGAAAAACGTCACTATTCCAGATTAGTGCTCACCGTCCATTTATCATCCCACCTAACTCCCTCTCCGCTAGACGTGTGAGGTCACGCTATACGGAGATGGAAACCGTGATTTTTTGAACGACTCACGCACACGGGAGATAATTTTGTTAACAAACCCCATTTATCAGTAACAACGTCATTTATCAGTAATAATGTCATCCGCTTAGCGTATTTAGATTAGTCAAAGAAATCTCGGGAGAGCAGTAAAGCAGATTTCTGGGTGAACGTTTCTGTTTTTGAAATATTAATTATGACCTCGACCTTCTTAATCTCCGTCGTTTACGCTTTATTTTCTTGTCTGTTTGTTTAACGTTTATTTTTTATTTATTTATTTATTTATTTATTTGTCTTTATTTGTTTCGTGTTGTTTTTGTTTGACTTTTATTATTTCTTATTTGTTTGTTGTTTGTTTTTTTGTTGTTTGTTTTTTTGTTGTTGTTTCCTATTTCATTTTCTCTTTATTGTTTATTCTTTGCTCTTTACAATTTAAAGTTCACTGCTTACAGTTTTATTTTTATTCCTTTTTATTTGCTCTTTCTTGGTTAGAACTGAGAGAGAGAGAGAGAGAGAGAGAGAGAGAGAGAGAGAGAGAGAGAGAGAGAGAGAGAGAGAGAGAGAGAGAGAGAGAGAGAGAGAGAGAGAGAGAGAGAGAGAGAGAGAGAGAGAGTTAACTTGATTTTCAAATATTTTAAAAACTAAAACATAAAAATATAAAAAAAAAAAAAAGACAGTGTTAATAAAATATCGCTGGTTTAAACTGTCAGAATGTCAGACTAGTTTTCTCCTGGGACAGTCAGCATGTGAACCAAGACTAAATTATTCAACAGGAAAAAAAAAAAAAAAAAAAAAAAAGAAAGAAAAGAACCAAGAAAATTGAGATTGAAAAGCGAGAAAATTTGGAATTGAAGGCAATTAACGTCAAGTTAAGCGTAAAATAGTGAGAAGTAAAGTAATGCGTTAAACAGAGGTCAGCCATTAACTAATTGTCGGTGCGTGTGCGTTTTTGCGTGTAAAGTGTGCCTGTGAATGTATCGCGTGCATGATGATGAATGTGCAGTTGTCTGTGTGTATATATGTGTGTGTGTGTGTGTGTGTGAAAGTTTTTACCTGTTTAGTACGTTACTTTAAAGATCTCACAAAATATTCTGTTATTACTCTAAGTACATGCTTATACTCTTCTTCTTCTTGTTTTTCTTCTTTTTTTTTTTCTTCTTCTTCTTATTCTTCATCCGGCGTCTTTTTAACGTCAACGAAATATCAATACGAAACAACGACGTTCACGTGAACCGCCACGTCTTTTACGACGGCATTTTGTGCTGTTTATGTTTTTCGCTCTTTTTTTATTTGTTTTAATAAATAACTCGTTATGTTCGTCTTGCCTTCGATTTACAAACTGTTCTTTTTAATTTTCATTCTTTTATTAATCGAAGCTGACACTTTCAGCTCGTAATTCGTGTTTTTAATAACTGTGTTAGTGGCTTGCGTACAATAAACGCTGTCAATGAAATCTTAATTCCTTTCGTGTTTCCGAAATTGATTTCTGAGTGTGGAACGAATAAGAGAAGAAAGGAAGGAGGAAATAAACGGAGAAATAGAAAGAAATAAAGAAAGTATAGAAATTAAAGAAAGAGAAAAAAAAAAAAAAGAAATACAAAAAAAAAAAAGAAAAAAAAAGAAATCGAAAAAACAGAATGAAAGAGAAAGAAACAAAGAAAGAAATAAGCGATGGATGAATAAACGGATGAATGAACAAACGAAAGAAGGACGTGAGGATTGTTGGATGAACAAAGGAACGCATGACTCGAATAAAATTCGGACTAATGAAGGAATGAATGAACGAATGGACGAACGAATGAATACAACAAGAAAAAAGGAATCTCTAAATACTGCAGTATATATAAAATTTATTTAAAGATAACAGTTTTTATATCACGACAAATTAAAAAAAATAATTCTCGTGAACAATTCCATAAACAGACTCACTGGTCGTCAGCAAGAAATCTTTAAAACAAGACGTCCCATAAACTGGAAAATATACTCCAAACCCTAATATAATATAAAACAGTCGATGAACGCGAAATAGCTCAAGGGAAGACAACGAAATTGTTCGTAAGGGCAATATCCAGCTATCCTAAAGAGATGAAAAATAACTATTCCTGTCTTTCTAATATATTAACATTTTGCCGCAAATCTGATCGGGCGACTCAGTCTGTTGTGGTCAAGGTTTAAGGATTTCATTTTTATTATTTCTTATTTTTTATTTTTATCTTTTTTAATTATTAAAAATATTTTCTAGGGTTTCAACAGATATCGATACTGGGTGTGTATACGTGTGAGTGTATGTGTGCGAGTGTGCGTGCGCGTGTGTGTGTGTCTATACGTGAGTGTTTGTTTTTAAATGCTAGTCCTGATGATTGTATTGATTCCATTCAACTCACATTTCCGCACTTGAAGTGTAAAAGATATTGATATGTTTTTTCTTTCATTTTTAATGAATTAAAGCAGCTTTTGTCTCACTCTCTCTGTCTCTGTCTATCTCTCTCTGTCTCTGTCTGTCTCTCTCTGTCTCTCTCGGCCTCTCCCTCTCTCTTTCTATTTCTGTTTATCTATCTACCATATATCTGTCTGGATTTTCTTTCGGGGGAGGTTCTCTCTCTCTCTCTCTCTCTCTCTCTCTCTCTCTCTCTCTCTCTCTCTCTCTCTCTCTCTCTCTCTCTCTCTCTCTCTCTCTCTCTCTCTCTCTCTGTCTGTCTGTCTGTCTCTCTCACTACCTATCTACCTATCTATCTATCTATCTATCTCTCAGCAAAATCGATAAAACGTAAATAATATTTCCTAGATAATATTGCAATGCTGATGGGGATAAAATTGTCCAAGTTTGAAAAATCAATGTTCAAAATGACAGGGTAGAACTGATGGAATGTCATTAGGTCTTTCAGTTCATTTATTTTTATATTTACTCATTTTTTCTTGTTTTCATCTCTTTTGTAATATTAAAAACAGAAATGATTAGCCGATGAACACAGTGAAATTTCACACATGTAATCAATTTCTGAGGTTACCATGGAAACCTACTTAACATTTTGTCCTGAAAAAGTATATTGCCGCTTTTGAGATTGCTAAATGTTTCACATGGAAATAATACTCGTTCCTTTTTTCTTTCTGATTTTTTTTTTTTTTTTTTTTCCACAAATAGTGCCGGTTTTTAGGTCGCTTGGCTTAAATTTCCACACACTACTAGTGCCTGTTATTAAGATCGGTTGATTTTTCACACTGAAATATTACCCATTTCTTTTTGATGTGAAAATATTACTTCTTAATGTTGTTTTGTTTTGTTTTTTTTTTTTAATGAAAATATTACCTATAATTACGATGCTTATTTTACTCACGGAAATATTTCTACTTATAAACTTCTACTATTAGTATTACAGCTATTACTACTACTAGTACTACTACTACTTATTATTATTATTGTTCTTGTTGTTATTACCATCATCATAATCATCATCATCATCATCGTCATCGTTATTTTCAAACAAAAACGGTGCCTCTATTAAATTCTCTCTTTTTTTATTTTTTTTTTCTTTTTTTAAAATAATAATTATTACTTATTAACAACACTTCATTGTTTTTACGAAATACCTACGTATAAGTACCTCACTCGATTATCGAAAATGTCACTAATTTCCCCACAGCCTTGGCTTTTTAAATTATTTTTATTATTATTCTCTCTTTCGTTCTTTCTTTCTTTCTTTACCTTTGTTTCGTTTCGTTTTTTTTGTGTATACATACATAAACACATACATACGTGTCTGTGTATGCATGCATGGATATATGTATGTATGTATGTATGTATGTATGTATGTATGTATGTATGTATGTTTGTATATGTATGTATGTATGTATGTATGTATGTATGTATGTATGTATGTATGTATGTATGTATGTATGTATGTATGTATGTATGTATGTATGTATGTCCCCTATGAGCCAATAACTACTCTCCTGAACTCTACGGCTTTTACAAGCAATCTTTTTTCAATCTCCAAAACCAAAGCGCATCGATGTTTGATATACAGAGATCACGATAATGACAAAACAGAGCACATTTTCTGTTCAATACTTTCACCAGCTGGTATTCTCTAGATTGCTATTAGAGAAATTACTTGTAATTTAGCTGTTTGTATCTCGTGCGTTAATGCTGTCGCTGCTCCAGCTTACTGAAAGCATTTGCAGATAATGTAATTTGTTAAATGAACGAAAATGAATAAGTGATGACGAGGTTAATGATGATGACGATAATGGTGATGATAATAATCTGTCGTAGTAGTGGTGCTGGTGGTGATGATGGTTTAGAAGTAGTAATACATACATACATAGACACACACAAATACCTATACAAATATATATATATATATACAAACATATATGTATGTATGTATGTATGTATATACATATATACATACATACACAGATACGTGCACACTACATACACATTAACATATAGACACGCATACATGCACTACACCCTCACACATACACAGACATACACAACATACCCACGTCCTTCAAACGGACAAGTTTGGACTGTTTAAACAAGATACGTGTTTACTGCAGTTAAGTGAGATCCAGTTACTCACAGCGGCTCTAGAAAACAGCACGACACATCACATTTCCTGCGTGGAAGCAACTCGTTTGAAAAACTCCACTAGCGGCGAGCGAGGAGAAGATTTTTGTCATCGAAGCCGAGAAAAACACGCCAAAGCCAGGAAACTGAGTCGATCTCTTTATCCCAGCCATCCATCTTCATTTGAATCATCCCGCTTCGTCTTGTACTTTTCTCTGTATCTCGGGGAGGGGGCAGTTGTTTGCTTTTAGATATTTATTTATTTGTTGTTGTTGTTTCTGTTGTTATTTTTGTTGTTGTTTATCGTTTCTTTTTTCCAGAGGGTGAGAGGGTGATTTTTAAAATTTTTATTAATAGTGTTAGTACTAACAATAGTGGTAGTAATAGTACTAGTGGAAGCAGTGGTAGAAGAGGTAGTAGTAGTAGCAGTAGCATTAGTATTAGCAGCAGTAGTAGTAGTAATAGTACTAGCGGAAGTAGTGGTAGTGGCAGTAGAAGTAGTAGTAGCAGTAGCAGCAGCAGTAGTATTAGCAGTAGAAGAGATAGTAGTAGGAGTAGTACTGGCAGCAGTACTAGTTGAAAATGTAGTAGTGGGAGTAATAATAGATGTAGTAGTAGTAGTAGTAGTAGTTGTAGTAGTAGTAGTAGTAGTAGTAGTAGTATTAGCAGTAGAAGAGATAGTAGTAGGAGTAGTACTGGCAGCAGTACTAGTTGAAAATGTAGTAGTGGGAGTAATAATAGATGTAGTAGTAGTAGTAGTAGTTGTAGTAGTAGTAGTAGTAGTAGTAGTAGTAGTAGTAGTAGTAGCAGTAGAAGAGATAGTAGTAGGAGTAGTACTGGCAGCAGTACTAGTTGAAAATGTAGTAGTGGGAGTAATAATAGATGTAGAAGTAGTTGTTGTAGTAGTAGTATTTTAGTAAAAATTAATTACCGTGTCTTCTGTTTCAGATAGTCTGATGACGTCGACGTCTGCGGAACCCCCCATACAGGGGACCCTGTCCCTGGAAATCCCGGCTGAGCTGTTCAACCTGACTCTGTCCTTGGAGAGCAAAGGTTACGAAGAGTTTTACCTCAAAGCTCGGTTTATCACCGGACTCATCTTCTACCCCATCGTCTGCCTCATCGGTCTCATCGGTAACATTCTCAGCATAATCGTCATGTGTCAGAAACAGATGACGTCATCAACTAATGTGTACCTTCTCGCCTTGGCAATTTCCGACAGTATTAAAATTATCAGCGATTTCTTGTACTTCACCGTCATCCTCCTGTTAGAGATCGACTTCCCCAAGGGCGACAAAGCGTTCGGCTTCCTGTATCCCTACGCGCACTATATTTTCAACACCTCGTTGTGTATATCCGCATGGCTGACGGTTTCCGTTGCGGTGGAGAGATACGTTTACGTGTGCCACCCGATCAAGGTCAAAGGTTACTGCACTATATCCCGGGCGCGGACTATTTCCATGTCTGTGTTCGTCGTGATGAGTTTTCTCGCAATTCCCTACGCGATGCGGTACACGACGTTCGAAAAGAGAAACAACATCACCGGCGCTGTGCACTACGCGCTCAAAGTCACGGATCTGTGGCAGAACCAGATGTTTGCCAAGACGTACACGTGGATTCAGAACTTTCTCCGTTCCATCATTCCTCTGTTTTTACTAATCGTTCTCAACACGTGCATCATGTACGGAATTCGGCGATGTCGATTCGGAAGGTTCAAGAGCAACAGACGATACCGAATTACGATCATGTTAGTGTGCGTCATTCTTGTCTTTCTCGTTTTCATAACCCCGGACGCCATTATGTCGACTTTTTTCGGCTTCGGATATTACGAAGAGACGTTTCTTCGCAGAGGAATCCGAGAAATCACGGATCTCTTACTGCTTGTTAATTCTGGGACCAATTTTATCATCTACTGTATTTTTAACACCATTTTCTGGCGTAGTTTTGTGTTTCTTTTCTGTCGGCCATGTTGTAGTGGGCCGGACGAAGATCCGGAAGGTTCCAGAAGATTCTCACTTCCGAGTAGAGCCGTAGTTATCTCCCTTAGGAAAGAAGGCAGCCGGCGAGATTTATATGCAACGATATGACGTAATATTTGCATAAATGTGATACAGCGATGATTAAATCTCTGTTGTGATATTATTATTATTATTATTATTATTATTATTATTATTATTATTTTTATTTTTTTTTTTTTTTATTATCGTTGTACCTGTTATTATTACTCTTATTATTATGCCATCATTATAATGATTTTCATTATAATTATCGTTATATTCACCATTATTATTATTATTATTATTATTATTATTGCTGATGTTGTTGTTATTACCATTACTATCATCATAATATTTCATCATCATCACCACCGTCATTGTCATCGTTATAATCATTATCATTATCATCATCATCAAGTTATTAAAAATTAAAATTTGTTTCCCTTTGTTCAGTATGTTAAAAAAAATAACACAAATTTCACTTAATTTAAATTAAATTTTTGTGATCTTATTTTCTGAGGGAAACAGAAAGAATGGAATGTATAATTTCATGTTTGCATTTGTACGTGAATTCATTTTCTAATTACGGTCACACACATACACAGAAAAACAAACAAAGAAATGGAAACAAACGTACTATTTTAACTAAATCAATTAAAAACAGACTTCCATTCAAATTCAGGAGAGTTTGTATTTATTTCTATTTTATTATTATTATTATCATTATTATTATTATTATTATTATTATTATTATTATTATTATTATTATTATTATTATTATTATTATTATTATTATTATTATTATTATTATTATTATTATTATTATTATTATTATTATTATTATTATTATTATTATTACTGCTACTACTACTACCACTGCTAATACTACAACAGCTACTGAACCTCCTGCTGCTATTGTTAGAACTATTACTATTACGACTACTATTACTACAACAACGACTACTATTACTACAGCAACAACAAGTACTACTACTATTACGAGAAATACGAATACTATTACTACAAATCCTAAACTGAAATATTTTTAACTTTATACTTCTTTTGTTTTTAAAATTTTGTTTATTTTGTTTTTGTTAGCAACTGTGCAGTAAATATTAAAAACAGACAAAACGGTTTTGTTATTTTTTTAAGTCATTTGTTTATTTTGCAAGTATTTTCTCTCTCTCTCTCTCTCTCTCTCTCTCTCTCTCTCTCTCTCTCTCTCTCTCTCTCTCTCTCTCTCTCTCTCTCCCTCCCTCCCTCCCTCCCTCCCTCTCTCATTATTATTTACTATATATTTTTCTCTATTGTTTTCATCTTCATTTTTGCTTATTTTTCTAACAAATTATTCCTCGCTTTTTAATTGTCTTCCTCACTTCTTTCTTTCTTTTTTATTTTATTTTATTAATTTTTTATTTTCATTCTTATACATATATTTTTTTCTTCTTCTTCTTCTTCTCATTCTTCCTCTTTTGTGAATACATTTAATCGAACTATGTGTGTCTTAACTGCTTGTTGGTTTTTCTGTGTCATGTCAAAGATGATTGTGTTTTTTGTAAAAGTGATGATGCTGACGACGCCTACTCAGACCCTGGAATAACTAAGTGGATATTTCTGAAGGCTGAAACAGCTTGAGGCTCTTCTTCAAAACTCGAGACGTTGTCACAGCTGATGTGTGCTCTCGGGTTTCAGTTTGAGTGGAAGAGGAGATGTAGTTAATTTGTGTTTTTTTTTTTTTGTACCCTGTCAGTTATTAATTAATCGTTCATTCATTCATTCAGTCATTCATTCACTTACTTGTTAACTTATTTATGTATTTATTCATTCACTGTTATTTTGATACTCTCTTGAGAGACAGACAGAGAGAGAGAGAGAGAGAGAGAGAGAGAGAGAGAGAGAGAGAGAGAGAGAGAGAGAGAGAGAGAGAGAGAGAGAGAGAGAGAGAGAGAGAGAGAGAGAGAGAGAGAGAGACAGAGAGAGAGAGAGAGAGATGTGAACGAAACCCAGGGATAAAACGAAAGAATTAAGAAACAACACCTAAACTGATTAATAAAACTCTATGTAATAAAATGTAACGGACATTTGTTATCATTCACAATACTGCCAATATGACAAATTGGCCTGTATTCGACCATTCCCTATTTCCGTACGTGAACACAACAACACGGCCCAGGTGTTTCATTTACCTGGATCACTTTTCTACATCGACACCTTCAAAAGCTAGCTGATTGATTCATATTGACAAGCGGTTTAAATGGTTTCAGTAACGACCCATCAAAGTTTGATTAAAACAAATTTTATTACCGCACCTGCAGCGCGGTTTCATTTGACGTAATTAAAGTGTGAACGTACGATGTATTTCCGTACCGTACGGTTCTCGTATGTAGGTGACTGGTTTACTGCGTGACGTATTTGTGTCAGCGTGATCTCAGTCTACTGTCGATTAGTCACCTACATTTTTATTATTAATTATTTCATAGACGTTTTCTCTTTCGATATTGTGCTATCAGGCAAATAAAGTTAATGATGATCACATGATTCTAAAATAATAATGGTGGTGATTACTATCATGTGATTATCATTATTATAGGATGCTGAAGGGAAAAAAATATTTAAATAAGTAAATAATAATAATAATAATAATAATAATAATAATAATAATAATAAAGTATTAAATCTAGTTTTATTTTTTTAAAAGCAATTCTAAAATAAATAAAGTGAAAGGAGTGTATGTTTTGTGTGCATTCATCTGCATATACGCGTATGTTATATATAGGTGTGTGCGTGCGTCAGTGTCTTTTTAAAACAATAAAGGAAGATCGATTTCAATAGTGCAGAGAGAGAGAGAGAGAGAGAGAGAGAGAGAGAGAGAGAGAGAGAGAGAGAGAGAGAGAGAGAGACAAAGAGAATATTTGTTTTTATGTAGGATTAAAGACAAATGAAATATTTGTTTTTTATGTATATGTCTAAATATTTATTATAAATGATTAAATCCAATACTGTCCTATTTATTTTATTTTTATTTAATGATTCCAGAGAAGATTAAAGTAACTGCTTCTGACAAAAAGAAACAAGAAACACTCTATTTCGCGTGATTATTTTCATTTTTAAAACCTTTGTATCTAAAAGAAGAAAAAGAAAGACAGAAAAAAACCTCTCCGAAAACACAAGAAAGTCTGAGATCGCGTTTCCAAAATAATAGTTTTAAATTTAAATTTATTTAATTCTGGCACGTAAGTATAACGCGGAAGTTTTGCATTCACTAGTGACGTCAGAAGAGCGAAAATAGCCGGAGAATTACAAGTTAGAGCAGAAACGCAATTTGATTGGCTAAGAGTTGTGCTGTTTTTCTCCGTATTGTTGCGAATCACAGCTGGATGAAACAGATATCTCATATTACTCAAGCTGCTTTTAAAATTAATCTTTAAAAATTTCAAACAGATATCTTAAATGTGTTTTGTAATTGATTGATCAGCATTTTTTGTTTTTGTTTACTCATTTAATGTCTTTTGTTTTCTTTTATTTATTTGTATAATCTATTTATTATATTTAATTTATTAATTAATTAATTTATTTATTTATTTATTTATTTATTTATTTATTTATTTATTTAGTTATTTAGTTATTTATCTAATTACATATCTATTTATTTTATTTTATTTTACTTTATTTTATATCACATTTTATTTTTATTTGTATTTACAAAATTTAAACTCACATGTCAAAATAAAATCACAAAACTCCTCAAAATATCAACCCTCAACAACTCCTCCTGCTTACTACTACCACTACTACTACTACAATTCCTCCTTACTACTACTACTACAACTACTACTACTACTATGATTTATTATTATAATTATTATCGATTACTATTGTTGGTTATTGTTGTGTTGTTTATAATATATCTCAGTCTCTATCGGAGCTATTTCAGTTGTGTTTCGAAGTTAAAGATACAAATAACATTTCCATGTTTTTCTTTTCTTCTTTTTTTTTTTTTTTTTTTTTTTAATGTGTATGTCTGTTTTCTTTATTCCTTCTATCGGAAATTCGTCCACAATTCAGAGACCATTTATCAAAAAGAAAAAAATTCTGTAAACCACACATCAATTGTTAGCTCAGATAAATAGAATTACTCGAATTTATTTCTTCGTCTCGTCCAAATTTTCGTAGTATTTAATGTAATTTCTTTTTCAGTTCTTTTTTCTGGTTTTCTTTTTCAATGTAATTTTTTTGTATTTACTTTTTTTTTTTTTTTTTTTTTTTTTTTTTTTTAGTCTGTTTTTGTTACTAGAAAGAAATATATGTTATTTTTTTGGTTTCTTTCTTTTGTTAGGTCATGAATATTTATTAGGTATCATAATTGGTAGCTTTATCACGTTTCCAATTTATTAGCTTCTGTTTTTTTTTTCTTTTATTTTAATTTTTATTTGCATTTTGTTTTATTTTATTATTCTGTTTCAGTTCTTAACGTGCACTATTTAGTGTTCTATATTTTCTGTATTGTTTGTTTATATGTATTTATTTATTTATTTTTATTTTTATTTTATTTTATTTAATTTTTTTATTTACTAATAATATCTATATATTATTTTTTGGGGGATACTTTCGAATGAAATCGGGATTTTTTCATTATTCTTTTATCTTTTATAGAACAAATTCTTGTAGTAGCAGTAGTTGAAGTAGTGGTAGTAGTAGCAACAACAAGAACAAACAATAACAGTAATAATAACAACAACAAGAAGATATAACAAACTAAATATATGACAGTATATAACACAGCAAACAAATATCAGTGCATACCAAATTAAATATAAAACAAACCTTATACAATACAATACCTCACTACGCATAGGAAAGTAAGATGTTTGACAAAATATAACTAAAATTATGACGCAAAATATATCCAAGGTCGCTAACAGTTTGACAACAGCCATTAACTTCTGAGTCTTTTTCTTCTTGTTCTTCTTCATCAATGACGCTTCCGCAGATTACGTTTAACTCTGCAGAGAATACGACGTGCAAGATAAAATCACTTGTCGAAGATGTGCGAGCAATTATCTCAGTTTTCAGTCGATTCCCCTGTGAGTTACATAAGACCTGAAGTTTAATAAGAAAAGTGAGTTAACAGTCAGTGTCACCTTGTTCTCATTTGTCTTGCCTCTCTCTCTGCCTCTCTCTCTCTCTCTCTCTCTCTCTCTCTCTCTCTCTCTCTCTCTCTCTCTCTCTCTCTCTCTCTCTCTCTCTCTCTCTCTCTCTCAGATTCCAAATGCAGATGGAAACGAGTGTATTTTGAGTTTCGTTTCATTTAATCTACTCTCTCTCTCTCTCTCTCTCTCTCTCTCTCTCTCTCTCTCTCTCTCTCTCTCTCTCTCTCTCTCTCTCTCTCTCTCTCTCTCTCTCTCTCTCTCTTCCTCCTCATCAGGGGAACAAATAATTAATGACGTAATTTACGAATAAATATAAATATTTTTTTATTTCGGTTATATAAAATATATGATATATGTTATAAAATGTACAAAAAGTAAAATACCAATACAAAAAGGTCCATGCACATATTGCATAATTGAATCCTATTAAAAATAAAACAATAGTGAAAACAAAGCACTCATGAAACAACAACAACAACAACAAAAAAAAAAAAAAAAAATAATAATAATAATAATAATAATTACTATTATTATTGTTATTGATGGCATTATGAATATTATTACTGTTTTGTTTTCCGTTGTTACTGTTAATATTATTATTATTATTTGAGAAAGCGAGAAAAATAATAATTCAGCAAAAAGAAAGAAAGAAAAGCTTCAACTTGGACATTTTAACTGTGCACAAGATAAAAAGACACTAATTGTTTTAAATATAGATGTGTTTTCTTTCTTCTTCTTCTTCATCATCTTCTTCTTATTTACAAATTACAGTGTTTTGTCGAAGGAAAATGCTTTATACACGCGAAGGAAATGTCAGGCAAAGTTCAGTTATTTGTGTCTGCGGAGGAAAATCTTCTCCATGTTCAGCAGAGGCGTTTCAATCACGAGAGAACTGATGTACGCAAAGATGTATGACATCACGGAGTAACCACAAAATTTCAACATCTGGAAATGCGAAAGATTACAATATAAATAAATTAAAACAAATTAATTAACGAGGAAAAACAACAGTAATAATAAATTAATTAACTGAATTTCATAAATAAATAAAACAAACAAACAAGCACATTTTCTTTTACTTACTTACTTATTGGTGAACATATTCATTGATATACTTAATTAATTTCTCATTTATTTATTTATTTATTTACGTATTTACTTAACTATTTACACTTACTTACTTACCTATTTACCAATTAATTTAGTTATTTATTTGTTTCTTTGTTTCTTTCTTTGTTTGCTTCCTTATTTATTTGTTTATTTGTTCATTTGTTTGTTTGTTTATTTATTTATTTTATTTGTTTATTTATTTATTTATTTACTGAAATCTTGTATTTTGCTGACCGCATTAGAAACAGAAATATATCCCAGGATCCTCTGCGTGCCAGTGATATACGTCATAATGATGATGTGTATGAAATAAGCCCCGTATGTGAGTTTTGACAGAGGCAGCCAGCCTTCCCAGTTCAGAATGGAGTTAACTAAACCTGAAACAATAACAATAATAATAATAATAATAATAATAATAATAATAATAATAATAATAATAATAATAATAATAATAATAATAATAATAATAATAATAATAATAATAATAATAATAATAATAATAATAATAATAATAATAATAATAATAATAATAATAATAATAATAATAATAATAATAATAATAATAATAATAGTAATAATAATAGTAATAATATTAATAATAATAATAGTAATAATAATAACAATAATAATAATAATAGTAATAGTAATAATAATAATAATAAATAATAATTATAATAATTTTACATTCAGTTCTTGAGAAAGACAAGAAACCAGTAATACTGATGATGATAATGATAAAATAATAATAATGAAAATGATAATAACGACAACAGTAATAACAAAATAAAGA